>CP092868.1:19027418-19335623 GCA_030710605.1 Cordylochernes scorpioides
TATAAAGATTTTGTTAGAAATAGTTTCGGTAGAGAGATAATTGTTATTGTAGAGTTATCTTAGAGAGAGAAAATTGTTATTATAAAGATTTTGTTAGAAATAGTTTCGGTAGAGAGAGCAATTGTTATTGTAGAGTTCTCTTAGAGAAAAAATTGTTATTATAAAGATTTTGTTAGAAATAGTTTCGGTAGAGAGAATTGTTATTGTAGAGTTCTCTTAGAGAGAAAATTGTTATTGTAGAGTTCTCTTAGAGAGAGAAAATTGTTATTATAAAGATTTTGTTAGAAATAGTTTCGGTAGAGAGAAAATTGTTATTGTAGAGTTCTCTTAGAGAGAAAATTGTTATTATAAAGATTTTGTTAGAAATAGTTTCGGTAGAGAGATAATTGTTATTGTAGAGTTCTCTTAGAGAGAAAATTGTTATTATAAAGATTTTGTTAGAAATAGTTTCGGTAGAGAGAAAATTGTTATTGTAGAGATCTCTTAGAGAGATAATTGTTATTATAAAGATTTTGTTAGAAATAGTTTCGGTAGAGAGATAATTGTTATTGTAGAGTTCTCTTAGAGACAAAATTGTTATTATAAAGATTTTGTTAGAAATAGTTTCGGTAGAGAGAATTGTTATTGTAGAGTTCTCTTAGAGAGATAATTGTTATTATAAAGATTTTGATAGAAATAGTTTCGGTAGAGAGAAAATTGTTATTGTAGAGTTCTCTTAGAGAGATAATTGTTATTATAAAGATTTTGTTAGAAATAGTTTCGGTAGAGAGAATTGTTATTGTAGAGTTCTCTTAGAGAGATAATTGTTATTATAAAGATTTTGTTAGAAATAGTTTCGGTAGAGAGATAATTGTTATTGTAGAGTTCTCTTAGAGAAAAAATTGTTATTATAAAGATTTTGTTAGAAATAGTTACGGTAGAGAGAATTGTTATTGTAGAGTTCTCTTAGAGAGAAAATTGTTATTGTAGAGTTCTCTTAGAGAAAAAATTGTTATTATAAAGATTTTGTTAGAAATAGTTACGGTAGAGAGAATTGTTATTGTAGAGTTCTCTTAGAGAGAAAATTGTTATTGTAGAGTTCTCTTAGAGAGAAAATTGTTATTGTAGAGTTCTCTTAGAGAGAAAATTGTTATTGTAGAGTTCTCTTAGAGAGAAAATTGTTATTACAAAGATTTTGTTAGAAATAGTTTCGGTAGAGAGAAAATTGTTATTGTAGAGATCTCTTAGAGAGAAAATTGTTATTACAAAGATTTTGTTAGAAATAGTTTCGGTAGAGAGAAAATTGTTATTGTAGAGTTCTCTTAGAGAGAAAATTGTTATTATAAAGATTTTGTTAGAAATAGTTTCGGTAGAGAGAATTGTTATTGTAGAGTTCTCTTAGAGAGAAAATTGTTATTATAAAGATTTTGTTAGAAATAGTTTCGGTAGAGAGAAAATTGTTATTGTAGAGTTCTCTTAGAGAGTAATTCTTATTATAAAGATTTTGTTATAGAAATAGTTTCGGTAGAGAGAAAATTGTTATTGTAGAGTTCTCTTAGAGACAAAATTGTTATTATAAAGATTTTGTTAGAAATAGTTTCGGTAGAGAGAATTGTTATTGTAGAGTTCTCTTAGAGAGAAAATTGTTATTATAAAGATTTTGTTAGAAATAGTTTCGGTAGAGAGAAAATTGTTATTGTAGAGTTCTCTTAGAGAGTAATTCTTATTATAAAGATTTTGTTATAGAAATAGTTTCGGTAGAGAGAAAATTGTTATTGTAGAGTTCTCTTAGAGAGTAATTCTTATTATAAAGATTTTGTTAGAAATAGTTTCGGTAGAGAGAAAATTGTTATTGTAGAGTTCTCTTAGAGAGATAATTGTTATTATAAAGATTTTGATAGAAATAGTTTCGGTAGAGAGAAAATTGTTATTGTAGAGTTCTCTTAGAGAGAAAATTGTTATTATAAAGATTTTGATAGAAATAGTTTCGGTAGAGAGATAATTGTTATTGTCGAGTTCTCTTAGAGACAAAATTGTTATTATAAAGATTTTGATAGAAATAGTTTCGGTAGAGAGAAAATTGTTATTGTAGAGTTCTCTTAGAGAGAAAATTGTTATTATAAAGATTTTGATAGAAATAGTTTCGGTAGAGAGATAATTGTTATTGTAGAGTTCTCTTAGAGACAAAATTGTTATTATAAAGAGTTCCGCTAGAGAGAAAATTGTTATCATAAAGAGTTTTGTTATAGACGGTTTTGTTATAAAAAGTTTCGTTAGAGAGAAATTATTGTAAAGAGTTTCTCTCGTTATATAGAGACAAAATTGCTATTATAAAGAGTTCCGTTAGAAAGAGAGAGACATTTTGTTTAAAATAGTTCCGTTATAGAGGGTTTTATGATAGTTTCGGTATAGAGATTTTCTCGTTATAAAAGTACAATTTTAGATAGTTTTCCTTTTGAAGGGCTTATGTTCGCTAAATAATTATTATTTATAAAAAAATCGTTATAAATTTTCACTGTATTTTTATCTTATTTATAAATAGATACGATAACATAAAGAAACTATTCCTATAGCAAAATATTTTTAAATATATAATCCACACACAACTATTATAGAGATGGAGGTCAATGTTTGTCTCTAAAATTTGCATATACACCCTGTATGTATTTAGAGTTCATATGATCAAATTACTTTCCGCATAGGTAGACATATATTCTAAATGGTCATAACTTTCTATACCTATCATAATTATCATAAAAATAATCCGTTATATTTATAAATAGGAATATCCTGACAACCCCCAAACGAACATTTTAGACAGCAGAAGACAGTATCATAATAAATATCAATAGTTGGCCAATACAGTAGAACTTGGAAAATTCGAACTTCTTTAATTCGAAAACCTCTTTAATTCGAATATTTATCTTGGTCCCTAGAATTCCCTATAAATTAAATTTACGTTTTTAATTCGAATTTTTGGATAATTCGAATTTTTTTTTATGGTCCCTTGGGGTTCGAATTATCCAAGTTCGACTGTATTATGATATAAACCTAAAGCTGCGTTTAGTTGATATTTATTCTGATAGATGGCGCTCTGCTGTCTATAAATAATAATTTGAGAAGTCAGGATAGACCTATTTATTAATGTTTTACCTAACTATTTCTTCCTAATTTTATTTCCTTATCTCTCTTTGTATTGGAATTACTAATCTACTAGAGAAAGCATCACTGTTGAGTTCTCCTACAACTTTTCGACCTTTGTTTAGTATCTGTAAAAATTCATTTTTTTAATACAACGAATAACGCGTCATCTATATATAACGAATCAAGACATTAAGACGCGAATGTTTCTTCATCGCAGTAAGGACATTAGAGAAGTTTGATTTATTTGTGAAAAGAAACATTCGCGTCTTAATGTATCCATTTGTTATAAATTCCTTTTTTGTTATTAAAAAACACAATTTCTTATTAAGAATAACACAGATGACGCTACCTGTTTATTGTTTATTATCATTTCAAGTAAAGACTGGTGTGCCTCCTCTACCCAGTCTCCTCTAAGATGATTGATCCATAGAGTGTCTGGGGGAAGACATTGCCTCGTTCCATTTATTCTATTCATTGTGGATTTTCGTGGGAAAAATAATGCCAAGGCGTTTCACTTTGCCTTTCCACATCTCGAAATACTGTTAACATTATATCAGGAGGTATAAATGACGAATTTTTCTAGATAAAACAAAATTGTACTCTCCTTATTATTAGGATAGTAGAAGTTTATTTGGAAAGAAAAATTGGTGTTCTTATATATAGATGGCGGGTAATAGCCTAATGTTTAATTTGCATAATATTAGGTTCGTCCTTCTTTAGAAGTCATTTCTAAGTTCAAATGTGAACGCCCTTCTCTATTTTGAATGGAACTGGAGACTTATTTTGATCTCGTCCCGCTACCAATACACTCATAGACAAAACTTGAGGAAGTAGAAAGT
Source organism: Cordylochernes scorpioides (assembly GCA_030710605.1). Lineage (NCBI taxonomy): Eukaryota > Metazoa > Arthropoda > Arachnida > Pseudoscorpiones > Chernetidae > Cordylochernes > Cordylochernes scorpioides. The sequence goes on from CP092868.1 coordinate 19,031,381, forward strand.
CTTTCATGTCACCGGTCGTTTTTTTTTAAGAAAGAGAAAAAGACAATTTAATTCACACTTGACTATCTCGTTTGTCTTCAATAAAGGTATCTGTGTGTCAAATATCTTTCAGAGTTATTGTCTGAATCCCGATATACACGCTAAAAGGTACAACTTCCTTAAGTTTTGTCCATGAGTGTATCTTTCATAGTTATTATCTGAATCCCGATATATATGCTAAAAGGTACAACTTCCTTAAGTTTTGTCCATGAGTTTATCTTTCGGAGTTATTATCTGAATCCCGATATACATGCTAAAAGGTACAACTTCCTTAAGTTTTGTCCATGAGTGTATCTTTCAGAGTTATTGTCTGAATCCCTATATATACATGCTAAAAGGTACAACTTCCATAAGTTTTGTTCATGAGTGTATCTTTCAGAGTTATTGTCTGAATCCCGATATACATGCTGAAAGGTACAACTTCCTTAAGTTTTGTCAATTAGTGTACATAAGCAGAATGAACAATTCCCTGCTCTGGTTGATTAAATTGGTGAAACCGCTGGTAGAGAGAATTCACTACAGATATTTTCCATTGACCATGAGTAGAAATTCTTTTCAAATAAATTTGAAAAAAAGCATAATTATTTCCTTCTAACTGTGTGTTTCTTGAGAAAGGTAACAAAATATTTTTGAAAATAATGACTCTTATTTTTTTTAAATGTGCAACATACAAAGAAAACATTGAAATAGCTATCAAACCAACAATGACTTATTCAATTATTAAAGAAAAAAATGAGAAGATCAATCTAAATATTTGAAAAGATTGACGTGAAACAACACGCAACCTTGGGGATTTAATGAAGTTCTCACAGATCTTTCTCGAATGTTTTTTTATGTTGGATTTCCGAGTGCAAAGGTTTACTTGAGTGGCATTTGCTTCATATTGTGGAATGTGCGCTAATGTCCTTCATTGTCTCTCTTTGTTGGGTTTCAACAATGGTCTTGAATACTTTAGAGTAGGATATCAGGTCGTTGATTCTTCCTTGAGCTTTTTCTTTTTGTTCCTCGATATCCTTGGCGTGCGCTCATTAAACTTCAGAATCATATTTAACAAGGATAGAATGGCCTTTGGACCCAACACATATACGGTTAGCACTCTCCTTGACAAGGATTGAATGGTCTTCGGACCCACCACATATACGGTTTGTACTTCTCTTGACAAGGCTGGAATGGTTTTCGAACCCAACACATATACAGTTAGCACTCCCCTTGACAAGAATGGAATGGTCTTCGGACCCAACAAATGTACAGTTAGCATTCCCCTTGACAAGGATGGAATGATCTTGGGACCCAATACATATACAGTTAGCACTCCCCTTGACAATGATGGAATGGTCTTCGGACCCAATACATATACAGTTAGCACTCCCCTTGACAAGGATGGAATGGTCTTTGGACCCAACACATATACAGTTAGCACTATCCTTGACAAGGATGGAATGGTCTTCGGACCCACCACATATACGGTTTGTACTTCTCTTGACAAGGCTGGAATGGTTTTCGAACCCAACACATATACAGTTAGCACTCCCCTTGACAAGAATGGAATGGTCTTTGGACCCAACAAATGTACAGTTAGCATTCCCCTTGACAAGGATGGAATGATCTTTGGACCCAATACATATACAGTTAGCACTCCCCTTGACAAGGATGGAATGGTCTTCGGACCCAATACATATACAGTTAGCACTCCCCTTGACAAGGATGGAATGGTCTTCGGACCCAACACATATACAGTTAGCACTCCCGTTGACAATGATGGAATGGACTTCGGACCCAACACCTATACAGTTAGCACTCCCCTTGACAAGGATGGAATGGTCTTCGGACCCAACACATATACAGTTAGCACTCCCCTTGACAAGGATGGAATGGTCTTCGGACCCAATACATATACAGTTAGCACTCCCCTTGACAAGGATGAAATGGTCTTCGGACCCAATACATATACAGTTAGCACTCCCCTTGACAAGGATGGAATGGTCTTCGGACCCAATACATATACAGTTAGCACTCCCCTTGACAAGGATGGAATGGTCTTCGGACCCAACACATATACAGTTAGCACTCCCCTTGACAATGATGGAATGGACTTCGGACCCAACACCTATACAGTTAGCACTCCCCTTGACAAAGATGCAATGGACTTCGGACCCACCACATATACAGTTAGCACTCCCCTTGACAAAGATGCAATGGACTTCGGACCCAACACATATACAGTTAGCACTCCCCTTGACAAGGATGGAATGGTCTTCAGACCCAACACATATACAGTTAGCACTCCTCTTGACAAGGATGGAATGGTCTTCGGACCCAACACATATACAGTATATACCTAACTTGCCTTGTATGAGTTTTTTACGGAAGAGCATGCTCGATGGAAATATTTATACATAATTCTACTGTCATAAAAACCTATGTCCATAGTTTTCTTAGTGTCGGATTTATAAGCAGAGAATCGCCCAATTCAATAGTAAAACTATTAAAAAGTGGTATGGTGTTTAAGAGACTGGCGAAACCGTCTGAGGGGTAACCACAGATGACCCAAGTCCTCCCAATATATTTTCATCGAAATAAGGAAACAGTAGAAGGTTTGGTTTATCTGGGAATGAAAAATGTGTCCGTGATGGGGCTTTATTTATATATAAATGGAATGATATAGCCCCACATTATGTGTAATATAATTTATATTTCTAAAAAAAAAAAAAAGAGCGCAAAGAAATGTTCTTGTTAATCACAAAGAATTAAATTTAAGCAGTAATGTTGATAGGTTTTATCATAGTCATCCGATCGTTTATCTTGTTTTACTTTGTACCATTTCGTAGGTGTGTGGGAGAGGAAGGAAGTTCAGAAGAAGTAACGCCCTCTTGGCTTTCAACAAAATATTAATTATTGATAATAATGATAATAATAAAAAAATAGGTAAATATGCAAATTATGCTTTATAATTTATTGTTTTAGAGAGATGAATATATTCATTGAAATAATCCCTTGTATATATCGATATTAAGGTGCAAATATCAGGCATCTACAGGGTTAAGTTTCTTTTTTTAAATTTTTAATTCATATATCTCTAGTTTTCTTGTTCGAGAGAGAGAGACAGAGAGACAATTGACAATTCACATAATTTATTGACATCTTGTCAATACAGGTAAAGTGCACAGTCCGCACTAATTATGAGAAAATGAGAAATTTATAATGAGGATGATGGTTATAATAAAAAATGATTTTAAAAATGATTAAAAATACAACTATGTACATGGCGCCTCTGCCACCGCTGCAGAGAGAGAGAGAGAGAGTGAACGCTATATATTTGTGAATCAATTTTTTTTAAAGAAACTTATGCCTGGAAGTCTGATATATTTTAATATGAATACATGTTAAATAGAATAATTCAACACAACCCTTCTATGTGCAAACAAATTTTAAAAAATATCATTAGATAATAACTAAAGCAATCATGTGTCGTATGTAAATAAACAATAAAATATCTAAAAGAATATTTTTTAAAAATCTGCATAAAATCAACTTAATAAAAACTTAAACCTTAAAAACTAAACTTTTTACACATTCCTTTTATTGAAAAAAAAAGAATTAAAAAAAAAAAGTGGAGAAAAAATACATTGAGAAAACAATAGAAAAATCTTTACATTTATATGTAAATTTGAGTCATAGACCACACAATTAAAATTTAAAATTTTTGTCAAAAGGAACTAAAAAAAACTGGAAGTGTCACAGAGATCCGTGAAGTTTCTTTTGTATAATGTGGGCACATTGGGAAGAACTGGTCCCTCCGTGTCACGCCCTGGGATTACACTTGACCCACTTCGCCGCGGTGTCGCCAGTGGCGAGGAGCGGATGGGCTATAAAAAGAGCGAAACGTTCAGAATCCTCCATTCAGTTGTCTTGAGCCGTTGTGGAAACATGATTTACCTGGTAAGTTCTTCTATAGCTTCACAGTTATCTTTTCTCTCTTCTTTTTTTTTATAATTTGAAAATTTTACTTTCGTTTAAGTTTCTCACTTTATATAACACTATATAATTTCATCCTCTATAGTATCTTGGAGAGGAAAAAGAACAAAAACTCTTGTTTAATATAAATAAAAGATACATTTTCTTTTAAAATTTTTCTCTTCGCCAAATCTCACGATTTTTAATGCAATTTTTAAAATAGAGAGATGAATTTTTCGCGATCTCTCGGAATAAGGCAAGCCATTAACACATACCTACTATGATACTATTACAATCAAATTACACATAAATTGAAGTATTTATAACAAAATTGAAGAGAATGAAAAATGTTTAGGTGTATAGAGAGTTTTCTTTATGAAGAATTTCGCTTATGTATTTAATTTTTAAAGTTACCTATATGCTCGTATTTTAATTTTTAATCAAGGATATTTTTCCTCCCTTAGTTTTGTTCTAGAAAGTTTTCCAGTATAAAAAGTGTTTTGTTCTAGATAATTTTCCGCACTATAAATAATTTTGCTTTAGAGTTTTCCGCTATAAGAATTTTGTTCTAGATAATTTTCCGCTCTATAAATAATTTTGCTTTAGAGTTTTCCGCTATAAGAATTTTGTTCTAGATAATTTTCCGCTCTATAAATAATTTTGCTTTAGAGTTTTCCGCTATAAGAATTTTGTTCTAGATAATTTTCCGCTATATAAATAATTTTGCTTTAGAGTTTTCCGCTATAAAGAGTTTTGTTCGATATAATTTTACGCTATTAATAATTTTGTTATAGAGGGTTTTCCGCTTTAAAGAGTCTTGTTCTAGAGAATTTTCTACTACAAGGAGTTTTGTTCTAGAGAATTTTCTGCTATAAAGTGTTTTATTTTAGAGAATTTTCCGCTATAAAAAATTTTGTTCTCTAGAGAGTTTTCCGCTATAAAATTTTTATTATATCTCTCTTAAAAACGTTTATGTAACTTGCTTTTATGTTTATATGCCCACATACATTTTAATATACTTCCAAAATACCTAGAATATTCTAACTTTTTAATGCATTTTAATAAATATATTTGTATCTTAAGAATTTTATCATTAACTAATCATTTATTTGAAAAAGCTACCAATAGCAATGCTACATATCAATGTAAATACAAACACGACACTGACAAACCCGTAGAAACTTAGTGTAAAAAATAATGAAAGATGATTTTAAGATAGAAAAAAAGATGCTCATGGATCTTTTCAATTGGAAGATTTTAAAAAAATTGCTGAATAGCCGCAATAAAATGAATGAAACTTGGTAGAACGATGTGTTCGTCATACACACGACACTTTCTCAAGTTTTTTTTTAAATCAAATTTAAAGCAACTGATTTTTTTATTGAATTCCTGGAACCTTGCGCGAGTTCTTACCACCCACACACAATGCTGATAATTATTCTATATATTAATTACCTGATAAATGCGTGCCAACTGTATGCAAATTAAAAATTATTGACATACTTATTTACATAGTTTCATCAAATATATCTCCCTTTGGTGTCGACTATATAAGCAAAAACATTCAAATTTAAGGGTAGAGTGCGGTATGGTATAGATTAAACTGGCGAAACCGCTGAAAGAGTTCACCACTGATGAGTCAGGCCCTCCTAATTATTTTATCATTGCAGTAAGGAAAGTAGAGAATTGTTTTATTAAAAAAAATAATGCGCGTGTAAAAATATTTTACAACAACAACAAAGCCTTTATTTAGGGCCTCTCGCCCTATACAGGATTCGCCAGTTCACAAGGGATGGAGAGAACACTGTGTGGCCTTTTTCCGGGATATAGTCTTGTGGAATCCAAATATCGCCATCGCTATATACCTATTCTTTGATATTTCATTAATTAGTGCCGGAAATGAAGGACAAAGTTGCCCCGTTTTATCATTTAGTTTTCGTCTTTCCTCAGACAGAGCAGCACAGTATAATGTAAAAATATTTTATATAATTTGTAAACCTAAATAGATTTGAATGAATGTATCAATAATTGAAATGATTACAATTACAACAGGAGGAATCGCAGGTATATCATTGCTAAGAAGATACCAAAGATAACAGCGATGAGTATCTTTATTAAAGAGGTGTGAGCTTGATGAGCTTTCAGACAATTACATTCTTCAACAGCCTGTAATTGCCTTGTATTCGTATTACAGCCTGTTGAAAGAGGTTATTGTCTGAAAGCTTGCCAACAACAACAAAAGCTTTATTAAGACCTTTTAGTCTTATACAGATTCTCCAAGCAAAAATATAGGATACATGCAGGAAAAACAGTGATAGAACTTAATGGTAACATGATATTTATATACAGGGAAAATTATATAAAGACAATCAGGCTAATAGATTAATCTGGGCAAATTGGAGGCAAAGAAAGTTACTATACATGGATTTACCACGTCGTCTTAGATCTTGTGAAGTTATTTGATAGCAGCTCTGAGAAAGCTTGCCAACCTTATATGTCTTCTATAAAGTAACTCGTCGACTTTGGGCTCTTCTTAGAAATAAACAAAGATTTTGATGTATCCATTCCCCCACTAACAAATTAATGTCATTTTTAAAGTCGAAATAAAAGGTGTGTTGTACTTAGAAATAAATTAATATATACAGATGAAAATAGCAGTGCGAATGTTAGTAAGCTAGATACTGATATGGTGATGACGAATTCCGGAAACCCAAGAAAGCATCATCCACGAATACTAAACACTCACCGAATTGCTTTTTCCAAAAGTCAGGATGAAGAGATTCACTGATGAGGTACGCTCCATTTCCTGCAACAGTCTCAATATCAGACTGATTTCAACACCACCACCACTACACAAAACACATTCACATTTTGAAGAAACAAAATTATTTAATGTAACAAAGTAAAATGCACAAATTATTGAAATTCCTATTCTAAATAAGTATAAAATAGGCATTCCTTAGTATATTGGTATAGATTCCTTTTATCAAATCATTATCTTATCCTCATACTATAGTACTGGTTACAAAATATACTCCTATTCAAAAATGAGAAATACTTATTGAAAATTTGGTTTAATTACCGTTTTCTTTTTTATTCACACTTTAGTATGCTTCATACATCTCTTAGGTTGGATATAAACCACCCGGAACATTTCTGCCCTTCACAGGAACAAAAGTTATCACCTATTAGTCCTGTTAAAGGGCAGAAATACTCGAGAAAAAAACCTTGTGAATAAATAAAAATCCTACAAAAAACTCTCCATTTCACGATTTCGTTCTTCTTTTGATAATATCTATTTATTTATGCTAATAACATTACAAAATATTGTTTTATGCATTATACTAGATTGAAGATCTATACAGCGGAAATTTTTCTGGCCTCTCTCTTGATGACATCTCAACTCTATCGAACGTCTTTCATCCAGAAGTTGGTGAGAGTGATCTCTTTCCATTCAGCTATGTTACAATCTTGGTGGAGATACATAATAAACACTGTTTGTCTTTTAGTCATCTTCCTTTTTATTTCATAACAATATTCTCAGCTTTTCTGCTCAATTTTATAACTGGTAATTTAAGTAGACAAAATTGATAAAAAAAACCTAGGAAAATAGCTGAGAGTGTTTTCTTCATTATTGTAACATAATGATTTCCCAATGTTTGTCGATTGTTGATAGTAGTAAATAGTGCTAATCTAAGATTGTTAATATTTTTTTTAATGTTCTGTTAAAATCAGGTCCTGTGAGAATTGGCAAATGTTTTTCCAATCAGTTCGGCAATTTCAGAATTAATTCTATTTTGAAATATGGATTTCCATTTGTGACCATGTCAATGAAGAGGTTCATATAAAATTCTATATCTAGAGTATCTCTATAATCTTGATGAGTTAACTGGGTTGCGTGTGTTTAGATCGCAGCGGTGGTTCTGGTATCAGCCGTACAGGCTCAATGGCCACCTCAACAACAGCAGCATCCCCAGTGGGTTGCCCATCAGCAGCAATGGCAACAGCAACAGCAAGATTGGGCGAAACAGCAGCAGGACTATCAAAGGCAACATCAACAGAGCGCCGCTCCTCAGCAATCCTGGCAGGGCGCTGGAGGTCACAACCAGTGGCAGAATCCTCCCAAGCCTGCTGCCGCTAGCCAACAGTCCTGGCAACAGCCTGCCCCAGCCGCTCAGCAGTCTTGGCAGCAACCGGCCGCTCAGCAGTCTTGGCAACAACCGGCCGCTCAACAATCCTGGCAACAGCCCGCTCCAGCCGCTCAGCAATCTTGGCAACAGCCAGCCGCTCAGCAATCCTGGCAACAGGCTCCTGCAACTCCAGCACCATCTGGACCTAACCATCCTCCTGCCCCCGTCCACTTCGTGAACATCGGCCAGAACCTCGCCGGAGACTACAAGTTCGGTTACGACACCGGCAAGGGACCTCTTGGTCAGAGCTTCAGAGAGGAGTCTCGCCTTCCCGACGGTACCGTCAAGGGAGCTTATGGCTATGTGGATGAACAAGGACGTCAAAGAATCATCAAGTACACCGCTGGTAAAGCTGGTTTCTCTGTCGAGGGAGATATCGGACCTGATGGAGCTCCCAAGGCTTCCGCTGCGGCCCCAGCTGCTCAAGCTAACCACGCCCCTGCGCAAGCCCGTCACGCCCCTGCTGCCTCAGCTCCCGCCCCTGTCCAATACCAAGCTCAGGCTTCCTCCCACGCGCCCACCCAGCAGGAGAATGGCCCCGCCTTCGTGGACACGTCCCTCCTCTCTTACAACATCGGTATTAAGGGTTAAAGAGCCTTCACAATCCCATCTTTACATCTCCCATCTTTCTTTTTTTTTTTAACTGTCTGTTGAACTATTTTTTCCTCTGTTTTGTATAGTAGCTTTTGGGATCTCTTGACGCGTAAGTTTGGGTACTTCTCCTATAAAGAAATTATATATATTGTATTATATACATATATATAGTTTTATATAGCGAAATTATCTCTAGAACTATAATTTTACTATTTCAAGAAATGCGTTTTTTTCGTCTCTAATATCTCGATACTAAATTTTATACTAAGCTAAAAAAGTTCCTACTAGAAATTATCATTAGCAATTTTTAATTTTTCCTTCTCCTATTGATTTGTAAAAATTGTGTACAAAAAAATAAACTTAAGAAATCTGTTTTAAGGTTATCTCATAAAAAATATATAGACAAAATTATAGATTCAATTAGAAAATTATATAAATTTTAAAAACGAATTGTTATAATAGAAAAGTCATTTTCATTATGTTTTATAAAGTCAGAAAAAATATCTAAAAAATTATTAAAATCTTGTTCCAACATTGGATATAAATATATAACTCACTACTCCTCTCTATCTGAAATTAAAAAAAAAAGATAATTGAAAAAATAATTTGAATAGAAAATTGTAAATATGCAATTGGAGGGTTTACAAAAATAACGTTTATATAATGCTTGGAATTGAAGGTTTGATTGCTGGGAGAAATGCTTTTTTTCTAAACTCTTTAAGAGTACGCCTTTAGGCTTTCATCCAAATTTTGACTAAAAAGGGGAAATTAATATAATTCTGATAACAAACGAATATTAGCAGGTACTAGGCATTGTCTAATGCAAGCGTTTTATTGGACTGAAAGCTTTATCTGCATATTTTCAAAACTTAACTTTTTAATTTCTATTTTAATCAATTTTTTTAACACTAAGAAAGCGGTATGGAGAAAGGACAAGATGAAGAAACTTTCATGAGAGAGTAAGGTCATGTACCACCAGAAATGGAAGAAAACGAATAAACTAAAAACTAATGAATCAAATTTAACCATTACATTTATTAATAGCAAATAAGTACAATCCAAATGTTGAAACAGATCTTTATAATTTTTAGATATATTCTCACTTTTGAAGCATACGCTATATAAGACTAGAATCTATTTATCGCGATTTTCTTTTTCATTTTTCCCAAATAAGACAACTTCCTATATTTCTCACTGCGATGGAATAAATTAAACTGGCGAAATCTTTTAGAAGATTCATTACTGATAAGCCAAGCCCATTGCAGTAAGAACAGTAGGTAGTTGTTTTACTTGGAAAAAGAAAAACGCACTAAATAATTTCTTTTCACATATATAGATGACGCTCTAATAATGCTCAATATTCAATTAAAAATTTATATAATTTTGATGAAAGATATAAAAATGATATGCAATATTTAATAGGCCTGATTTCTTATACGTTTGCTGTATATTTATATGTATTAAAAACTGTCTTAAGTGGTCCTCAGGGAACAGAGACAAAATGACTGAATAGAATAGGGGTCGTCTAGGATTATGTAAATCAATGACACCACACGGTTTTAGCCATATAAATCAATAAGTTTCTTATTAAGAAAAAGAGTTAGCTTAAGACAGTTTTTTAAACTGTAATTGCTGCTTTGTAATTCCTTGTGCCATTTTTATTGTTAAATAAACAATATTGTACCTTTGTATAAATTGAAATTTTTATATAAAATATAATAAAGGTCTTGAGATCTATTATGTGTTTTATTGTTAATTTTTTAAACACACATATATTGGATTTGATACTTTCAAAAATAATATGTAGACGCAGGTTGGTTATTTAGCGAAAATTATTTTTGAGGTGTTATTTCCATGAGAAAAAGTATAGTTTTTCGAGAAAATAATTATATACATAAACACGTGGTCGTTAAAGAAACGTAGTCGCAAAGAGAAGTTCTGCTGTAATTTGTCTTCTTCTTCTTTCTTATCTCCACTCAATCATATTAGGGTATCAAGCCTGTAGAGCTTGAGACTTGACAACCATCAAGACTGGGTGAGGTAGAATGCGTCTGCCTTTGTCATTAAGACTGGGAGCACTATTCAGTGGCATGCCGACTTAGCTCCAAAAGAAATGGCCGCCTCTGACATGAGGAACAGACGCCATGTGCAGCCGCTCCTAATATGGAGTACAAACGCTGCTCATCCTGTACCCCTGGATTAGGAGCCCTTACAGGGTACTATCAGCCGGGACAGCTGAGCCCAAGTTTTTTATCGAGCTTATTACTGCTTCCCCTCCTCCTTTTTCATCCGGGCTTGGGACCGGCAAAGGAGGTGTAATTTGTCAGTGTATAAGAATAAAAAAATGATATATTATAATAAATTATAAATAAAATAAAATTAAAAAATTAAAGACATCTCTTTGAATGATTTAAGAAGATGTATTAACGATAAGTTCAATATAAAATGGAATCAACTATCAACCATAAGTGAACACTACTAAATTTCCAGTGTTGAATATATGATGGCTAGATAATATGATGATGATAAAATTCGGGAGGTTATAATGGCTGCTATAAAAATCTATCGTGTTGGTATCCAACATGTTCACTGAGAATTATAGAAAATAAAACATTTTTTTGATTACAATGACAATATCTACACAATAAACCTTTACAAACATCCACTCCCTACTGAATCTATTCTTTTCAAGATAAATTAATACCTTTTCCCACCAAACCCACTGAATAAACCATTGAAAAATGTTGCAATTTACAAATGTAATTCCACCAGATACCGCGTGAGGCGCTTCTTGCGAGTGAAATTGGCAAATTTGTAAATAAAATTGCAACGAATATTTATTTCAAATCAAATTCAAATCACACACACACACATAAGCCTTTTTTATTGGGGCATCTAGCCCTATACATGATTCCCCTCTACAGGATTTAGCAAAGGAAGATATTTCAAAAGTAAAAACTAGAATACAAGAGATAATAAGGAAAAAGAAAAGAGAGAAGAAAGAAAAAAACAAACAAAAAGAAATATAACCATATATACAAAAAATAAACATACAGAGCAAAAGGAACCATACATGATTAAATATTTAAATTAAAGTACCAATGTTTAGGATATGTCAAGGTTAGGATATCATTGAGAGGGCTAGTGTGGAATCAGCCGCGTTCAATCTTCGCCTTCTTCCTCCAAGCAAACCACGACATTCGGCGAATCCATTATTCTCCAACGGGCATTGACTGCGGCCTTGTAGAATTTATATAAACCGAGGGAGAGACCCTGATCAACCATCAGTGTATTCATCCAGCTGCAAATTTGTTGGCAGTCAGGTTGAGACCAGGGTAAGTCACCCAAAATTTCTTTCCTCTGTTTCTCTAAGCAAGAGCATCCAAATATTATATGCATAATTTCGTCTTGGATTCTGTTTTTACACAGATCGCAAGTTAGAGTCAAATCAATCTTCCAGCGCTTTGAACGATTTTCTGGGAAGATCGTCCATAGGAGTCTCAGTTGTGCAAAAAACCTTTTAATTGCTAGAGGAATAGTTGTGAATAAATACCGTTCTGCTGTTATTGAATTTTTTAGGTATTTGAAGCGACTGTAATGTGAAGTATTTAGGATTTTCGCCATGTCGCTTTGGATGCTTTGTTCGGTTGCTATTCGAATAATAGCAGGGATTTCAGTCAGTATTACAGTGTAATCCGGACAACCCTTCAGGAACGAAAAACCGTTTGAGTCTAAAATGGTTGACAGGTTTTCGACAAAGGTTAAACCAGCCCTTTGATTGCTGTGTAATGTCCAGAGGTGTGACAAACATGCCCGGGGCAACCTACTCTCCTCCATTTTCATAATCCTCACCCAAAATCTCAGGACCTGTTTAATTATGGTAACTTCCTGGATCAAATTCAAATCAGAAACCTTCTAAGTAGTATATTAAATAACATCTAAAAGTTTGTTGGCGATAAGATGAGAGGTTTGGTCAGGCATAAATGGCAGAAGCATACATTCATTTATATATACGGTAGAACCTCTCTGTAGAGGACACCTAACTGCAGAGCCAAAATTTCTTCAAGAAGAGGTATCCTCTTAACGGAAAGTTGCTAAATAGTAATAATGCTAATTTTGGATATGAAAACTGTCCTTTGTAAAGAGGTATCCTCTAGCATCAGTGTCTTCTTATGGAGGTTCTACTGTATAGATTTTGTTGAATTCTTATAATAATTTGTGGATTAAGAAATATTATATCTGTCAACTTTCTCACCAGTTTGTCTTCCCAGTAAGCTTATCAGAACCATTGTTCTGGCCACATTGATGGATTAAGGTCACAGGTTTGGACCGCTACGCCCACCTCTTTGTTGGCCTTTTGTCAAATAACTCTGTGTTTTATATAACGTATCCTATTTAGACAATATTTGATTGTAGAAAATGTTTATACTTAACCAATAATGTATTGCAAATGTTCGTCTTTTAAAGGGAGGATTGGAATAGGTTTATTTTATTGGTAAAATAGCAATTTGTCGATCTTATGTTTGAACAGGAGTCTTAAATTTTTTTATGTATACTCCTCTCGTAGGTTGTTATGGAATCGAAGCCGTCCCTGTACTGATGAGGGCCATAGCTCGAAACCATGGTATATAGGTTGTTGGCCTTTATCCGAAGTTACCAAAACTGGTATTGAGACCCATTCTTTATCATCACCTTTACGTTTTGTACTGGGATAATGAACTAAATGCATTGTTTAAATGTATTTTTAAAGGGAGAGGTGTCTCTTTTGGTACATATATATATTTGAAATTATTTATAAACTCTCAACTATCTGTTGCTACTGGATTCTTGCACATATCAACCCAACAACAACATTAAATACAAGCAACAAAAAGGGAAACTGGCATTTTATAAATGAATAAATGGTCTTATTACTTCAACATATGTATATAGGAAATAAACATGTGGTATATATGTCATGGTGTCAATATGTAACTACATTATATTGTACTAGTATCCGCATAACGTCATGATTATCATATCTTGAAGATAGAGGTTACCTGGTCGACAACCATTGTTCATGAAATAACAGACACTTCGGAAAGTAGAGGCTTTATTTTAAATTTAAATATAAATTTATTAAAAATTATGCTGGCCGAAGAGTGTGTTTATTATATCAAGAGCAATGATTATAACCATTGTACATTCTCTATACAGGGGGGTTGCAAAGAATAAATAGAATCATATTCATATCAAATAGAAAACATTTTCAATGAATCATGATGATTTACTATACAGCTATGTATTCTACAGTTACAACAGCTTTTTGGCAGATTCAGACGATTTCATAACTCCCCTCATAGAAAGTTTTGAAATCGAAGTCTCCCTTATACTGATGATGGCCATAGACCGAACCCATGGTAAACAAGCTCTTGACTTTTTGTGCAAATTTTCCAAAACTGGTATTGTGGCTTATTCACTGATCAGAGTCTGCATGTTACCCCATATGAAGAAAAGGATAAATAAAGTAAATGGTTTCATGTATTTATTAAAATTAAAGGTGTCATTTTTGCAGATAAACTGCACATTGTGTATTATATGTGTTGGAATTAAATATTTAATATAATGTTAGCTATACTTTTTAAATTCCTCTGATTATTTAATAAAATAAGAAAAAAGAGATGTTTTGAGACGTCTCTCAACATAACTGTCTATTTTTCCATTGGCCATAAAAACGATCATTTTTAATCAGCCGAAGTGGATGGAAGATTGTGTAAATGAACGGTTTGTGTGATAAACGGGTTAAATATATTTTTTATTATTAAAAAAAATAAATATAATAACGTAATTTTTAAAAAATATATAATATATTACTATAAAAAAAAACTTGGAATAATATTAAGCGATCAATACAATTTTTATATAAACGAAATATATTATTTTAGTATTTTGCACCTTAACGTATTTGTGTTTAATATTTTAAAATATAATATGTTTTGGCTGAAGTTTTAGAGAGAGAGAGAGAGATGCATTATTTTGAACTAATATCCATCTCTGTTTAAAATATAGAGAGAAATAGTTATCTTAAAACAAAAGAAAAGAAACTTCGAATTTATTTTCCATATTTTATCATTTTTACCTTATAAATTTTCTTGCTTTGGAAGAAAAAGAAAATGCAGAAAAGGGGAGTAAAAAAGTGCTTACCATGAAAATATTCTGAAATTCTGCTTTATCTTTAAAAATATATATAAATTTAAAAAGAAGAAAGAGAAAAAAAAATGAAATGTTAGATGAATATTAAAGCAAAAGATGAATCAAACGACTTCTATCAATAAGAGAAAGCTGACAAAAGAAATTAAACCAAAAGATTAACGAAGCACAATGGAAAACAAATTTTTAAAATTTTAATTGAATGTTTAATTTTCAGTTCTTATATAAAATGTTAAAAAATCAATTTAAAATAATATATAAATAATTACCCTGTTAAATAAAATAAACTTAAATAAATATTATATATAGGTAAATATATAAGTATTTAACTGGTAATTATGTTACAGATAAATTGTTTAAACAACTTATTATTATTTATTTCTAATATAAAAATAAAATGTCTGGGTTAACATTCTTTTTATAAAAGAACACATTATTTATTAATTAAATATATTTGAATAGTGGTCATATATATTTAAATATAATTATATTGAAAATATATCTATGACTTTAAAAAAATAATATATATTGTTTTTTTAACTTCGATTTATAAAATATGAATAATATTTTAAAATATCTCTCTTTATATATAAAATATCTTTCTATATAAATTAAAAGGCAATTTGTGCGTTATATAGCTTTAAAAAATATATAAATATAATGCACAAAATATTTTCATGAATATAGAAGTTACCCTATTTTCCCAGCTTGTTAGAAAAATAGTTTTTATATTCTAGAAAATATTTATTATCTATATCTGCATATATAGGATGCCTTTAAGATATATTTTATATATAGTCACATAGTTTTTGGCTTATAGTATACTTCGCAATTAAAGTTTAAAAAACCACGGGGTGTAATCGTACAAGTTTTTATTGAAAACTTTAAACGGTGAATGGAAAAAAAAACATAATGTATACAAATTATTATTATATATAAAAAGAAAAGAATCTTCTTTTATCGTGAAGCTGAAAGTTGCTGATGGCATGCGTCAACTATCGGTAAAATATCAAAACAAATCGTTGATTTTTTAATTATTTAAGAATATTAGGACAAAAATCTCTCTTCCTTGATAAATCAAGAAAAGTCAACCACATTCTTGTTTTATCAAAAAAAAAAAAAAGGTATTAGGTTAATATTATAGAATAATATATATTTTTTTAAATCAACGATTTGATGAAATTTATTCCGATAGGTAGCGCAAGCCGTCAGCAACTTTCCTTTGCACAAAATTAAGGGATGTTTTTTTTCCTTAATTTAATAACCCAGTACATTATAATATTTGTACTATTTTGAAATAATTGTTTTAAATAATATAATTATAGGTATAAATAGTAACATACACAAGAGAGAGATTATATAGTAAAATTAAAACGATAGAATATGCACGAATATATATGGAAAATTTGCCGGGAGGAAATTAATCCATAGAAGCATAGGGCGCCTTTCCCGTCTAGCCATAGATTTGGCCCACCACCTTGCAAGCAAAACACCTCTTTGGTAGATTGTGAAGATTCCATTAGATCCCGTGTGGATCTCATGGAATAAAGTCCACCCTAGACTGACGAGGGCCATTAGCCCGAAACCATGGTCTCTAGGTGGACGCTTCTCAGCTTGCCAAAACTGGTGTTGTGGCTTTGTCACCGACCCAAGACCGCTAGTTGCGGCGACGGTCAATAGATGGCGTCAGGTTTTGACGTTTATTTTGACGGGAGAGGCGCCCTATGCTTCTATGGATTCACAAATATATATAAACAATTTAATTTATAAACTAAAAGTTATCGTTTACCTGAAAAAACATTTTCGAGCATTATGCACACATCTGATTTCGCGGCGTTACCAGATAAAAATAATGCACTGAAAATATTTGTTTTAATTTATTATACTCTGTAATAAGAAATTTTCGTGACAATATTATACAAATTTATACTTCTTTTTAAATGTAATTAATGTTATAACTTTACACTTTTTTTAATGCCTAGGATATTTTTTAATTCTGATTATAACATATATAAAATATATGTATACATTTGGAAATATTTAATAACTAGAAGCATTTTTGTTACAATCTAATATTATACTATTTTAAACCGACACTTGAAGTTACACCGCATGAGTTTCTTTTAACGAAAAATCCAAAATTTTTATTTCAAGGTGAAATATCGACTATTTCTAGACTTTTTGGATGAGGTATGAAAGGATGAATTATGAAGAGTAATGACGAACGGAAAAATAAAAGTGTCCAGGGATGGGAATCGAACCCACAATGTTCCGCTTACCGGGCAGATGCCATGTCCACTAGGCTAGGTAAATTATAATTATTTTTCCGTTCGTCATTACTCTTCATAATTCATCCTTTCATACTTCATCCAAAAAGGCTAGAAATAGTCGATATTTCACCTTGAAATAAAAATTTTGATTTTTCGTTAAAAGAAACTCATGCGGTGTAACTTCAAGTGTCGTTTTACAATCACAGGCCGCAGTGTATTATATTATACTATTTTGTAATTTTCTTTTATTTCTCTCAGGTACATATTGTACAAACCATGATAATCATGGTGGGTAGTTGACGACTACCTTTTTACTGTAAGTGTACTACAAACTACACAAATAGAAGTCAGTTCTCGACTTTTAAACTTACAAATTTCAAGAGTCCAGTTTGGTTACTTGTATTAACTAGTGGGCTTGGACTTGTTAAAGATTCGGGGTCTACTGAAGCAAGATTTCTTCTGAAAAATAAAGCTAATGCTGGATTCTATCCCGGGTCGTGATGATGGAAATATTCAACAGTTTTGAAAATAGAGCAATCCATAAATAAATCTTTAATTAAAAAGGTATATTATTAAATAATAAATATAAATATAATATAAATAATATTTTGATCCAATATATGCCTTTTTAATTAAATATTCAACAGTGTATATGTGCAACCTATACGCAATACCTATACGCAACAACAATAGAAGCCTTATTTGTAAATGCCAATATTTGTGAATTATTTTAAATATCTTAATATTTTTAAATACACACACACGTCTGTTTCATATATTAAAATCCTTTTATTTCTTATTGAAAGTTTAAAATAAATCTATAGAAGCAAGTAATATTGTATTAGAGAAAATTAACAATTAAATCGCAACACACAGCTCGCGCGTTCATAGAGAAATATATACACTAGTTAAATATTATATAATTTATATTTAATTTAAAAGGCATATATTGGATCAAAAAATCGTTTATTTTACCAATATTTCAGTTGGCTGAACGCCAACCTTTAATTAAAGATAAATGATTTTTTGATCCAATATATGCCTTTTTAATTAAAGATTTATTTATGGATTGCTCTATTTTCAAAATAATTTATATTAGACAACAACGCTGTGAATGTAAAGTGCTAGACTAGAAATAAAATAAGACACTTTATCCTATTTACTATCTCAATAATATGAATAGTTGAATGGACATATTTAATTACAACCCCTAAAATTTTCGATTTTTTTTTTTATCAAAAATAAATATTTACAAATAGAATATGCTATAGAAATATTATAGGCAATAATTGATAAGGTTTTAATATTTAATTAATAAAGGTGTAAATCTTAACAATTTTAATTTTCTTCTTCAACTTTTTTTTCCCAACGAATTTGAACCATAGCGACATCTATGAACGATAAATAACATTAATTTAGTTTTTGCTCTCAGAGAGAGAAGAGAGATAGAGAGTTGCCTAATATTTTAATCATATTAAAATATATTTCATAGAAATATTCATAATAAAAATATTAATATTTTTTGGAAAACATATTTCAGAATATATTTTATAATTAATAAGATAATATCATAAAATATATTGTAATATTATATTGCAATATATTTTATGATATTATCGTATTGATTATAAAATATATTCTGAAATATGTTTTCCAAATAATATTAATATATATATATATACAACAACAACAACAAAAAGCCTTTATTGGGGCCACTCGCCCTATACAGGATTCGCCAGTTCACAAGGGATAGGGAGAACACTGTGAGGCCTTTTTCCGGGATACAGTCTTGTGGAATCCAAATATCGCCATCGCTATATACCTATTCTTTGATATTTCATTAATCAGTGCCGGAAATGAAGGACAAAGTTGCCCCGTTTTATCATTTAATTTTCGTCTTTCCTCAGACAGAGCAGCACAGTCAAATAAGTAATGCAACATCTCCGTTGTTATTCCTGATCCACAGAAAGTGCATTTCAGGTCTTCACGCCTCAATAAAATCAAATGGTGTTCTCTGAAAAAAATTGAAAGGGTTCTAAATTGTGCAATTAATCTGATGATAGGAAAAGGGAGTTCAGTTAAGAAGTATTCTTCGGTGGTAAAGGTTGTATATATGTCTCTATAGTGGGAATATAACTTTGATTGGGTTATTCTTGTTAGGTCGTTTTGTATTGTTTGCTCTATCGCAGTTCTTAATATTCCAGGGATAGCATTCCTTTGTGAGTCAGGATCATTACAATAAGTAAGCCACGAGGATCCGTTATTATTAAGTAAATTGCTTAATTGTTTTATAAAACCGATGGGCGCACCTGTAGCACAGGATAATTGCCTCATTCTAGTTAAACAAATTCGAGGCAGTCTATTTGTATCCATACTCAGCACCCTCAGCCAATATTTCAAGGTCAATTTCAGAGCTGTTATTATTAATGAGACGCGGCCTGTTTCTGGTCTTATTATGTATCCTGGTGTATATCTAGGCAAATTCAAAAACCTACGAATAAATGTATCTTGTATATGGTCTAATAAATCTTTATACTCTGTTGCCCAAATTGGAGCAGCATACATCAAAACAGCCATCACAATTGAGTCAAACAGTTTCATTGCAGAGTTTAGTGAGTTAATTTTTGATTTCGCCAATATTGGGGTTGTAGCATTTATTGCCGCAAGTGCTTTTCCTTTGAAAAAGTTTGCGGCTTGAGTGGTTTTAGTTGTACTGACCAGAGGGTATCCCAAGTAGATATATCTTCTTGTTACCATCAGAGGTTTACCATTCCAGTACCATCTATCTTCTCTTGAGGGTTTACCACCATTGCGAAATACCATAACCTTCGATTTGGACTCGTTCAGTGTCATTTCGTTCACACCAAGATATTCCTTCAATATATTAATCTTTAATATATATATATAATACCATTAAGATAAATTCGCAAACACACAAATTATAAATATTTGTTATTAAATTTAAAATATAAGATGTTTATATTTTTTTTATATTTAGTTTTTTTTTCCTCTTTTCGCTTTCCACTTCTTCCATCCATATTTCCAAAAAAAAAAAAAATTCCAAATCCATATTCTTATTTTCCATAGGATCATTCAAATAATAATCTGTATATATTTATCATGTGTGTATAATCTTTCTCCATTTTTACCCCTTTGTATATTTCCCACTTTCATAGGTTTCTCCGTCTTGAAACCCCAAGGAGAATCCTCTGTAAGACCTGTGTGTCTTAATAAAGGTTTTTGTGTGTGTGTTTTTTATATTTAATAAATAATTATATAAATAAAAATAGAGTAAAATATTCCAGCGGCAGTTAAACATCATATAAGCTGGGTAGAAACAATGCTAAGTGAAGAGAGAAATTTAACAAAGACATAATACAGAACCATAATAAAAGAGCTTTGTATTTTTCCATAGCAGTCAGGACGGTAGGATGTTAGTTCATTTGGAAAATTACAAATCAAATAACGCTAGAATCCATTCTATTCTTTTATTTATACAGAACATTTTTTTCTTTTTCTTCTGTCTATATCGTTATTTCCTTTGTCTCACTGCTTTGTTCTTATGCATACCTCTGGTGAATCCTGTATAGGGTCAGTGACCCTAAATAAAGGCTTTTTGTTGTTGTTGTTATATATACAGAACACGCCTTCTGATTATAATGGAAGATAGTAAACAGAAAGACATCACTTCTGGTCGTGTAACAAAAAGTTGCTGATGGCTTACGCCATCTATCGGAATAATTATCAACTAATCGTTAATTATTCCAGAATTGGTCAAATAGAGTTTTTTGATTAATCACATAAAGCTAACCACGTTAGCGTTCCAGACTGTTGACCCTAGTCAGCGTGGTTCAAGCTATATCTAAACGATCAATAATTCCTGAAAAATCAAATAATGGGTATTTAAGGCCGTAAGTAGATCAAACTACACCTATCCCCCGATTTACACGGTACTTGTTTTACATGTTTTCGCTTTCACACGGTTTTCCAAATAAGTTTTTTTTTATCGCACTATACTAAATGCTACTGTGATTGAACACATGCGCTGTGTACACATCTCACGAGGAATCCCGAGCTTATGTGCTGACTTGCTGCACACGCACAGTGTCTGTATTTCTAATAAAAATATATATATATTTTCGATTTACACGTTTTTCTCAGGAACGTATCTACCGTGTAAATCGGGGGATAGGTGTATAGAAAAAATAATAATACAAAAAAAAAATTGTACTTGAATTCATGTGGATAAGATACTTTTCTCAGCCTGATAGCAGTACAATTTCACTTTTTTAAACTATTTTTTCATAATAGAATAAAGGTATTAAAATAAAAACATAAATCCTCCAGGGAAAAGATTCTTTTAAAAATATTTTTATTCAAAAATATCTCGAGCTTTCGGGCAAGTAAGCCCTTCTACGGGAGAAACTATTTTACATCCTTTTCTCCTGTAGAAGGGCTTACTTGCCCGAAAGCTCGAGATATTTTTAAATAAAAATATTTTTAAAAGAATCTTTTCCCTGGAGGATTTATGTTTTTATTTTAATATTGATTCAAGGGATTATTTTTATCGAAGAATAAAGGTAGTGTTAATTCTTAATGAAAGACACTACATTCTATCGATAGGAAATGAAAGCATTCAATTAAAATCACATTATATTTACATAAAAGAGCTGAGAGGGAAAGCAATAATAACAATCAGAGATTTTCTGAAGAAGACAAAAAAATGTTATTATAGGAAATTAATGGAGGAGTGACTTAAACCGTCGATTTTCCGACAGCCACGGGACCGAATCCCGCAATGGACACGTTTTTTTATGAGGATAAAAAACTGTTTTAAGGCCCATGATTCTTACAAAAGTCTAACCTTATCATCAAACTATACTCTGATAAATTTATAAGCATAAATATGTGCAACTCTATTTTTTGTTTGAATGAATAAAAAGCCTTTTTTTAGCACTCAGGACTTTTTATTTTATTTAAATGGTATACCTCTCTATATTGGAATATTTGCATATTTACGCAAATATATTTAACAGGGATATTGCAATCTTTGAGTTAAATCAAGAAAATATGCGGAATTCGATGAAAAGAGACATAAATAATTCAATGGGGGTGTAGGGAAAGGTATACTGATTCAACAGCATGTTATACATTCACCAAAATAGTCTGCTACATTGTGTATTCGAAAATTTACACTTCTTATTTCCAACACTCTCGACCTTGGATCGAATCCCGCATTTTTACAAGTAACCAAACAGGGATCTGACACCTTATAAGCAAAAAAAAAAAAGAGGTTGAACTCCCGTTACATGCTCAGAGAGGTGGCTAACTATGTCTAATCAATAACATGGATTGTACTATGTATGTTTGAGATAGGAAAAGTAAAAAAATCATGTTTTTAAAAGTGTAATTTTATTATATATATATATATATATATATATATATATATATATATATATATATATATAATATACATGAATTTTGAACAAGGGGTTTCTTCCCCTCACTCAAATTATTCATTAATTCAACTTTAAAAATGTTTTCCTGACATTACATAGCTTTCTTGTCTCGCTTCTTAATTCTACATTCCATTACCATCCCATTTGCATAATCCCGAACCCTGACACTTTGCATATTAGCAAAAAAATGAAAACTTTTATAGAATAGAAATAGCGATTTCATGAGAGAATAATATATTAATAACGATAAACCTATTTTTAAAAGTATTTATTATTTATTTTTTTAATTTCTGACATTAAATTTATTTACCAATCGTGTATACCGTTTTACTTGACAAAGAGAATTCCACGAAAGCTTGTAAAGTTACAAATAAAGTCTATTAGCATCATTTTTATTGTAGTAACTGAAATCAAGCGTTATATAGCTGTCAAAACAATATCGAGATAATTTGAAGGACTTTTTTAAAAGTTCGCATGGCTTTTTCACACCAATACCAAATATCTCTCTATCTATAATACACTTACAGAGTTTTTAAATGTAAAGTTTTTAGTTATATCTCTTCCCAAGATACTAAACTATGCGTAGCTGTCTATGGCCAAACATTTCCTTATTTTTCCTTCTAAGGCAAATAATACTGATTATATAATTATACGTTTTTTAACTTGAGATTTACTTAGCCTATTCAGAAGGGGTTTTTACACCAGCGTAGCGAATATCTATAAGAAAGTTAAACTAGGTTAGAATCGAAGGTAACAAGATGAAGGCAATAATAATGTTGATGGCGATATTGATACTATAAACATTTTTATTCAGAAGAACTTTAAAAAAAATTAGGTGACTATCTACAATTGTAGACCCGTTCTTAGAACGTGTAATTGGCTAGTAATTTGATAATATTATCAATGAACAAATTGATTTAATCAAACATTATCATTAATTATTTAAAAAATCAATCTGCCACTAAATCGAATTATCCCCATTGCTTTTTAATGCACGCCTGTTGATTATCAGTATTATATATACACTCATAACAAAACTTAAGGAAATCTTACCTTTTAGCATGTATATCGGGACAATAACTCTGAAAGATATCACAGTGACCTTTATTGAAGATACACGAGATAACCTAGTGTGAACAAAATTGCCTCTGTCTCCTTCAGTCTCCTTCAGAAAAAAAAAATAGACGACCAGCTTCATCAAAATATGAAACTTTTAAAAGTTATGTGCCCATGAATTTTGGTTTATCTGTGTAACAAATGTTATTTATCAATACATATTTGTTCGTCTCTCAATTGACTGACTTCTTGTCATTATTACCGTGACAATATTTATGCAATTAAAAAAAATCTACACATAAAAATAAAACATACAAGTATTATACATATATGTTATATTAAAATATTATTCTCTTTAAAATTATATTTCATAGATCCAAATACTCTGTTAAATCGACCGCCAGAGGTCATGCTTCCCCTATAAAATCTCGTTGTTGTACTTTCACGCTGGCCGGCTCAAATCTTTTGTACATTATGTAAATAACTTTTGTTTTCCTTGTTCTACTCGCCTTAAGCCAGGCAGTACTTTTACCAAATTATGTATTTTATATATTCCTTAGCTCAATTAAAGCAATTTCTAATCTTTACTATTTTTATTATTTTATTTTCTAGATTGTTGCCACAACTGCATTACCATAGTTTAATCCTCAAGATAATTAAATACAAGCAGAAAATCTCTTTCTTTATACAAGATATATATACATACTTGTATTTTTATATCCATCTCTATGTAAATATATATTAAAATAAAATAAAAAATTACATAGAAATATCGAAAGCTCTTATCTTTACAACAGGTCACGCCTATAACGAGAGAGTCCTACATAAGTATCATAAATAATAATAAAAAAACTGTCCATTTCTTTATCACCTGTTCCACGTAACGGAGCAACAAAGTGCCATTTGTCTCTGTGATAATATCGAAAAACATTAATTTTTGACCAGAGATAAGGAAGATGTCAAGATGGCTATCACCGCCGTCCTCGTGACAGATGTGGGGGTGTGACCACAGCAATATATATATACATGGTCGAACCTCCCTACTCCCCTGACCTATCTCCATGTTCTATAGCTTACTGTTTCCTAAGTCAAATGAATGGCGCTGTTTGAATAGATGGCTGTTGTTACCCCTAGGTTTACACGTGGTCTCATACCTAGCGATATGTGAATTGTGGGGTTTATAAACCAGAGCTCTCTGGTTTAGAAACCGACATTTGGATAAACTATATATTGGATAAACATTATTTAACTATCCTGTTAACGAAAAGTTTCAAAGCGAAAGGAAAAAAATATTGTTCTTTATTATAACTTCAAAACACAGAAGTTTACAAACCACTTGGTTCTTCATATATATATTAAAGATGGAAATTTTGCCGGGAGGAAATTGATCTAAAGAGACAAGGGTCGTGGCTTTGTCACCGACCCGAGGCCGCTAGTTGCGACGACGGTCAATAGATGGCGTCTGGTTTTAGACGTCTATTTTGACGGGAGAGTCGACCCTTGTCTCTTTAGATATATATTAAAATAAAGGCATATATTTTGTATCAAATATATTTATTAAAAACAAAATTCGATATTTCAACGAAGCTGTTCGTCTATCTTCTTCTAAATACAAGTAATTTGAATTAAAATATGCCTTTATTTTAATGTATTAAAATGGATTGCGCTTAATTTCCAACAATATATATAAAAGATAGTTGTAAATTAATAATAATTAAAAACAAATAGTAAAATATTTTATAATTTGTTTTTAAATATCATTAATTGACAACTATCTTTCATATAAATTATATTTATATAATTCTACTTATATACATATATACATATATATATTATATAATCTAAAAATGCAAATATTTTATTTTATTTTAAAAACATATATTTTATTTTTCATTCATTGACTGTTATACATTTTTGACCATATATTCAAAATAATAGCACTTTAATTATTGTTGTTGTAAATATGTAAAGTGAACCCTACCTTTTCTAATGAAAATCACGAATATAGAATTCATTTTCTAAATTTTATATTACTGTGATATAAATAATTTTATGTATATTTTTACTTCAAGAGATTCAAAATAAAAATCTGCTTGAAAGGTAAATAATAATTTTTATTTTTCCACGACTGCACCTCTTTTCAACAATCAAACACACAAAAAATTTCTAATTTATAACATAAGTCGACAGGATTTACCTAATTTTTATTAAATTTTCTATCAATTTATCTGAAACTTGTAACAAAATGGCAAAAACAAAAAAAGAAAAAGATGCTGAATTTACATACCAAGCGATGCCAGCATTTGTAAAATATCATAATAGTCTAAATATTAAAACGTGGATTACAAATTTTGAAAGAAAGAGTGACTCCTACGGGTTGGATCACGGTTGGAAGGTGCTTCATCTATCAGACTACCTACAGGATGAGGTTTTGACCTATTATTTCGAAAGCCTCTGCAACATTGAGGACTGGAGTAAACTAAAAGAAAGCCTAATAATCAAGTTCCAGAAAGTCAAACTGACACCCTTGGTGGAAATGATGAAGATCACCCAAGAGGAACATGAAACAGTCACTCAATACTTTCACAGAAAAATGCAGCTGATAAACAATGTTTAGTTGAACCTCACCTCCATAGTGGAGCTATTAAATGAGGGAATAAAAACAAAATACAAGCCCTACCTGGCTACAATAGACGCAGTGCAGCCCTCGGAGTGGCTAACCATGGCCATAAAAGTTGAAAATAGCTTAACGGGATCTGGAACGCCGGCGGAAAAGGGCCGTCTCCAGACTTTGAATCCAGCGCTTCACCCATCGCCTAGACCTGCCGGATATTATGGTAACTCGCAAGTGCAGAGGCCACCAATGCCTTGCCAAATTTGCGAACGTCTGGGATTGGAGCTTCAATGGCACTACCACTCAGTGTGCCCATACCGCAGCCCAACAGCTTCCAGATCCTTCTCTTCAGCCAGCCCCCACTCCTACCAAGCCGCAGCTTTTAGTTCCTTCCCTCCACCCACTCCCCATGACTACCAACCGACAGTTCCTAATGCCTCTTCACCCGATTCTCCCAGGTACTGCCCACTGAAGAATACTACCCCAAAGCCCATAAACCCAGGTAGAACCTTACTATTATTTTCTGTTCTTATAAATCAGGTATCCTTGCCCTGTGTACTTGATACTGCATCATCAATATCTAATATCCCATTAAAATACTTAAATTATATTCATTATAAAATGTCAGATAATTCCCCAAAAGACAAAATAGGTCAGGTAGAAGGATTTAGTTATCCATTATACAAAATATTAGTTAGGCTTAGCTTAGGTAAAATTACAAAATATCAAGAAATGTTTGTTTGTGATACTCCAATAGAATATATTATTTTAGGTTTACCAATATTTTATAAATTTAGATTACAAATAGATTTCTCAAAAAACCTTCTTTTTCAAAATTATAAATTCTTGTATTCCTTTAATCCAAAAACTGATGACCAAAAGTCATATGCTACCACCCTATGTATTCCAGACCCATACTATGTTAGAAATTCATCTCTTCTAAATATTAACCCATTGTATAATTTTAATTCTTTTGATATACCAAATACATATGTTAAACATATAGATCATAATTCAAATCCCATTATTGATTCTAACTCATATCACAGTATGCAAATTCCATGCCCTATTGTCAATTATAATTCACTAGACGAATGGCCCGGGCAACGCCCGGGGTTTACCCGAGTGCGAATATATTTTAAAAACGTTGACTTGGGTGGTCGCTATTAACAGGGTGGTCTGTATAGACAGGTGGATGTATCACACAGCTGATAACAGGGTTGTCTAGAGTGGTCGCTATAGACAGGTGGATGTATCACACTGCTGATAACAGGGTTGCCTAAGGTGACCGCTATAGACAGGGTGGTCTGTATAGACAGGCAGCTGATAACAGGGTTGTCTAGAGTGGTCGCTATAGTCAGGGTGGTCTGTATAGACAGGTTTATGAGAGAGGCAAACTTACATAAAAATAAAAAATAAAAAAAAATAAATAAAATAAAATAAAAAAAAATAAAAAAAAATTAAAAAAAAATAAAAAAAAAATAAAAAAAAATTAAAAAAAAAATTAAAAAAAAAATAAAAAAAATAAAAAAATAATAAAAAATAAATAAAAAAAAATAAAAAATAAATAAAAAATAAAAAAAAAATAAAAAATAAAAAATAAAAAAATATAAAAATAAATAAATAAATAAATAAAAAATAATAAAAAACAATAAATAAATAAATAAAAATAAAAAGAATATTACGCCTCTAAAATAGTTTTATAATTTGATAACAGATGGCGCTCTAGTACATCGTATCTACAGCCAATGAGCGCGCATTCTATCCGTGAGCTTCAGACAAAGCTTCAGACAAACAAACAGACAGAATAAGGCAAATATATAAGTAGATATCTAGACCTTAGTAACTTAGATATTAACCCAAATTTCTCAATTCAAACAATTTCAGATATGTTGCACAAATATAAGAATGTTTTCTCTAAACACAATTTTGATATAGGATGCATAAGAACTAACCCAATTTGCATATCTCTTCCAGATAATATTCCCATAGCACAAAAGCCATATAGGACATCTTTTTACAATAATGCTGAAATACAAAAACAAATAACTGAATTATTAAAGTATGGTATTATTAGGCCTTCATCTAGCCCCTATAGTTCTCCTGCATTATTAGTGAATAAGAAATCTGATACCCCAAATCACCCCACAAGACTCTGTATTGATTATAGGAAACTTAATCAAAAAACAGTTCCAGAACATACCCCAATTCCACTTATAGAACAAATTATAGATAGGTTATCACAGTCAAAAATATATACTATTCTAGATGTTAAAAATGCATATTGGCATATACCCATAGATGAAAAAGATAAATATAAAACTTCATTTGTAACACAATTAGGTTGTTATGAATGGAATAGACTTCCATATGGTTTAAAAAATGGACCCTCACAATTTGAAAGAATTATGAAATCAATTTTCACTAAACATAACATACAGTATGCTTTAAATTATTTTGATGACATTATTATACACTCCAAAACTTATGAAGAACATATTACACATTTAGAAGACATATTAAACATATTTGAACAAGAAAATATAAAACTCAATCTCAATAAATGTAAATTTTTACAAAAAGAAATAAAATTTTTAGGATACACAATTAACTCAGGAAAATATACACCCAATAACACAAATATTGAAGCAATTTTAAAATTAAATAGACCATACAATATTAAAACATTACAAAGATTTTTAGGTACAATTAATATATATAATAAATTTATTCCCCACTATGCACAAATTAGGGCACCATTAAATGAACTTTTGTTAAAAAATGCTGCTTGGTTATGGAGTACAAAACATGAACAAGCATTCCAAACTCTTAAAAATGCACTAATTTCAAAACCTGTACTTTATATTTATGACCCATCAAAACCATGCCATTTAATCACAGATGCCTCAGGTCTAGGAGTAGCAGGAGTCCTGAAACAACCTGATGAACAAGGCATTTTACACCCCATAGCTTATTATTCAAGAAAACTTCACCCATATGAGCAGAATTATACTGCTTCAGAAATAGAAACATTAGCAATAATTAATTCAGTACAAAGATTTCATACATATTTACATAATGTACACTTTACATTGCACACAGATCACTTGCCTTTAAAATGGATCAAAAATGTAAAAAACCCACATGGTAGATTATTTAGATGGTCCTTAATCCTATCTCAATATAACTTTGACATAAAACATATTAAAGGATTAAATAATATAGAAGCAGACATGCTGTCAAGAGCACCAGTATCATTTTACCTAACATATAATGAGTTAAAAGAACATCAAACAACAGAACAAATTAGCAATAGTAAATTTAAAATACAAAATGATATCTTTATAATTAATAGAAAGGGTTTTAAAAGAGCTTATGCACCACAAACACTAAGACACAAATTATTAAACAAAGTACATACAAAACATGGACATATTGGAACAACTCAAATGACTAAAATAATTTCTCCATACTATTATTGGCCACATATGACTAGGGATATTGCTAATTACACAAAGCATTGTGAAACTTGCCAGTTAAATAAATCTAGGGATAACAGAAGTGTTTATGGACCCCTACAACAGATGCCAATAGCTACACACCCAAATCATATTTTTTCTTTAGACACAATGGGAGGCTTACATAATTATGGGACAACCAAACACAGTATCCATATGATAGTAGATCACCACAGTAGATTCCTTTGGACCTTTCCTACAAAATCTGTATCCACTGATTCATATATAACTTGTTTAAAAAATTTATTCCAAATTAACAAACCTGAAATATTAATAACTGACAGAAATGCAGCTTTTCTTAACAATAAATTTAAACAATTTTTAGGAAAAAATAATGTTAAGCATCTACTCACCAGTGCCCATCACCCAGAAACAAATGCAAAAGTAGAAAGATTAAATTCCACTATCATAAATAGGTTAAGATGTGAATATAATCATAATTTAAAGATCCCTTGGACAAAATATATTCCTAATATTACTGAAAGTTATAATGATACAGTACATACCATAACAGGCTTTACACCTAGGTTCTTATACTATGGAATACAACCACAGTATATAGAACATGACACAGAAACACATACACCAATAGAAAAAGCAAGAAAATTAACCATTGAAAGAACCATAAAATCCCATGAACGCAGCAAACAGCTTTATGATATTAAACACCCAGAACCCATTTTTAAAGAAGGAGATCAGGTATTAGTGAAAACCTTTATTTATCCAAACACTGGTAAATTAACACAAAGATATATAGGCCCATTTAAAATTTTAAAACAACTTTCTCCAGTCACATATGAAATAAATAAACCCAATTTACCTCAAAGAAAACAAACAGAAATTATACACTCAAATAAACTTAAATTATTTTACCCAGAATCAGATTTTTTACTTCAAAATAGCACTAATATAGAAAATGACCCTATAGTAAACCAAAATTCTAGCACAAAGTTAATAGATATTGATGATAAACCATGTTTTTTACAGAAAGGTCATATCTTGGATATGGACAATGAAGAACAAATATCAACCCCAATTCTTTTGCCTACACACATAACTTAATGTCACTTCAAATATCTCTCTATTATCATTTAATTATTCAACCATTGTTTTAAAATACTTTTAAATATTGTTTCACATACATTTAAATGTTTATATTTTAGGAAAAACTCATTTTAAATTATATTTGTGTAAAAATAAACATTTCTACTGCCATTTAATATTTTGAAATACAGCAGGCATAATGACATAATTATTCATATTTTAAATACCTTTTGGCTTCATATAAATTTTTATATCAATCAATCTATCATTATTTCTTATATATAGTTTTATTTTAATTTCATAATTATATAAATTATTAGTAAACAAACTTTCTTTTGTTTATTTAAAAAAATATGGACATTGATTTTTATTGTTTAATTTGTAATTATTTTATAGACATTTTGATTTCGTTTAATTAATTATTTTTGTAATAGCCATTTTTATTTTCAATTTTAACTTTTTGAAAATCTTTTTCACAGGGGGGGAAATATTATATAATCTAAAAATGCAAATATTTTATTTTATTTTAAAAACATATATTTTATTTTTCATTCATTGACTGTTATACATTTTTGACCATATATTCAAAATAATAGCACTTTAATTATTGTTGTTGTAAATATGTAAAGTGAACCCTACCTTTTCTAATGAAAATCACGAATATAGAATTCATTTTCTAAATTTTATATTACTGTGATATAAATAATTTTATGTATATTTTTACTTCAAGAGATTCAAAATAAAAATCTGCTTGAAAGGTAAATAATAATTTTTATTTTTCCACGACTGCACCTCTTTTCAACAATCAAACACACAAAAAATTTCTAATTTATAACATATATATATATTAGATAATAAAAGGCATATATTGGATTTTATAAAATATTTATTTTGCCAATATTTCGGCTGGCTGAACGCCAACCTTTAGAGTTTGTGTATACAAAAATGTAATGCCTCGATAAAGGTTGGCGTTCAGCCAGCCGAAATATTGGCAAAATAAATATTTTATTAAATCCAATATATGCCTTTTATTATCTAATGAATTAAATATGGATTGCTCTTTTTTCAAAAAAAAAAAATATATAAACCAAAGAAGGCACCTATCTCTTTAATTATGTATTAAAGCAATGCACTATATCTATAATTAAAAAAAAACTATTTCTACAGATCTTATACTACAATGATAAAAATTTTAAACACCACGGTATATATAACTCATCAGTGGTGAACCCTTCCAGCGGTTTCGCCAGTTTAATTTCATCACTACTACTTCTAAACCTAATAATAAATTACATTTGTTAAAATAATATTCTTTAGAAAAATATATACTCGTGCTGAACCCGAGGTAGTTAGGGAATTTTCCGCCTGAATTACATATTATAAAAACAGGAAAATTGTTCTTTTGTTGTTGTTGTCGTGTTCAAAGAAGAGCCTCAGATGTCTCCATGCATCTCTATCACAGCAGCAGCAATGTCCACTATCTTGGAAAATGGGTGCCGTTGCCATGTTAGTCACCTTGGAAAGGAATTGTTCTTTTCTCTCTCAAATAATAATAAAAAAATCAATATTTATTTAAAATCCCAAACGGAAATATCAAGAATACAAAATGTCGTTTGTAATCAATCAACCAATCAGCGAAAGGATTATTTATTATTTTTACATACGATTAAAACGTAAAGTGCTCTATAATATTATATGGCCTCTCTATTTGAAAGGAAAACACAAACAATATATAAACAACAGAAAAAGGCTTACCATATTAATTGCTAAAAGAATAAAGTACCACGCTATGAAGGATTTTAAAAATTATTTACGAGGCAACGTTCCCAAATCTAAATGATTTTATGGCCCATAAATTTAAATTCGAGACGGCAAGATAAATATCCAAATATTTAGTGAGGCAGACGGCTTTTTAATAATCGTCTGTTTAAAATTCTGAAACGTCCCACCGCGTTTACATTGTAACAGCCAATCACAGGGCAGATCTAATGGACCAGACGATGATCCATTTCTTCTTTATTGACATTTGATATTGTAATTTTGAAGCGTAGTGGTTTCATGGCGACACTATGCAACTTTATTTAGAATTCCGATAAATCTTCTAACAGCGATCAAGATGGGAAATTCGCCATCCTACCATGGGTGGACTTCTACTGAATGTGGATATCAAATCCTATAATAATATATCTCATATTTGGTATAAATGTATTTTTGTACGATGGTAGGTGTCCATTTTATTCGCTTGCTGGTTGGTTCTCTACTATCTCGTGAGCTCAATCAACCAATCAGCGTTGAGTTCATTAGCCTGTATATATATTTCAAGATATGTATGTGCATATATATATATATATATGAAAAAAAAACGAAAGAAAAAATAAAAGATAAAAAGATCAGGTGTTGAAATCAATATTAAAAGCCTGGCTTTTCTTGATTTATCAAGAAATTGGGTTGGCCAAATATCAGGGAACAGGCTGAATCAATGTTTATTCGATTTCTGTTCCACCAGATGGCGCTCTGCCTTCTGTAAAGCACATGTGCTCCTGGTCAAGATATGCCATTTTTAATATATATATGTTATATAAAGGTATTATTTGAAATGTTATATTAAAATATTAGTTTATTTAAAAATATATTTCATCGATTCAAATACTCTGTTAAATCGACCGCCAGAGGTCACGCTTTCCCTATAAATACTCATTTGTTGTTGTTCCCCGTTGGCCGGCTCAAATCTTTGTACATTATGTAAATAATATTTTGTTTTCCTTGTTCTATTCGCCTTAAGCCAAGCGGTACTTTTATCAAATTATGTATTTTTATATATCCCTTTGACTCAATTAAATTACTGATCAAAACGATTTTTCATTATTTTTAGCCACGACTGCATCACCAATAACATATAGTACTAAAAAGAACCAGCAAATAACTGCACTACCATAATCCTCAACATGATCAAAAATTCAAGCAGGAAATCTCATCTCTTTTTTTTAGATATAAGATATATATATATTAGTTTCTTATAGAAATCTACAATATATGATTTATCTAGATGATATCCTAATATAGGATGAATGATTTAAGTCTGAAAGGAAATACTGTCGAAGTTACTATCTCTGAATATGCAAATTAGTCAAATAAGAGAACAAATTGCATATTTTTCGGGTCGAAAATGATGATACGATATTTATAAATTCACAAAAATCTCTACTTTTCACAATTCATCCTTTCATACTTCATCCCTAAGGTTAGAAATAATCGTTATTTCTCCTTAAAATAAATTTCTATTTTTCGTTCAAAAGAAACACATGCATTTTCAAATGTAGTTCTACAATCTCTATCATTATTACTATATTAAAATAATATAAATAAAATAAAACTTTGTGTTGAAACAATTATCCGTGGGGCAAGTATTCACATTCGGGAAAACCCCTTCTGTAGTTTCAAACATTTGGTTAGTAATTTATAAAAACGGAAAAAAAAATAGACAACATCTACTAAAAAATCTCAAGAGAGATGCTTTAAATACTAAGTGTTAAAGAATAATTTTTAAACTATTCTAACCATTATTGCTCGTCTAGTTAACACGGAAAGATAGTCAGTTAAATTCAAAAGAAAAAGATAATAAAAAAAGAGTTAAGTTTGAAAAAAAAACTAATTTCAACAATAGTAAGGGACTTTAATTAAATGTTTAATTTGCGATTTTTTTTCTTTTCATTTGTTCTAAATGTGCCCGATCTCAATCACAATTTCCAGTTAAATTAAAATACTTCCCGCCACTCTGTGAATTTTAGAAAAAAAATCAATAAAAATCCCTACGCTAACTTCTAGTTAAGTGAAACAAAATTTAGTAATTGTGGGTAGGCTTTTTTATTCATTACTTATTTTTATATACAAAATTTAAATACAATATTTTTAATTTAAAAATATATATTAGCGATATAATAATATGATTATTATATTTATTTCTCTCACGTTTTAATTTTATACAATTTTGTGCAAAAAAAACAATATTAGATTAATGCACAAACACAATGAATTTATTTGATCTTTGAGAAGAGAGCAACCTCCATGTCTCTCCATTCGTACAATAATTCAAAAATAGATTTTGGAATTTTTATATCTACTGAATTTTTATGAAATTATGTAAAATAGTATTATATAATTAAAAAGGCATATATTGGATCAACATATAATTTATTTCATAGGTAAAATAAAGGATATTTTAATCCAATATATGTCTTTTTAATTAAAGATTTATTTATTAGATAGTAAAAAGGTATATATTGGATTGAATAAAATATTTATTTGCTAATATTTCGGCTGGCTGAACGCCAACCTTTATCGAGGCATTACATTTTTGTATACACAAACTCAGCGCCGCATAGCGTTATAATATCACAGTTGAAATCATTCGAAATACAGAGTAGGTGGGAAAAAATTTGTGCATGAAAAAATTATAAGATTTATTTATGGATTGCTCTATTTTTCAAAAAAGGTTTTGATTATATTTTAACCTTTGTTCTATTGGCGATTTATTGTATCATGTTCTTCTCCTGTAGAAGGGTTTCCATTTCCGAAAGCTGGAGATATTTGTCAATTAAAAATATTTAAAAAGAAAGTTATCCCTGGAATCCTGACATTTTCACCATAAACTAGAGAAAGGAAAATAACTCCATATAATAATGTTGTTGGAATATATTACACAGAGTAACAATGGCTATAGATGAGTTGGTGTTTGAAAAGGAACTCGTATATAATAATTATTGTTTTTGTTGTTTTCATGTAAAACATATACCAAGATTTGTTTTGTATAATTGATATTAAAACGACACTTGAAGTTACACCGCATGAGTTTCTTTTCAACGCAAAATCAAATTTTTATTTCAAGGTGAAATATCGACTATTTCTAACCTTTCTGGATGAGGTGTGAAAGGATGAATTATGAAAAGTAATGATGAACGAAAAAAAAATGAAATAAAAAAAAATTGATTTTGCGTTGAAAAGAAACTCATGCGGTGTAACTTCAAGTGTCGTTTTACAATCACAGGCTATAATTGCTATTAATAATAAATAATATACAAATATAAATTGGTTACGGATTCATCCTTTTTACTTACTTTAATTTCATAACAAATTTTATATATAAAAAAGGGCGTACCTGGATCTAAAAGATAAAAAGAGATTTTTTTTTAAATATTTCGAGAGATTGTTCCCTCTTTATCAATTTATTGCACAGTGAATTGATAAAGAGGGAGCAATCTTTCAAAATATTTTGAGAAAAAAATTCTTTGTTTTTTCTTTACAGATACA
Source organism: Cordylochernes scorpioides (assembly GCA_030710605.1). Lineage (NCBI taxonomy): Eukaryota > Metazoa > Arthropoda > Arachnida > Pseudoscorpiones > Chernetidae > Cordylochernes > Cordylochernes scorpioides. The sequence goes on from CP092868.1 coordinate 19,067,615, forward strand.
GGTACGTCCTTTTTTATATAAACTTATTTAATGGATCGCCTTTTGACTCAAGCCATTTGTTAAGTTTAGTAATAATAACATATTCATGAAGTTAAATTTTTACTACTCTCCTGCTGGATAAAACATTTGTTTATAAATATTTAATTTTTTTAAAGGTGATTGATAAAATGAGTGAAGAAGTGCTCAACTCCACAGACAACGGCTGATTGCTCCCCCTCTCCCCTCTAAATTGTTTTTCTTCCTCACTCATGTACATATATAACCTTTTAGGGGAATCCCCTTGTAAGACAATAGTGTCTTAATAAAGGTTTTTGTTGTTGTTGTTGTTATAACATATTCATTAAGTTCATAATATTAACAAATCCTCAATAAATTATAGAGGGTCAATACAAATAATGGCGAAACCGCTGGGAGGGTTCACCACTGATGAACCAGGCCCTCCCAATAATTTTTCCATTGCAGTAAGGGCAGTAGAAATTGTTTAATTTCAAAAAGAATCATACGCCTTTAAAATAATTTCGAATTTTGATAACAGATGGCGCCTAGTGCATCATATAACAAATAAGTGTAAACTTTGACTCATATGATTATTTTCGAATTAAATAATTTTCTACTGTGTCTTTACTGAAATGATAAAATAATGGGAAGGCTTTTCAGTAAGGGGGGACATTAGAAAATTGATTCAATTCAAAAAGAAACATACACGTCAAAAAATAGTTTACATTTCTTATTACAGATGGCGCGCTAGTGCAATCATACAAACAAATGTTTTGAAAATAGAGCAATCCATAAATAAATCTTTAAATAAAAAGGCATATATTGGATCAAAATATTGTAGCGTAGAAATCAAGCCTTGAAATATCCTAAGATGTAACAGTATTTATTGATGACGTCACAGCGACGAGTCGACAATTATTAACAAGTCAGCCAAACTATTTTCCGCTAGAGAATCTTGAGCAAGCAAGCAAAGAGATATTTTGATAATTATTTTACATAAAATATTAATATATATTTATATAATCTGTTGAATAGTTTCATTGAATAATTTAATTAATAAATTATTTCTTCGTCACATAGCCTCCTCCTATAAAGAGCATCGACCCGATGCTCAGAAGGAGACTTACATCCTCAGTCTCAAGGCTCGAGAACGGGTGATAGGGCCTGAGATCTCTACGCGGGTCTGTGGTTGTTGTGTTCGTTCAGTGGGGATGTCTTCTTCCTGGAAGTTTGTCGAGTCATCTTCTGGGTCCTCTTCTAGGTGGTCCTCCTGGTCCTCTGGGTTTAAATATGGTTTAATCCTACAAATGTGAACTAAATCTTTTGTTTTACGACGACCTTGCTGGTTTCCGAATGTTTCAACTTCATAGGTCACATCAGATATTTTTCGGGTTACTTTGTATGGACCGAAGTAACGTCTCATTAGTTTCTCCGAATATCCCACTTTACGCACAGGGATAAAGATCCATACAAGATCTCCAGGCTGATAAATTATATTTCTGTGATGGGCGTCATAGCGTTGTTTATTGCTATCTAACATCCGATACCTAGGGATGACCCTAGACGAGCACCTAACCTTCAAAAAACACATCGAAAACAGAATTAATTTGGCGAAAGCTGCCCAACACCGACTATCCCTACTTCTAGGACCAAAAAGCAAATTATCCCTTCATTGCAAAAGAACCATTTACACATCAATAATAAGACCAATACTCATATACGGCCACCCAATTTTTATGACAGCACATAAGACCATCCTTAAAAAGCTAGAAGTATTTGAAAATAAAATGATCAGAAAAATCATGTCTCCACCCTGGTTCGTTCGGAACACAATCCTCAGGAACGATCTAAACATCGAAAACATCAATGACTACATTATTAGACAATCATTTAAATTTTACGAAAAATCCGAAAAATTAGAAAATCCCACCTTTAAGGAAGCCACAAACTACAAATGCGGAAAAAGGAAAATAAGGAATTTGAAACCTAGACAAATTCTCCATCAATTAAGCCAGAATGACGAAAAGTGGAAAAAAGGAAAAACAAACCCACCTTGAATATCAAACAAGCCCGAAAAAACCTTCTCAAGAAAAATATCCCCAAGGACCTGAGAATCCGGACCCAACGACATCATTATAAATTATAATTGTAAATGAACCCCTGTACATAACCACCCCCCTCAGTATATTGTAAATATGATGATCTAGGTTGTTCTTTTTGAACGGCACCTAATAAAGTTATTTGGAACTTGGAACTTGGAACTTATTGCTATCTTGAGATCTCATGGAGTGGATACGTGCCAGTTTTCGTGCTTCTTCGGCTCTTGCCCCTAGAGTTTGGATGAAATCGTCGTCTTCTGGCAATAACTTGGGGAATAACACGTCCAGTGGAGTCTCGGCTTCACGCCCGTGTACAAGGAAAAATGGGCTGAACCCAGTTGACTCTTGTTTTGCTGTGTTGTATGCAAATGTAACGAATGGAAGAATCCTGTCCCAATCTTTCTGGTTGACATCTACATACATGGACAGCATGTCTGCTATGGTCTTATTCAACCTCTCCGTGAGGCCGTTTGTCTGGGGGTGATAGGCGGTCGTCTTCCGATGGGTTATTCTGCACTGGTTGTTCAGATCACTTATCATTGAAGATGTGAAGTTCCTTCCTCTATCCGTGATTAATTCCCTCGGCGCGCCGTGCTTTAAGATGACATCTTCAATGAAGAATTTGGCAACTTCCATGGATTCACTTGTGGGTAGGGCTTTAGTTATCGCATATTTCGTTAGGTAGTCCGTACATACAATAATCCAACGGTTGCCACCTTCTGATGTTGGAAATCTCCCCAGGAGATCCATTCCTACCTTTTCAAAAGCAACTTCAGGAACAGGTATTGGCTGTAAGTGCCCTGAGGGGAGTTGGGGCTGATGTTTACGCCTCTGACAATCTGAACAGTGTGCCACATACTTTCTAACCGTTCTATACATTCCGGGCCAGTAATACTTTTTTCTTATTCGGTCATAGGTTTTAGTAAATCCGAGATGACCAGCAGTGGGTGAATCATGGAAATTTTTCAGTAATTCCTGCCTTAAATGGCGTGGAACCACCAAAAGCCATGGTTTCCCCATTGGATCATAATTTTTTCTGTAGAGCGTGTTATCGATTTTTACAAAGGTATTATTAGGAGTACTTTGTAATTGGTCAGCAATTTTTCTAAGAGCTTGATCATTCATCTGCTCTTCGCTAAAGTTCTGCAAAGTCACTATGCTTGGAACATCTTCCTCCATATCTTCACTGTATTCTAATGGACTTCTTGATAAGCAGTCTGCGTCCTGATGTTTCCTTCCGCTCTTATACACGACAGTGACGTCAAACTCTTGCAGCCGAAGTGCCCATCTTGCTAACCTCCCACATGGGTCTTTGAGGTTGGTCAGCCAGCACAAAGAGTGGTGGTCTGTAACAATAGTGAACGGCTGTCCAAAGACATATGGTCGGAATTTATTGATAGCCCAAATGATGGCAAGGCATTCCCTTTCTGTGGTTGAATAATTTTTTTCTGCCTTATTTAAGGTTCTGGATGCATAAGCAAAGGCTCTTTCATTTCCCTTTTGTATCTGCACTAATACTGCTCCTATTCCGTAGTTGCTTGCGTCAGTGTGTATTTCGGTTGGGGATGAGTAATCAAAATGTCCAAGAGCGGGTTCGGAAATTAACGCTGACTTGAGAGCTTCAAATGCATTTTGCTCTTCCTAGTTCCAATGAAATGCTGAGTCTTTCTTCAAAAGGTCATTCAAGGGTTGGGCTACGTGGGCATAATTGGGTATGAAGCGGCGGTAGTAGGATGAAAGGCCAAGAAAACTTCTAACTTCCTTCAATGACCTTGGCGTAGCGAAGTCGCGGACTGCTCGAATCTTTTCTTGGTCGGGACGAATTCCATTTTCACTCACCTCATGTCCAAGAACCGTGATAGTTTTTGCACCAAACTTGCATTTCTTGGAATTGAGACATAATCCGGCTTTCTTAGGGCAATTTAATACAAGTTGAAGGCGTCTTAGATGTTCTTCAAAGCCATCTGAAAAAACGATGATGTCATCGAGGTAACACAAGCAAATAGTCCACTTAAGACCCTTCAGAAGATTATCGATCATTCGTTCGAAGGTAGCTGGAGCATTACATAACCCAAATGGCATTACTTTGAACTCGTACAGTCCATCTGGAGTTATAAATGCTGTCTTCTCACGGTCCGATTCTTCTACGTCGATTTGCCAGTACCCTGATTGGAGGTCCATGGAAGAATAAAATCTAGCTCCCCGTAAGCAGTCTAAAGTGTCGTCGATCCTTGGGAGAGGGTAGACATCCTTTTTTGTTATTTTGTTAAGGCGGCGGTAATCGACGCAGAATCTCCAGCTTCCATCCTTTTTTCTTATCAATACTACAGGTGAGGCCCACGGACTTTCAGAGGGCTGAATGATGTCAAGTTTTTCCATCTTGTTTACCTCATCCTGAATAATTTGGCGTTCTCTTGGTGCAATTCGGTAAGGTCTTTGTTTGGTCGGTAGGTGGTCTCCAGTGTTAATTCGGTGTTTAACATTGATGTCCTTGAATTGTTTCCTTTTACTAAATTCGAAAATATCCGTATAGTTTTTTAACAAATTTCTTAATTTTTCTTTTTGAGATTCATCAAGTGATTCATCTATAACAAATTCCGAGATTTTTGGGTCTTCAGAATGTTCCGCCTCTGTTTCAACTTGGTTAGAATCAGCTAGAGTACATAATTGACTATCTTCGATGACAGCACTATCGGCTACATACATCCCCTGTGGGATTAGTTTCGGATATGGACTCCAATTCACCACCCAAAGTTTACCTCGGTTATTGGTAAGTGAAATGACAGAGGAGGGAGCCGTTAGTTCTCTTTCCAGCAATAGCTCTTTTCGACATTCTGCCACCACAATTGCGTCATTAGGAATGTCACGACTTGCTACTTCTATTAACTGAATAGAGGCGGGTTCGATTCTATATTCCAATTCCGAGTAGAGAGGTGAGCTGTTCTTAGGGGTATCCTCAAAAAGACATTTTTCTAAGAAGAGTGTGTCGTCAGCTGAATCAATTATCGCCCTAGATAACTTCAAAAAGTCCCAACCAAGAATAACTTCGTGACTACAGTCTTCCATAACGACAAATTCAAAGCTTTCCTGTAGTCCATTCAAGTCCAGTTTCAGTGTGCAGCGTCCTTTTGGTCTTACAATTTTACCGTTGGCTACTCGTAATGTGACGTCAGTTTCGGCAAACATTATTTTTCTTAGTTTGAGTCTGAACCTCTCAGAAATGACAGAATATGAGGCTCCTGAGTCGACGAGGGCACGCGTCATTTTTCCTTCTATTTTAATGTCTATGTAATTTTCTTTTAATTCTAATGTAGTCGATAAGGGAGGATTTATAAATTTTGCGGCCTTACCTCCAAAATAGGACGCATCTTCTAATTTTCCTGACGGGAACGGCGAGGCGACTGGCTGGCTCTTCTATCAGGAGACGAATATTGTCCTTTTCGGCCAGTGTGAGGAGAGGGGCTTCGGTAGCGGCGTCTATTTTCTCTTGGCAGGTCGTCGTTGGGCTCTTGGCTGCTCCGAGAATTATAGAATGTTCTAGGCTCTAGCCTATCTCTCTGTTTGTAATTCCAAGTTTGTTCTCCTTCATATTCTCTCCTCCTGTCACGGCAGTAGCGCACGACGTGGCCAGGGCGTCCGCAGTGGAAACAGATTGGCTTACCTTCCGTGGTTCGCCATTCGTTGGTATCGCGTCTTCCGTTTAATTGTTTTGGCTGCTGCGGTCTAGGTTGGAAATTTCTGGGTTGGAACTCGTACCTAGGGCTTGGTAATGGCCTTGGCGCTCTATTTTGAGGGACACTTCTAGAAATTGGCGCAATTGTTTTTTCAATTTCTTGTTGCACCATATGTTCAATTGCAGAAATTTCTGGTTCTTCTCTAGGAGAGGCTAATGCTCGCTGTACCTCCTCGCGAACCATTTGCCTAATCATAGATGACAGATCTTCCCTGTCATCATGATCACTGAGAGACGCCACATTTGGTAGTCGCTCGTACCTGGTTGGGGTCACTCGCTTACGATGTAGCGCTTCAATGCGGCGACACTCGGTGACGAATTGTTGAGTGGTATGTGCATCTCTTGGGAGAAGTGCCTGGTAGAGCTCCTCTGCTATCCCTTTCATCAAATGGGATATTTTATCTTCCTCATTCATATGAGGGTCTACCTCTTTGCAGAGGCGCAGGACGTCTTGAATATAAAATTCGGTGCTTTCACCTTTTAATTGTGCGCGAGTTTTTAAGGTTTTCTCTGCTCGTAACCTCAAGTTTTCGTTTTTTCCGAAAACTGATTTTAACTGGGACATGAACTCCGTCCATGTCAGGATGCTCTCCTCATTGTTCTCAAACCATTTGAGAGCAGTGCCGGTCAAATAAAAGTAAACGTTGGCGAGACAAAGTGTTTCATCCCATTGGTTATGCTTCGCCACACGTTCGTACTTTTTCAACCAGTTATGGGGATCTTCAGAACCCTCACCAGAGAACATTGAGGGGTTTCTAGGTAGATGTTGTATAAAAAATGAACCTACCTGATTTGTTGCTTCTTTCTTGATGGTCATGGTTGTTTCTTCTTGCTCAACCGAATCAATTTTACGTTTTTTTCTGAATGGGTATCGATCCAGCTTCTTCACCAGTTGTCGCGTAGAAATCAAGCCTTGAAAGATCCTAAGATGTAACAGTATTTATTGATGACGTCACAGCGACGAGTCGACAATTATTAACAAGTCAGCCAAACTATTTTCCGCTAGAGAATCTTGAGCAAGCAAGCAAAGAGATATTTTGATAATTATTTTACATAAAAGATTAATATATATTTATATAATCTGTTGAATAGTTTCATTGAATAATTTAATTAATAAATTATTTCTTCGTCACAATATCATATAATTTACCAATATTTCAGTCGTCTGAACGCCAACCTTTATCAAGGTATTATATTGAAATATTGGTTTAAAAAATGATATTTTGATCTAATATATGTCTTTTCATTTAAAAACAAACAAATGTATATATTGTAGAACGAAATTGGACAATTATACCGCAAATGTTTCTTTTAAACGAAAAATCTAAATTCCCATCCTTGGACACTTTTATTTTTCCGTTTATCATTACTCTTCACAATTCATCCTATCATACTTCATCCTTAAGTTTAGAAATAATCGTTACTTCTCCTTAAAATAAATTTCGAATTTTCGTTTAAAAGAAACATTTGCGGTATAATTGTCCAATTTCGTTCTACAATCATATAAGCCGCATTATATTGTATTATAAATGTATATATTAAAAGTGGCACCTCGTCTCTTAAATGTCAATGTGCCATGAATACCAAATCTCCACACAATATAACGTAGAAAGAAATATATAATCGAAATAAGTGTTCATTAAAGTTTAGAAGAACAGTTCCACAAAGTCCAGCCAAATAGTCCAGATGAAAGAACCAAATTGCCGATCCACTCAAATCCATCGAGGGGGAAAATTTCCACAATGAAGTTTGGAGAATTCACCGAATGGCACATTAGACTACGTGGAAAGACTTTGGATTTTTTCTTTTTCATCTCAACAATTTCTCACAGACCTTTGTTTTGTTGCAAATGTGATTTATGTAAATTTGACCGTTGTGTGTGTGATAAATATTCAAAAGTCATATATTTAAAATTCTCTGAAAAAATATGCGCGGGTTTATATAGAGCCAAAGTTTCGTATTGAAGTAAGATATTTTTGAATGTTTTTTTTTTTCTTTAAATCTAGGAGCATAGTTCGATAGAGGGAATGGTACACGCGGGAGATTGTTATCATATGTAAATATTGTGATCTGGGTTGCTTTTCTTGAGCTGCACCCAATAAAGTGAATTTTGAAGTGAAACTATTTGTATATAAATCTAGAAATTGTGTAATCAAAATTACAGAAAACAAAACATCCTCCCATTATAGAGCCCCTAAGCCAAACATCGTTTCAATCACATTCATGGATCCTGGTAAAAATTGTAAGACATTCATCATTAGCCTATATTGAAATGGCAAAGTTTGGTCCAAGACCAGGGGGATATATAACGCAATAAACATAATAGCAATATAAACGTTAAAAATAAATTTAGCTTAACAGTCATTTTTCGATTCAAGACTGAAATCCGATTTATCATGTAAGCCATGATAAGGCAAGGTATTGGTAGAAGAGATGATAAAGAAGTTTGGTTGAAGGACGAATTGAAGGCACAAAATAAAGAGAACCAATTGTAGACCAACTGAAGAAAGATTCTGTCTTACCACCAGTGAACAACAACTACGGCTATGGATCGATAATCTTGGCCGAACCTGCTTGAAGAACACTCCAGTCTTTAGATGATTAACCTCAAACGGTAAACCAAATCCAATTTGATATTATATTCAATATTTTATCATCATTTTATTCAGATCCCATCACCGATTTTATGATGGGCCCATCGTGATCTGATTAGCGATCTGCTAATTTGTTTGAATTTAGTTGTACATTTATATTAAATAAAATACAATCTTAAAGATAAACGTTGTTGTTCATAGATACAATAAATTTGAAAGAATTGAATTGGAACTTTAAAATGTTTTACGATTTGATATTAAGTGCGGAAAGGGTTCTTATATTCCATTATAAATGATATAATAAATGTGTATTTAAGATTTTTGGGAACTCAAGAAATGTGCATTAAATGCATTTTGTAAGTCCTTTTTTATCCCTAGTATATGTGGTACTGGTCATGATAATCATGGTGGATAGTAGTTAGTAAATTAAATTTATAAATTTAATTGCGATCTATCGTTAAAATTTATTTGTGTAATAGCAGTTAGTCACTGCTTTAACTGTAAGTGCATAACATGTCTACAAATGTGAAAATCAGTTCGATTTTTGCACTTACAATTGTTCCAGAGCCGCATTTAGTTACTTGTATTCACTAGTGGGGTTGAACTTTTGCAATGATTAGAGGCTATTAATTTTTTTTTTTTTCAGAAAAAAAAGTGGCCAAAGCGGGATTCGATCCCAGGTCGTGAATGTCGAAAGTCGACGTTTTACACCACTACACCACCGGCCCTCTTTGCTCAGTCTTAAATCCAATAATATTTAAACTTCCCGATGTGTTAGAGAGACAGAGGTGCCGCCAAGTTATGAGGTGGTAAATACCAAACATCCCAATTACCCCCGGAGAAGTAATGTTTTGTCACATTCCCTCCAACAACATGGCGGAGGGGGATAACGAGGACTGTCAATTTGGAGGAGAGAAATGGACTAAATACCTGCAGTAATTGGATTCGTGCCCGCACACATGCAAATTAAAACAGGACAAGATTTATTGCCGTATTTACACACGATGGCTTTTCCTGGAACCCTTTTTAACATCATTGTATATTTGTTGTTGTTTCCGATATACATTTTTTTTGGTAATCTTTTAAAGAGAATATCTATGAATCTTTTCCCACAGATATTTCACGTTGAGGATATATTAATATCTATAAACTACAGTCGCTGTTTAATATGACGGCCATTTTATTTGCATATAGGTTCCTGATTCCTAGCTTCAATTTCATATTTACACATTGGGTTCCTTTAGACTTTTACTTTAAACGTGCTGAACTGCGTGCTTACTTCAAAATACAGCGCACCTACGTCACAGGACGACGTGGCATTCAGGAGCTTCCTACCACTAGAGGCGCTGTACCTTTCCCTACACTTCCTGTTTGTCTTCCCTTGTTCTGCCTGCTTGCAAATCCTCGTGATATATTAAAACTTATATATTGTGATGTTCTATTTTAAAAGAACGAGTTTTACGAGACATGAGAAGATTTCTAAGCAAAAGAAACTCTAACTTTATTACTCTCTTGACCTATATATATATATATATATCGCGCTTCTCGCGGACATGCAAATCAACCATCCTTTTAAAAGGAAACAACATGTAAAAATATACAAAGCAAAACAATATTATGCAAATATCTGGTTGAAATACCCAAATATGAAGACAGAATAAAATTATTTAGGAATGCATTCAAGCTTAAGCAATTAAGGATTTACATAAATAAGGATTACACCTTAAAAGTTAGAGAACAGCGTCGATTGTTGATTAATAAGAGAAAAGAACTTTTGGCTAAAGGAATCTCATCTAGACTTCGAGATAGCAAGTTGATTGTGGGAAGTACTATTTACCAAGTTATAAATGATAAGATCATGAGTTCAGAAGGAACTGAGATATAGCAAACACTCAGAAAGGAACTGGAAGGATCACATCATATCTCTTTTTACAGGCAAGTAAATATCACCATCAATCACATATAGCTAATAGGAATGGAAAACTAAACTACTCGATTTAACAATAATTAAAACTTGGTCACAATTATGTAAATATTATGTATTGGAATTTTTCCAATTTATACGTTTTCCCTTTCATTAATTATTTAAAACAATTTGAAATATTTGCTATAACGGAAACTTAGTGCCAATTTGATCTAAAACTCGAGATCGAGAATTTCCAGGTTTACCAATCACTTGCCAGAAAAATCTCGGGTCAGGGAAGAAGCTCTGAAGACATCATTGTGGGAATTTATATCAAAAATAAACACATACTGGACAATGTTGAAGAGAAAACTAATTGGATTTCGGTTACTTAAAATGAACCCAAGCATAGATTCATTGCTGACTTGTATAACCTTCACGTATCTACCTCCTAACGAACTCCAACTAGAGAATATATATATCACGATCAAGATACACAATGGACTGGAGATAATTTATATGGTGAACTAAACATTCGCATCAACCACCTTGGAGACTTTCTTAACCTGCTGGATATCTCAACTTTATTGTCGCGAGATCTTTCCTCAAGAGATATAATAACATCTACCCATGATAATATTCTAGTTCCCCAGCAAGCCCTTTTTTGCTTCTCTCTTCCTTGACACGTTGTAAATAGCATTATTGTAACTATTGTATATACCCTCTTCTACTTGGAGAAGTTGTATAAGACCAAAGGGTCATAACAGGTACTTTTGTTGTTGTTAATACGGCTATTCTTGTATGTACCCTACATTTCTGTGCTTGGAGAATCCGTGTAAGACTGAATTGTCTTAATAAAGCTTTTTGTTGTTGTTGTTATTATGCAAATATCTCGCGGTATGCGACATATATATTTCTATCTATTCTGCATCTGATTGAACCACCGATCCAACAAAACGAAATAAAACTATTATAAGCACACCTTTTTTTTCACAATTAAGAAAACATTCTACTGTCATTACTGCGATGGCAAATAATGGGATGGCCTGGCTCATGAGTGGTGAACCCTCCCAGCGGTTTCGTCAGTTTTATATATCTCTGCCGTTTTTTATGACTCCACAGAGCCGTGTTAAATTTATTCGTAATTTTCACACCTACTTTATCATTTAGCTTTATTAAAAGATAAATAAAAAACATAATATATATACGGCTTATCACTGGTGCTAATTCTAAACATATTCCTCAAACAGATATTTGATTAATTACGTAAATAAACAGAACAATATGCAAATAATAAAACACCTCAAGATAGAACAGCATAAAACAACATATAGATTTCCTAATATGCCTCATAAAAACTTTAAAATATAATAGTTATATAATAATATAATGATGATGTAAATAAAAAATATCAAAACTAATTCTTAGTTGATAAAAAAAGAAGGAAGTAAAGAAGTTAGCTATAAATAAAACTTGCCCTGTTGAATTACTATTGATTTTGGTCAAAAAATAAGATATTTATTTTACTCCAATCATTGAGTTTATAATTGATTTTTATAGAAGAAGAAAAAATTCCCCATTAAATGCTCGTTAACTTAGTGGAAAGAAAGAGAGAACTATTATGGTTTTTTTTTTAGGCTTAACGATGGGAACAAGTTTAAGTGAATGTTGGCGGATAGAGATTACTACATATTCCCGATTTAAGACCTAGATGATTCAGGAGTAAGTTCTTACGGTCTCGAATACAATTCTTATGTGAAAGCAAATCGTAAATAAGATCAAATTTATGAGTACACAAATAGACTTTTAATTCTTTATTTCAACTTAGAGCGCTATGTTCCCCTAGGGACACTTACACTTTAAAAATAAACAAAAATTTAGAAGAAAAGAAAGAAAGATATTTTAAATATGTACAGAATTAGTATGCAAGTTAGTTAGATGAAAGTATTCAAAAAAATATCAACACAATTGATATATGTACAAAGGGTTGGTATGCAAATAGACTTTTAAGACTCAACTTTTAAAATGCCGAAAATTCAATTTTATTTATTTATTTTGTAATTTTAGATTAGCAAAGCAATATGTAAATAAGTATCAACAGGAGTATTATATAGATAACCACAATCTGTAACTATAATGATGGTTTTAAAATATTGAAATTTAAGAGCAGAAATTTATTTCATCTACTAGTTTGGTTTTAATTAAAAATATAACTCTATTTGTCTCATCAATATTATCCTTATATATTGTTGCATCATGGCTAATGAACCTATTTTATTTTAATTTGTAATATTATTTTTTATATATTTTAAATTCAAAATTATATTTAATTATTTTTTATTAAACAGAATATATGTATTATAAACAGAATATATGTATTATAAAATCATCATTTGTATTTAGATACACGTGTGACTTCACTGCTCTCTTTGAGGTGAGAAATAAATAAATTATTATGGAGGCTACTTAAAGTAGAGTTATCTCCACTTATATAAATTTGTAGGATGGTTGAAACACGCTCTGGTAAGGTGCAAGACCCAGCACAGGAGAGGACCAAGTTTGAAGAGTCTGCCAAGCCGCAACCTGGTGCAACAATATTTATAAATATTTTTAGATCTGTCACCTGTGCAAGTATAATAAATGTCCGAAAGCTTGTTCTTTATTAAATAAAGAAACATATTCATGATAAAATGGTGAAAAACGTTTAAAATTACAAAATATTTTCTCACAATGAGTTTCTTTTTATTTTAAAATACTAGCTTTCAATTGATAATCGATCTTCAACAATTCTTTTATTTTTTATTAAGCCTGTTAAAGAGAGATTATCACTTGAAAGCATTTTAAAATAAAAAGAAAGAAGAGAGAAAACTCATTGTTAGAAAATAATTTGTAATTTAAAAAGAAACTATTGCTTACGTTTGTTTTATGATTTTTATTCATATTCAATTTGGAAATGTTATTTATATTTATTTTAGAAAAAAGGTTCGAGGAAAAACAACGGAGAATGGTTTCTATGTTCTTAGAAATTTTGCATATTTACATAAGTAGATTGTTATTTAGAGAACTATTTATTATGTAAATTTATGGCTGTAACAGCCATGTAGAAGATAGATAACCTAGTGTTACCCTCTCTACCCAATAATTCCTCCAATCACAAACCCAATTAAAAACAATTACAACCACCTTATTAGCTACTGGTCATAAAAAGACAAGAAAATTCCCTCTCAGACGCCCAACTGTCACACCAAATAAGTTTAAAGAATTAATCTCTGAGAAAATTGAAAACAAAAAAAAAATTCTGCGAATGATGGAAAAATCCCACCAGAGAAATTCAGTTAAATTTGACCAAAATTTCTTTTTCCGTCTATCTCTCATTATATTGATCTGTAACTAAAGGTATTTAATATAGGGAGGAAAAACTCGTGCATGATTTAAATTTGAGAGTTAAAATTTATTTTCGATGCATTCGGTTCAACACCTACTTGAATTATATTCAAGATAGATTTAAGACATCCACAGTCCCGAGTATCTAGGGTGTGACATTTGAGCGTCTGAGAGGGAATTTTCTTATCTTTTATGACCAGTAGTTAATAAGGTGGTTGTAATTGTTTTTAATTGGGTTTGTGATTGGAGGAATTATTGGGTAGATATGGTAACACTAGGTCATATATCCCTTACATAACTGTTACAGCCATAAATTTACATAATGAATAGTTCTCTAAATAACAATCTTCTAATGTAAATATGCAAAATTCCATGAACAACGTAGAAACCTTTCATATACTGTACCAATATGAAAACATATTAGAATTTAGATATTTAATACCATTTCATTCTAAAGTAACGTAAAATATATATTCCGAAAAAGGGATCAAAGATAACGGGGACGAGTTTCTCTTATTTATGCGGTATAATCTTGGCAAGCTTTCGGACTATGATGTCCTTCAACAGGTTACTATACAAGAAAGAGAGAAATAAGGATAACCCAGGCCCCTGGAGCGTAAGAAACGCCACCCGCCCGGGCTGTCCAGCTAACTAGTAGAAACCAGTTACTCTAGATTATATTTACATAGAGCCAATTGCAGAGCCGAACCAGCTGGTCAAGAAGTCCCATGTCTGCAGAGAATCCGGGAGTCCAGCCAACGAGACTGGGTTGAAGGAGGTCTTCCCAAGCAGCAGGGCTGTCTGCATTCTGTGTCGCATGAAAGCAGGGCATCTGAATAGAAGGTGGTCCACAGTCTGTTGTTCCTCCATACAATGTGGGCAAGATGGGGCTTCCCCAGGTCGCCAGAGCATACAAGAAACTAGAGAATAATATATATAGGTAGATATTTACATAATTAAAATTATTTTATGAAATAAATGATTATAATATAATAAATCTTTTTCTCTTTATCTCCGTATACAAATTAGTTGTGAGAAAAGGATGGCTGCCAAAAATGCAGGGAAAGGTAAAATTTTCGCAATTGTGCGGCGGGATATATACTATCTTGAGACAAGAAATTAAATAAATGACCTACCGCAAGTTTTTGAAAAAATATGTATTTAATGGGAGCTTTCGGGTCTCTTGCTCTTTCTCAACATTTAGGTAAAATAAATGGAATTTATACATTGTCCAGTCCATCAACCTTAATCATGTCATGTTATGGCTGTCTTTTCTGAACGTGTTTCAACCATTATATAAAACGAAATACACTCATGAACAAAACTTAAAGAATTTGTACCTTTTAAAAATGTATATCGGGATTCAGACAATAACTCTGAAAGATATTTAATAGATAGTGACCTTTATTGAATACATACGAGATAATGTATATATCTTTAATTTAGATAACCATTTCTCTACAGTCCAAGAAGCCTATGTCTATAGTTTGTTCAAAACAAGAATTTACTGTTTTCAATATCAAATGCACAGAGTATATAAGAAATTCAGTCCAATACAATAGTGAAGCAGTCTGAAGATTGAGATGTCGAAACCCCACTGGGAGGGTTCACCATTGATGAGTAATTCTTTCCCTCTTTCAATTTTTAATAATTACCTAATAAGAGCCGTTGATGTAAATTTTAATATTATATACACTCATAGGAAAAACTATTTATGCAAATCTACATTTTAAACCCACCATTTTAACACACCATCTTGTCACACATGTGTTCCTTGAGCAAAGGTACATCTATGAAGAAACAACGTAGTGACAGATTTACAGCTGGTACAGTAACATTCTGTTGATGTATAGGACTGAGGTCTCACCTGTGGAACATGGCTTGAAATATACGCTCTGGGTGAGGTGTCCATAAACAAAATACAGAACATCAAGAGATTGGGAATAAAAAGTTATATATACTCATGGACAAAACTTAAGGAAGTTGTACCTTTTAGCATGTATATCGGGATTTAGTCAATAACTCTGAAAGATGTCTTATCCTTATCCCAATACAATATTACATTTGTACTATTTTTCACATTGTGTAGCGTTCTCACGCAACTCTGGCCTTAACTACCCGTTTCATGATTTTTCAGGATGCCTTAATGACCAAATTCTTTTTGGTCGTTGAGGTACAGCTTGCACCACGCTGATGAGGGCCAACAGCCCGAAACGCGTCCGTGGTTAGCTTTTCTTGATTAATCAAGAATGGGTATTTGGCCAATTCTGGAATAATTAAAAATCAACGAGAATAGTTGATATTTATTCCGATAGATGGCGCAAGCCTTTAGCAACTTTCAGTTGCACGATAAGGAGATGCCTTCTTCTTAATTTATGCACCTTATCCCAGTACAATATTACATTTGTACTATTTTTTCACAACTCTGAAAGATATTACAGTGACCTTTATTGAAGATACACGAGATAACCAAGTGTGAACAAAATTACCTCTGTCTCCTTAAAAAAAATAAAAATAAACGGCAATATCAAAGACTTTCCATTTCTTTAAGTTTTTTCAATGAGTGTATATATTTAAAAAGAAAAGTAGCGCGCGTTAAAAAATTAAACACAAATTTGCTTCAATTAAAAATGCACAAATGTGAAGATAGCTTTTTAAACTATTTTAAGGTGATCTTCCAGGAGATAACTTCTCCACATATCTCCTTATTTACATCACATATTTGTTCATCGTTTTTTTAAAGAGAAACGTTTCTCTGACGATCTGTAGCACTGAGCTTGTTTATACAATATATATATACGTTGTTGTATCTTGTCAAAGGATAGCGTTCAGCCAACCGAAATATTGGCAAATACATTATTTATCAATCCAATATATGCATTTTATTATTTAATTGTATATATTAATAAAACTGGTGAAACCGCTAGGATTACTGACCACTGATGAGTCAGACCCTTCAAATATTTTCAATCTTTTGGATTGTATGGAAAATATATGTTATTTGTTTAAAAATATAAATTGACGAATATGTTTGAATGTATTTTATGTGATATTGGTATGCGCATGTCTATTGATGCATTAATCTAAGCTTTTAATTAATGTTAACACTTGTTGGTACATTCCAATGTTGTTAAATGCTTAACACTATCGTTATCATCTTCTGCTTGAAAATTTCATTTTCATCATTCTAAGCTCCTATTGGTTGACGATGACGTCAACGGCCTCTCGGATTGGCTGAGGGAGAATCGAAAACTTCGCCTGCAATCGATGTTTTCCACAACGAGTCAGAAAACTTAGGAAAGCCGTCGGGGATGAAGGTTTCGTGGCAGACGCTGTCTTTTCTCTTCTGCTGCTGCTTCTTCTTCAACGGAGGTATGTAACAACATCGTCTGCTTTCTTATTGCGTGACGTCAAAAGATTTTTTTTTCACCAAACGCTATCCATCAAAAATGATGGAAAGTGATGAGAAGGCGAACTAATACTCTTTTTATAAAACATTTTTATTTCAGAAAACAATTCAAATTTTAATTAAAGTATAATTTCTTTTTAAAAAGCGCAAACGATGTTTAATCAATATTTGATTTAAAAGTTTAAATTTCTTTTTATTTTTAGTATAATATATACGTAGAATTTTATTTTATGTTAGATATCTTTTGGTTTATATATATATATAACGAGATAGTAGTTTGTTTTTATTTGATAAAATTTATTATTTATATATGCGATTTAAAAAATAATAATATAAACATTTGAAAAATTAATTTATAGGTAGTTTATGTAAAAAATATAGGTTTTAAATATATATTTTAAAAGCATATATACAATATAAAAGAAATTCGTTTCTAAAATTTATTTTACAAATTTTAATTGAAGTAGACTATATATTAAATAAATATATATATATATAAATTTGATGGGAATATTTTATCGAAAAAAATATTTCAGTTTGTGTATTATAAATACACAGCTAATATTTTAGGAAATGCGTTTTTTTTTTAGATTTATATATAACGGGATGATTTGAAAAATATTATTTTGTGAATAAGTATTTTATGATTCAATTTTTTGAAAAATAAAATTTTCAAATTTATCTTCCTATATAAATATAAATCTAATAATATAAATAAATTGTATTTGTATGGACTATATTTTCAATATATGAAAATTTTATATTATTCGATAAAAAATGTTTTTTTTTTCAATTAAATTTATATTTATATATATATAATATGTATTTTATATATTCGGGGGTAGTTGATGACATCATTTGTAAACTCCAGGAATCTGTGGAATAATTTTATCTATGAATTATTAATTTATATATATATTGGGTTATATTTATATAAAGGAATAGTACACTCTAGATTATCTTAGTAATATATGTTTGCGATATAAAATAATTGGATTTGTATGTGCTCTAGCGCATACATATAATATTGACAATACTACAACATTTAGACTGGAAATCTTTGGTAAGTGTATATGTATTATATCAAATTGTAAAACGACATTTGAAAATTATCCCGCAAGAGTTTCTTTTCAACGAAAAATCAAAATTTATTTTAAAGAGAAATAACGATTATTTCTAACCTTAGGGATTAGGTATGTGAAGAGTAATGATAAACGGAAAAATAAAAGTGTCCAGGGATGGGAATCGAACCCACAGTGTTCCGCTTACCGGGCAGATGCCATGTCCACTAGGCATCCCTGGACATATTTTTCCGGGATAATTTTCAAATGTCGTTTTACAATCACAAACCGTATTATATTGTATTATAATATTATAAAATGTTGGTTTACTATATTTATAATATTTAAATATTAAAATTCGATAAATTTGATATTTATTTGCTTTTATAATTTCAAATTTCGGGAGTAGAGTTTAAATATCTCGACACACATATTATATTGAGAAGAATGAAAACAATTATTCAAAAATGATTCCAAATAATAAACACAACAATGTGTTATCAATTGATATTTATTTACCAGTTGCAAACAAGACACGCTATATCCGATCTGGATAATTCCGCGTGAAACCATTTACAATAATTGTAGTAGAGTAGGTAACAGAATTATCAAAAAGAAAATAAACAATTAAGAAAAAGAACATTAAATAAACATATACATTAAACAAATAAGTAACAACATAAGCAGATAGAAGAAATCGCAAGGTAGTTATTTTCATTTAGTTAAGCAATGATGGAAGTTGATTTAATGAAGTTATCTGTAATAATTAGTATCGTGGAGAGAGAAAGTTGATCAAGTTGAGCTATTTACAATGAGTTATATTCTAAAGTAACTTATTAATTATTTATATTGATATAAATCAAGTCGCATATTAGTGTAGTTCCTTAAGCTGCATGAAGCTGTCTATTTACGACTCGTATAATAAAAAAGTCTGTCAATCCATTGATATTCTGCTGGATTTCAGACAAAACTGTGAATATGAGATAATGATTTTTGTACCTCAAGATCCAAAAATCAATTCTGGTTTTGAAGATCATTTGTTGGTGGCTTGAAAGTATGTTTGTAAAATTAAACGGCATCCATTTCAGTTAGGAGATTGACAGCGAATCATTGAAACATCGAGAGATAAATAAAGAATGGATTGATGTAGCCATGTATTTTCCCAAACAACTCTGGTATGATAACCACAATCATTTATAATACAATATAATGCGGCTTATGATTGTAGAACGATATTAGAAAATTATCCCGCATGTGTTTTTTTTTAACAAAAAAAATCGAAATTTATTTTAAGGAGAAATAACATTAAAACTGTGGGTTCGATTCCCATCCTTGGACACTTTTATTTTTCCGTTTATCATTACTCTTCACAATTCATCCTTTCATACTAATACCTAATGTTAGAAATAATCGTTATTTCTCCTTAAAATAAATTTCGATTTTTCGTTCAAAAGAAACACATGCGGAATAACTTTCTACAATCATTTGTATTGTGTATAAAAGAAATATTCTCGTGCTTTTAAATCCTTTCATTTTATATATTAATATAACCACAATCATACCTAAGTGAGTTTAAGAATAAGTCAGACTTGAGGCCATTCTGATTTATAACTAAGAATTTGAAGTCCCAAATTCTTTTCAGTTTTAAACTAACCAAATTTCGGTAGAATTCTGCCTGAGTGAATGTTTTCCCCATGAAGATTGTTTTAATAAATGTATTGATATATTTAAATAAAAAGGCATATATTGGATCAAAATATCATTTATTTTAGCAATATTTCAGTTGGCTGAACGCCAACCTTTATCAATGTATTATAACATATTAACGTGTGTCAATAACAAACTCAGCGCCACATTCAACAATATCAGTTTTAAACTAACCAAATTTCAGTAGGATTCTGCCTAAGTGAATGTTTTCCCCGTGAAGATTGTTTTAATAAATGTATTGATATATATTTTTTATAATTTATTTTTAAAATAAAAATTGTTTTAGTATTGCAGCGTAAGAGGGGTCTGTAGAGATATAATTTAATATTAAATATTAAAAGAAACACAATTCTAAAAAATATATATTTTGAGTTTTTAAAAATAGAGCAATCCATAAATAAATCTTTAATTAAAAAGGCATATATTGGATCAAAATATCATTTATTTTACCAATATTAATATGTTTTAATACCTTGAAAAAGGTTGGCTTTCAGCCAACTGAAATATTGGTAAAATAAATGATAGTTTGATCCAATATATGCTTTTATAATTAAAGATTATATATTTTAAGTCTAAATACGATCCATTTACTATATATATTTTTTCTTTTACAGATTCAGGCATGCCTTATTTATATAGATAATAAAAAGGCATATATTGGATCAAAATATAATTTATTTTACCAATATTAATATGTTATAATACTTTGAAAAAAGTTGGCGTTCAGCCAACTGAAATATTGGTAAAATAAATGATATTTTGATCCAATATATGTCTTTTTAATTAAAGATGATATATTTTAAGTCTAAATACGATCCATTGACTATATTCTTTTTTCTTTTACAGATCCAGGCATGCCCTATTTATATAGATAATAAAAAGGCATATATTGGATCAAAATATAATTTATTTTACCAATATTAATATGTTATAATACTTTGAAAAAAGTTGGCGTTCAGCCAACTGAAATATTGGTAAAATAAATGATATTTTGATCCGAAATATGCCTTTTTAATTAAAGATTATATATTTTAAGTCTAAATACGATCCATTGACTATATATTTTTTTCTTTTACAGATCCAGGCATGCCTTATTTATATAGATAATAAAAAGGCATATATTGGATTGAATAAAAGATTTTATATTAATCCATTATATGCCTTTTTATTATCTAATGATTTAAGTATGAATTGCTCTATTTTCAGAAAAATATATATATATATATATGAAAAAACAATAGAAAAAAATAAAAGATAAGTGGGTCAGGTGTTGATATTAAAAATAAAGAAGGCATTTCCTGACCACGACACATGTGTAATAAAATATTATTTAAAAAAAAAATTAAATCAGCATTTTAGTTGCTAATTTTCCCGATAGATGGCGCTCTGCCTTAAATATTCGTCAGGGGGGAAATTCCCTTTTTTCATCCTATCTCTCAATGTATGTAAATTCCAATCCATATCCTGTTGGTTAGTTATATGGGGCGGATATCCTCAGAGAACAGAGGATAAGCTATCTTAGAAGTCAAGAGTTTTTACTTAGCCTAGTTAGATATGAAAAAGGCATCTCTTTATCCTGCAACTGAAAGTTTCTGATGGCTTGCGCCATCTATCGGAATAAATATCAACTATTCTCGTTGATTTCTATAATTATTCCAAAATTTGCCAATTACCCATTCTTGATTAATCAAGAAAAGCTAACCACGTACGCGTTTTTTTTACTAGTTAGATATGCTCTAAACTAGAGCGTAGAAAATATTTAGAGGTAGGTTTAACTCTGTCAGAGAAATCTAAGCTAACACTTCAATTGATCATGTAATTATTATTTAAAATATTTATAAAATAATCCCATGTGTCAATATTAAAGTGAAAAACATCAGGCTTCTATGTATTTGTGGGAATTATTATTTATTTATTTTTAAAATTTTAATTTAAAACATATGCTTTTTTTTCGGGAACAAAAGCCCTTCTACAGAAGAATACACAATACAATATAAATCGCCAATAAGATATAATAATTCAAAAAAGAAACATTTTCATGAAACCTAATGTTTTCAATTTGATATAAAAATAATTTTGAAGTTTTATTATACAACAAGTGAACTAAATAACACAATATATAATATCAAATAGAGATAATATATTTTATAATTCAACGAAATATTGAACCAACACAATCTTTTCGTCCATAATATTAAAACTACAACGTGTCGTAATTCTAGCGTGATCGACCTCACTATCTCCAACAGAAATTCAATCAGTCTATTAAAAAACTGGAATACATCCATAATGACGGACACCTCCGATCACGTGACAATAACCTACGAGATCGTTAATAAAGACAACAGTCATATAAACGGTTATAAATCAACGTGGAAATTCAGCGAAACTGACGCAAACTGGAATGCATTTTATGATAAATTTTCCTCCCCCGAATTGCTAAGCCTCGTGGATGAAACTAACCAAATAAAAAATTCCGAAAGTTTAGATAGAGCTGTTTTAAAACTCACAGATATTATCAGTGAAGCAGCTTACGCATCCCTTACGTTAAAACCAACCATAAACAAAAACAAAGTCAAATTCAAGTGGTGGACGAATAAACTTGAAAAAATGAAAAATGATTTTAATTATATAAGAAATTTATTCTATCGCGCGCGCGCGCGAGGCAAAATAATTAATGAAAAATTCTTTAAAGCTGCTCGTAATAAATATAATAAAGCCATTAACAAGGCAAAACTTAAAAGCTGGAGATTCTTTCTCGAAGAAAACGAATCAACTAATCCATTCGGGAACACTTATAAAACTTTCAAAACCTTAAAAGCATCATTTAACACAACAGGGATTCCATTGATAGACAACGCACCGGATTTTGCTAGGACTTCAAAAATGGAAAGTTTATTGAACGATCTTTTCCCGGACGATGATATTTCTTCCGAGGAGGAACTTCACAAAGCAACTAGATATTACTCGCCAATCTACAATAATAGAAACAAAGTGATCATAAGCCTAAAAGATATCGAATCAATTATTGTATTATTGAAAAATATAAGAAAGCACCTGGATCAGATAATATTAGCAATAATATGATAAAATACGCCTACCCTGGGATTTCCATAATCCTCCATCAAATATTTGAAAAATGTATAAGTTTGGGATATTTCCCAGATTATTGGAAAAACTCTTTTGTGAAAATCATTCCTAAAGGAGATAAACTAGTTATGATGTTAGTAAAAGCTACAGACCAATTTCCTTGCTATCTAACATTTCAAAAATTTTCGAAAACGTAATTAAAAATAAACTTACTACCTTTTATGACGAAAACAATTTGATGAGTCATAGACAACATGGCTTCTCCAGGCATAAATCAACAATTACTGCTATGAAAGAGCTGACTGAAACTATTCTGGAACACAAGCAAAGAGAACTGACGGCGTTGATCGCAGTGGACCTATCAGGGGCTTTTGATAATGCATGGTGGCCAGCTATAATAAAAAGAATGGATTTAGACAACGTTCCCAGCTCTCTGATTCAAATCATCCAATCCTATTTGAATAATAAAAGGACAGTTTGTCTGTCATACGGTGGCAAAACGGTCTCCAAAAACCTTACTAAGGGATGTCCTCAGGGTAGTCCACTGTCACCGTTATTATGGAACATCTTGCTAAACGATATTTTAATGAATTTTAAATCTACAAACGCTGAAATTATTTGCTACGCGGACGACATCTCTATTGTATGTTGGCATTATAATTTAGAGGGTCTAAAAACTGAGTTAGTGAACACCCTAAACTATGTCACTCAATGGTGTCGCTCAAACAAGTTAAAAATAAATCCAGAAAAAACAAACTTGATTCACTTTCACAATTTCCATAGGTTCCAGCTGGAATTTCAAAAAACCGTCATAAAGCCTTCAAATGAAATCAAAATTTTGGGAATGAAATTATCTAATCATAGGTTCAAAACAAAAATAAATTTCACCCCGCACATCAATGAGATTTTGCATAAGGCGCATCGCATGAAAAATCTGCTTTTTTCCCTCAGCGGCAAAATATGGGGTATAAACTCTAATAAAAGGTTAATTTTGTATAAGACGCTAATTAGACCTATTCTAACATATGGAGCTGAAATTTGGTTTTACCAAATAAATAACCGCTGTAAACAGAAATTAAATTCGATGCAATACCAAATTGTTCTTTGGGCTACTAGATCGTTTAAAACATCTTCCTCAAATTGTGTCCACTGTCTGGCAGAGATCCCATTCCTGACTGATTTTATCGAATCAAGATTGATTAAATATGAATTGGACCAACTAAGCGAGGAAGACCAACGAACGTTCAGTCCACATTCTCCTTCAATTATAAAAGGATTTTTGAGAACAAGAATGGAAGATATGTTTTCTAATACAAGTGATCACTTTCGTCTCTTTTTCCCTTTGGGCATTCCAAAATATTTCCGCCCTGACTTTTACAATGTGCAATTCGTTACTGGTCATGGAAATTTCGGAGATTTTCTGTTTCGAATAGGAGCTATAGACGATCCGGGATGTTTATGTGGAAAGAGAAAGCAGGATTCCAGTCATCTGCTTCTTGAGTGCCCAATCTTCCAGAACTACAGAAACCGGGAAAACATCGAATACAAGGATCTTTTTATGTTTGTAAATAGTAAGGACTCGTATTTTAAATTTAGAAAATTCTGTAAATATATCTATGATTTTCTCTCTTGGTTAAAAAAACCTTAATTACTACCTATCTGTATATTTTTGGTTTGTTTATTTTGTTGGTTGTGATGTAAAATCAAGAATGATTTTAATGCCCTCTTTCTTATCTTTTCAAATCTTGTAATTAATTAATTTTTTTTATGTAATATAGTATCTGAATTTAGTGTTGTTATTGACGCAAGCATCCCTTGTAGGGATATCGCGTCTGATTTGATAAATAAATAAATAATAATAATAATAAAGAAATATTGTAATTTAATATTTAACGAAATATAATAATATATAGAAGTATAGGGCGCTTCTCCCGTCAAAATAAACGTCAAAAACTGACGCCATCTATTGACCGTCGCCGCAAACTAGCGGCCTCGGGTCGGTGACAAAGCCACAACACCAGCTTTGGCAAATTGAGAAGCGCCCACCTTATTGCCAAAGCTGGTGTTGTGGCTTTGTCACCGACCCGAGGCCGCTAGTTTGCGGCGACGGTCAATAGATGGCGTCAGTTTTTGACGTTTATTTTGACGGGAGAAGCGCCCTGTACTTCTATGGATCAATTTCCTCTCGGCAATTTTTCCATCTATAATAATATATATAGATGCGGCGCTGAGTTTGTGTATACAAAAATGTAATGCCTCGATAAAGGTTGGCATTCAGCCAGCCGAAATAATGGCGAATAAATCTTTTATTTAATCCAATATATGTCTTTTTTACTACCTAATAATTATATATATGTGTGGGTGTGCTAAAATTGAGAGCATATGGCGTTACAAATTATGATTTTTGTTTATCCTTTTGTTACACATAGCTTTTTATCAAAATTCGAAACTATTTTAAAGGCGTAAGATTCTTTTTCAAATTAAACAATTTCTACTGCCTTTACTGCGATGGAAAAATTAAAGGGAGGGCCTGGCTCATCAGTGGTGAACCCTCCCAGCTGTTTCGCCAGTTTAATCTACCATACTACTGTTATATTGCATTTTTGGAACTTCCTTTTATAGTGATACTGTTGCTAGACTCTTGGAATGGGTATTTTAGAAGAACTATGGACATAAGCTTTGAGGACAGTAAAATTACATACATTTATAAATATATAATTAATATAGCTTTTTATTATGGTAACATTGTTTAGAAAAGAAAATCTCTTTATTTGATATTTTATCATACAAATGTATTTTATCATACTTGTACAACATATATTACGAACGGGATTACACACGACGGCAATGTTTCAGTTATTTATTTATGCTTATGAGGTGATACAGCAGCGTATTTGCCGTAGTGGGGGGGCCCGAGTCCGACTTCCAAGTCGTTCCGCCAAGAGATCAACACCACAGAGGTCCGTACGTCTCTTGCCCTCACGGACAATACAGCAGCTACATTATGTTTCAGTTGAATCGATGCAGTGGAAATTATTCCAATTAGCGTTATGACGGACAATCGCAATGAGTTGGTTGGAAGCCTATAAGAATGATTATTTTAGTAACATTTACTGCTTTATCTAGCGAGAACTACTTTACATATATGATTAAATGCACGCACACAAAAAAAGTTAAATAAGATTAAAAATACATGCAGATATATATATTATAAATATATTTTTCAAATGATCAAATTGCTATATTTATGGATTTTTATCATTTATTTATATATATACGGATAAAATAATTACATAAGGAGCTTCTTTTTATAAAAAGAAGCTCCTCATGTAATTATTTTATCCGTATATATATAAATTAAATTCTACTGAGTTCATTTAGCCGAAAATTTATTTACATATTCGCAATGTAAATGTATACAGTGATATGCATATATGTATAATGTATGCATATATATATATATATATAGTTGTAAATATGTGAAATAGTTATAAAATAGAAACCTGTAAATATAGTTAAGGATTTGCATTGTAATTAAGAAAAAGCTTCTCTCAGTTGGCAGAGCAGTTTAACACGACCGCCCGCCAGCGAGAGAGAAGCTTTTTCTTAATTACAATGCAAATCCTTAACTATATTTACAGGTTTCTATTTTATAACTATTTCACATATTTACAATAGTCTTCATTTGTATCTTCTGCCGCAGGACATACAATCGAGAAAGCTATAGTAAGAAAAGCTAATTGGAGAACTAAATCTTGTCATTCTAGGTCTGTTCTTAGAACAGGGAGGCATCCGTCTAACGTTATAAATTAAAACCTAATACGAATACCTATATACGATTATAAAATATATTTTCATAAAAATACGTTAAGCACAGCGCTATTTAAATGAATAAATAATTGTCAGAAAACTTATATTGAATCTTTTAACACGATATTTTTACATGTACAACGTTTACTATTGTCCGTACTGTAATAGAAAAATAGTGGGAAGGGCCTGGTTCATCAGTGGTGAACCCTTCCGTAGTTTGGTCAGTATACAATATCAATACCACTATGATATTAAATCCATCTAATATTGTATCGGGCTATTCTGCTCTTATACCCGGATACTAGGAAGGAATTCTTGGCATTTAGATAATAAATTGACAGTAAATTTCCATTGCAGTAAGGACAGTAATAAGCGTTGTTAAATAAAACCCCGTGCTGAAATAGTTTCCTTTATTGAATGGCGCGCTATTGCCTTATGTTTTATCTCTTATATAAAGTACTCGATGATTTAAAAAATATATAACATTTACTGTCTTATAATTGAGGGGGATATATACACTCATGGACAGAACTTTTGTAAGTTGTACCTTTTAGTATGTATACCTGGATTTCAGACAATAACTCTGAAAGATATTACAGTGACCTTTATTGAAGACACACGAGATAACCAAGTGTGAACAAAATTTTCTCTTTCTCCTTCGAAAAAAAAAAAAATAGATGACCGGCAATATCAAATACCTTCCAGTTCCTTAAATTTTGTCCACACACACACGAGTGTTTTTAACCATTTTGAATAAAAATAAATCTTTCGAATTATTTATATATTAAACTGTCTGGCAGCACGTAAAAAAACGAAACATAATATAATATATAAACATAAAGTTGCGGAAGGATGATATTCATGTACCTATAAGAGGCACCTTTTCCTTTACTTATGGATCAGAACGAGGCACTCCTGAAAAAAAACGTTACTAGTCTTCTTCTTTCTTATCTCCACTCAATCATATTAAGGTATCAAGTTTGTAAAGCTTGAGACTTTTGATGGTATCTGCCGGGGAAGAGTAGAGCTCATCAATGGATGAGTTAATACAGTCAATAAAAGAGACTTATCCCTCAAGCTTATTGATTTGAACAGTCAATAATGTGTTTTGGGGTTGCAGGTTACACTTAGTACATAGTGGGAAAACCTTGCAACCATTCTGGAAAGTAATTGTCTGTAGATGACCAGACTTAAGTCTGAAAATCAAAGACTGTGGACACGTTACTAGTGATGAAAAAGAATGAGTCACAACCAGTTTTGACAAATTCAGACATAAATCTTGAAACCATGGTAAACAAAATGGATTTTGGTCTGATTTTACCAAACCTAGTATTGTAGGTCATTCTTTATCAACACTAGTAAATTTTTTTCAGAATGATAGACACAGTGCATCGTCCTGATGCCTAATTAAAGAGATGCTTCTATAAAGGAAAAAGTTCCTCTATAGATACATAGTATAATATGAAAAAAACCATAGAAAAAATAATAAATAAAAAGATCAGGTATTGATATTAAAAACAGAGTAGGCATATCCTGAACAGGAGCACATGTGCTTTTCAGAAGGTAGAGCACCATCTAGTGGAACAGAAATCAACTAAACATTGATTTAGCCTGTTCCCTGATATTTGACCAACCCAATTTCTTGATAAATCAAGAAAAGCCATTTTGGTCGTTGTGGTACAGCCTGCTCCATGCTGACGAGCGCCAACAGCGCGAAACGCGTTTGTGGATGGCTTGATTTATCAAGAAATTGGGTTGACCAAATATCAGGGAACAGGCTAAATCAATGTTTAGTTGATTTCTGTTCCACCAGATGGCGCTCTGCCTTCTGAAAAGCACATGTGCTCCTGGTCAGGATATGCCTACTTTGTTTTTAATAGTATAATATATGTCGATAAAACACAGAATCTATATGCAGTAAGAATAAAACACAAGTATAAACTAAAAACATATATAAATAAAATTTCAAAAACACTTGTGTTTTAAGTTATTTATATATTCGCTTAATAAAGAATATAATTGAACAATAAACAATGATAGATGACATCCAGGGGTCTAAGAAAACAACCAACATACGAGTATATAATTCTAACAGATATTTCTAGGAAAAAGCCAAGAAATTGAGGAAATATATGTCCAACATTATGGTGAAGAAGACCTAAATAAGTTAGGGCAATGCATGTCAACAAGGACATAAAATAAGATGACATTTGAGCGACATTTTGTTTTATCCGATATTACTAATTGTTAGTAAATCAAATTTTATTGCCATCTATCGTTAAAATTTTACACAAATAAATTTACTGGCAATGCGTTTCTTTTTAAATATCATCAAATATTATCTCTACAGACCTTACTGCAATGCCGGGCCAGCTGAGCCTCTCATTCAATAACTCATAGCATTGCAGTAAGGTCTGTAGAGATAATATTTGATGATATTTAAAAAGAAACGCATTGCCAGTAAATTTATTTGTGTAAAATTTTAATTACTAATTGTGTCAACTAAATGGAACACCCATTTGTGTTTTTATACGTAAGTATCGACGTTTGAAATATCGCTGGTTCTCCATTTAATATCAAAACTCAGAAATCCTGGGTATTCAATATCAATCATTCATACATATATGGTTTTTCTAATCTAATTATAATGCTTACATTTTTCCATTTAATAAGTGTATAAAATGAAAGGATTTAAAAGCACGAATGTTTCTTTTATACATAATACAAACTTCTACTGCCTTTACTGCGATGACCAATACATATTTTTTTCATCGCAGTAAGGGCAGTAGAAGTTTGTATTATGTATAAAAGAAACATTCGTGCTTTTAAATTCCTTCATTTTATATATATAGATGGCGCGTTATTGCTTTGTGTTAATTTATAATAAGTGTGTTAATTATTGTTCAATACCAATAAAAATAAATTTCATATTTAGGACAAAAATGGGCATTGATATTATTTATTACCATTTTGGTAGTAAATCATCATCAGTACAGGAACGGTTTCGATTTCACATATCTTACAAGATAAATTATGAAATAGAGATTATCCCTGTACTGATGAGTGCCATAGGCCGAAACCATGGTATACAGGTTGTCTTTTGTCTATATATTTGCATAAACTGGTGATGTGGCTCATTATTTATCACCACCATTACGTTTATCCCATTGTATTAATCAACCAGGCGCCATATTGAAATATTTGCCCCTATTGCAGAGGAAACAAACAAAACAGCAAACAATAGTCAGTGTTCTGTTGTTGTGAGATGAATTCTTGGGTAGTTTCTAAATTAATCTTGCTGTATGGTATATTGGTTTGAATAGGTTTAGGTGTTTTTATCTGTTGCAGTCTGTTATCGTATTACGTTTCGTACTGGGTTAATAAATCAAATGCATAGTTTTAATGCATATTTAAAGGGAGAGGTGCCACTTTTGGTACATGAATATCTTACTCTTCTTCTTTCTTATCACCACTCAATCATATTAAGGTGCCAAGCTTGTAGAGCTTGAGATGGTTGTCTGCTGGGAATGAGTAGAGCTATCAAATAAAATTTTACATCCATCATGACTGGGTGAAATAAAATGCCTTTGTCGTTAAGACTGGGAGCACTACTCAGTGGTAGGCCGACTTAGCTCCAATTTGAAATGGCCGCCATGAACATGAAGTACAGATGCCATGTGCAGCTGCTCCTAACATGGAGTACAAACGCTGCTCATCCTGTATCCTTGGATCAGGAGCCCTTACTATCAGCCGGGCCAGCTGAGCCCAGGTTTTTTAGTGAGCTTTTTACTTCATTTTCTTCCGGGCTTGGGACTGGCAAAGGCGGAGTTGAATATATTCCTCCCGCCACCTTATGTTATATTTATGAATGTACCAAAGGATGGAGCATCTTTCTCCCTTTATTTACACATCAGAACGATCCCTACATGAATATTATCATCCCTCAACTTTATGTTGTATATATAAGAATGTAAAATATAGTTTTGAGAGTAACCATTGTCATAGAGAGCCGATAGAATATATTACCTTACTAAAGTTTTAAAGAATATAATCACTGTTAATTAAATAATTTAAAAAGTTTCTGGAGATAAGTTTCTTTTTTAATTTATTAAAGCACAGTCTCTCAAGCTCTCTACCCTTCTACAGGAGAACATAAATAAATGCCCGAAAACTTGAGACTGCTTTAATAAACTAAAAATAAACTCACATCTCCAGAAACCTTTTAATTATTTAATTTATGTCCAGGATATTTAAATCAATTAATATAATCATTGTATAGTTTGATGATTAATTTTGAAGATATTTTAACAAATTAATTATACTTGAAGCCTCAATATTTCATTAAGAGTATTCACAAAACCTCTCCAGTTAAATCTATCAGAATTCTCTACTATTGTATTCAACTGTTCTGCTATTATAAACGGCACTTTGGAGAATTTTTGGTAAAGTTATTTATGGAATCTCCAAACCTAAGTTTTAACTTTTACCAAGAATCCTTCTAAAATGCTCAATATCCACTCATGGACAAAACTTAAGGAAGTGAAAAGTTTTTTATGTCGTCGGTCGTCTTTTTTATCTTTCTTGAAGGAGACAGAGGAAATTTTGTTCACATTTGGTTATCTCGTGCGTCTTCAATAAAGGTCACTGTAATATCTTTCAGAGTTATTGTCTCAATCCAGATATAAATGTTAAAAGGTACAACTTCCTTAAGTTTTGTCCATGAGTGTAAAAGCAGAACAGCCTCAAACAATAATGGAGATAGTCCATTACTGATTAACCAGGTCCTGCCAATATTTCGCAGTAGGTTTCGTAGTAGGTTCCTGTGTTTATATAATATATAAATATATAATAATAAAAATATAAATATACATATTTCTTGAAAATAGAGCAATCCATAAATAAATCTTTAAATAAAAAGGCATATATTGGATCAAAATATCATTTATTGATCCAATATATGCCTTTTTATTTAAATAAATATATATAAATAGTAGTATAAAAATAAAAATAACAATTTAAAAAAAAAACGCTAAATAGAGTTTCACTATATACAAGGCTTATATTTAAACAAGGTGTTTAGTTTGTTAAATATAAACTTGTAGCTGGGTCAATTGTATAGTCAAGTCAGTTGACTCGTATAGTCAAATTATTGATGGGAAGATGTTGCAGAGAGATAATAGGTATCATTGAAAATATAAAAAAACAACGAGGACATAGTTTCTGCAGCTATTTTGAAGAAAGAGGTGTCAGTTATTATTA
This sequence comes from Cordylochernes scorpioides, assembly GCA_030710605.1. Taxonomy (NCBI): domain Eukaryota; kingdom Metazoa; phylum Arthropoda; class Arachnida; order Pseudoscorpiones; family Chernetidae; genus Cordylochernes; species Cordylochernes scorpioides. Next base: position 19,099,661 of record CP092868.1, read on the forward strand.
ATATATTTTATAGAATTCCATCCCGGAAAATATTCATTCTATCTTTATGGATGTATAATCAATTCGACCCAACAAGATGCAAAGTTTGGCATGCACGTGCATAAATTGTATTTGAAATGAACCCATTTGTAAGCGTTACCCTAAATATACTTACCTATAGCTGCACTCTATGGTGTCCATTTTCTTGTCCTATAGTATAGTACAGTCTCCTACTTGAGATTCCATAACTTCAGTCGTTTTTATGAAGAGGTTTTTTTTATATCGATATTTATTTATTTATTTAACAGTTGGGAGAGACACGCCATATCCACAATTAGGATAATTGGGTGTATATCTTAAATTATATACTATTAACACAATTGAACATTGGGAAGCATGAAAATTAAACGTTCGATGTCAAATTTTACATATAGTAATTAGAAATAGTAGCTTGAAATATGTACAGTCAACACTTTCGCCTTGAAATATACATCCTGCAGAATCTATTAAACTTAATGTATTGGTCTTTATTGCAAGCAACTTGTTTTGTATTAGTCAGGTAAAGTTGGTTTTCTTCCCTTAGATCAGAAGTTAATGGACAGTTTATCAGAAGGTGTTCAGGGGTTTGTCATTCGTTTAATATCGGAAAAATATATTGAGATTGTAAACAATTCGACGCTTCGGTTTAGATATTTTCATATTTCTCCGTTATATGTGCGACGATGAAATTATAGAATATTTTAAAAATAAACCTAAAACAAGCGTTAAACTACACTCATGGACAAAACTTAAGGAAGTTGTACCTTTTACCATGTATATCGGGATTCAGACAATAACTCTGAAAGATATTACAGTGACCTTTATTGAAGACAACACGAGATTATCATGTGTAAACAAAAAAAAAACAATTAAAGCTTTCGAGTTATATTCTTTTCTAAAAGTATTTCTTCTTAAATCTCTCTAATAAATTCCTGTTGACGAGTATTTAACACGAAAGTTTGCAGATTAAAAAGCATAGTGATACTCCTGTGGAAGGACTGACAAGTCCGAAAGCTAGAGAATAAAATTTGAACAAGAAACTTAGCCCTGGAGACTTTATTTTCTTTATAACATTATAAAAGAAGCCTATTCAGTACGTGAAGCATTATTTAAATATATTTTATGCAAATTTTCCACGCGATGCACAATATATATTCTTATTTAAACAGAAATCCCACCATAAAATTACTTAATCTTATCCATATGGAGAACAAACCCTATTTAAACCACTGTATAGAATAAAGATTTTAAATAAAAAATAAGTTAAATAGAGTGGAATCTCTCAATGTAAATTCATTTAAAATGTCATTAAGATATTAATGTGAGTAAATTTTTATTTAAAGTGTTTTAATAAATTATAAACGGATTCAATATTTACACAGAGGTCTAGTAAATATTTGTCTTCGCACAAAAACTTCCACAACCGATTTTTCGGATTTTTTACTAAGGTAAGAGAAAATAGAAGGTTCTCTAAAAAGATCGCGTGTTTTTTTATTTTCTTTTTATAAAGACGTGTTTAAAGAGGTGTGGGTTATTCTGTTTTAAATAACGATTTTGTATCACTCAAGAACATGAACCATGCTCGCGCATGGGCAGTAATGATATAATTTGTGAAGATACTAAAACATCAAAGTAAAATCTCTATTTTAAAAAAGGTAATTTAAACCATCGCCAAGTATCTACCATCAGCAAAAATCCACCGACCAGTATCGTTCTATAACCCGCTTTCTTAAGGAAAGGCCAGAATCTGTCGGATTTGGAAGAGTTGAATTTAATGTTCTTTAAAAGTTTATAATATATATTTCTCTACCCGCCGATTTTTTAAAGTCCATATAGGCGTATATACAGGGTCCATTATGAAAGTAATGAGCATAATGTTATTGTGACGCGACGATAGATGGCAGCAGGGTAAAACCGTGGGAAATGTGGTGGAGGGATATGTCCTTTCAATCCATCCGGTCGTCAGTTGAGTTCGAGCAGTGTGAGGGGAGATACATGCCTCCGCTTGAAGTGTGTTTTCAACTTTTGTAACATAGCGCGATGGAGCGTTCGCTTGAACAACGATACGCCATAAAGTTTTGCATGAGGCTTGGAAAAAATGCAACCGAAACATTCCAGATGCTGCAAAAATCCTTCAAGGACGATTGCATTTCAAGATCACAGTCTGGGAAGTGGCACAAGGCGTTCAAGGAGGGCCGGGAGGAGGTCGCCGACGAACCCCGTTCAGGACGCCCATAAACGGCCAGAACTGACAAGAACGTGGATCGTGTGCTCGAAGTTTTGCGTACCGACCGTCGATTAAGCATCCAGCAAATTGCTGACACATTACACATGTCCACATTGTGGTACATGGGATAGTGACCGAGGATCTGCAAATGCGTAAGGTCTGTGCGAAGCTTGTGCCGAAAGTGTTGACGCAAGACCAGAAAGAACTTAGAGTTTTGCGCTGTCAAGAATTGTTGGATTTGATTCAAAATGAACCAGACTTTCTGAACTCTGTAGTAACCGGAGACGAATCCTGGATGTTTGAATACGGCCCAGAGTCGAAAAGGCAGAGCTGTGCATGGCACACAAGAAAGCGCGAATGAGCAAGTCGCGCATCAAAACGATGATCATTGTCTCCTTTGACATCCGAGGAATAGTCCATTGTGAGTTTGTACCGCAGGGACAAACTGTAAACTCAGCCTTTTACCTGGAGGTGCTCAGGAGATTGAAACGCCGGATCGCACGCGTGAGGACTGACATTAAAGACACGGTCAAGCTCCACCATGACAATGCCACCAGCCACACAGCCTTCATCATTACCAACTTCCTGGCCCGGAGCAACACCTCGGTGATCCCTCACCCCCCTTACAGTCCCGACTTAGCTCCATGTTACTTCTTTTTGTTTTCGCGACTCAAGAGAGAGATGAAAGGAAAACATTGGGAAACCGTGGAAAACATCCAACACCATGTTACTTCTTTTTGTTTTCGCGACTCAAGAGAGAGATGAAAGGAAAACATTGGGAAACCGTGGAAAACATCCAACACCATGTTACAACGTTCCTGGGAAGCATTCCTGTCGAGGAGTTTCAGGGTGCCTTTCAGGCGTGGCAAACGGGTCTCCGCAAGTGTATTGATGCAGGAGGAATGTATTTTGAAGAATATTGAACATTTGCACAAATTACGATCAATAAATGTATTTTGCCAGTAAATGCTCATTTATTTTATAATGGACCCTGTATGTTACTATGAATATTAATATATATTATGATGCACTAGCGCGCCATCTGTTATGAAAATTCGAAACTATTTTAGAAGCGTATGATTCTTTTTGAAATGAAGTGAATACAGTAAGGACAGTAGAAATTGTTTAATTTCAAAAATAATCTTACGCATCTAAAAGAGTTTCGAATTTTCACTAATATATATATATACTATTCTAATAAAATAAATAAATAAATAAATATTTAAAGGGCCAATATTTCGAATGGCAGCAGGCTAACCTTTGTCAATGTACAAAAAAGTTCCAATAGCGTTTTTCTATTTACTATTATGTTTTATATATTGATAAAGGTTGGCGTGATGCCAATTGAAATATTGGCAAATAAAATGAAAATTTCAATCAAAAATATCAATTTTTTATATTAATATTCAATTATATAGATTTCTCTCTCTCTCTTTCTTTTAAAATAATATATATATTATATATAGATTATTTTTAGAAATATTGTTTCATCTTTATTATGAAGTTGTGTGGAAAGCCAGAAATTCTGAAGTAGCCACTTCAAACTAAATAAGTTCATTGTGGTTGTTCTTTTACTTATATATATATACAGTTAAACCTGTCTATAGCATTCTCTCTTGGGACTTACCAAAATAGGGTGCTAGAGAGAGGGGGTGCTATAGACAGGTCACTTTTAATGTAATTTTTTTACATTTTAATGTTTAAAATCGAGGGCTATATAGAGGAAGGCGCTACTTAGAGGTAGCGCTATAGACAGGTTTAACTGTATATACTAGACGGGTGACCCGGGCTTCGCCCCGGGATTGACCCGTGTGCATATCTACCCGAGTGATATATATTTAGATAAGATTTTTTTATAATTGTTTGTTATTAGCATTATCTATTTGTTTGCATCAGCATAATTTAATCTAATCTTTGATAGAGGGCGCTGTTCGTGAGCTAAGTAGAATAATTTGAATATATAGTTTTAATAATTGATTTATATATATTTTTTAAAATAGCCTATCGTCTTCCCCGTATTTTTTACCTATGTAGGGAAATTTTGGTTTGAATTAGTGAACTACTGCGAATTTGTATACCGGACATACAAACAAACAAACATACAAACATTGATTTTTATATATATAGACGATTACATTTTCTCGACGGGGGGGGGGGGCAGACCTAAGCCTATCTCCGTCGCAAGGTGGCGCTGCTTGCGAGTTAAAGCTACAAATCTGCAAATAACTCTAAGGATATTAAAGATATTCAATAAATTATTTTTCGAAAACCTTTCCGGGGATATGCCTAATAATATCCCAAAATTTCACGGCGATTGGATGTATGGTTTTTGAATCTATAGAGTACACATACACACACACAGACAGACATTCATTTATATATATGTAATAAGTTGAGGTCTGGTAGCCTCTTGTAGAATCCTGTCGACTTTGCTGTGATAAAGGAGTTGCTGCTGTCGACTTATCTGTGATGAGATCCTGTCGACTCTCGCTATAAGCTGTGGTAACCGGTGGTCAAACCTGTAGTAGCCGAGAGGGACAGTCAGGGCGTGGAGAGTTTTCCAGTACCTCTCTGCACTTTGGAAGACCTTTAACAGTTTTCACAGAGTACAGGCAGTCGTGGTCGAGGCAGAGCGGAAAGCTTGGGAAAGTCCACACACACAAAACGAAGAGACACAGCTGTAGTAGCAAAGTTCCATGAACAGATAGGAGTTGAGCTAAGCAAGATGGAGATATAGAGTTCTTACTGTTTTACATGACGATGATGTGGACCTGGCTACAAGCGACAAGGGCTTGCGCCGACGGTGAAGAGACTAACTGCTGACTAACTTTTATCGGCTAAAACCGAGGTGTTTATATACCATTCCCGAGGAGGGGGGGAGACATCTGCGAATTTGAACTTTGAACGTCTGGGGCATTCTGCACCCTTTGGACCAGATGGCAACGGGCTGCCGAATTCCTTTTCAGGGTTGTCTCGAATTTAGACGTTTTTGATGCTCAATCTTGCTTTAACTTAGCTCCTCATCTATTACATAGTTTTATTTATTCATCCTTAGTTTGTACAAAGTACATTACATATGGTGATGCAATGACACAGATTAATCATGCATATAATTATTTATAGATGTGTTTCTATATACAACATGACAATCTTGTTATAAGTAATTATACAATATAGGGTTGTTGGTTTAAATTACCATATATATATATAGATATACGAGGTGTGTTCAAAAAGTATCACGACTTTTGTGTTTTTTCAAAAATTATTTATTTATTCATGAATACCTATTTTGTCCCCTTCAAAATAATCCCCATGAGATATTATACACTTGTGCCAACGGTTTTTCCAATCTTCGAAGCACTTCAAAAAAACATTTTTTAAAATCTTTTTCAGCTCCTCCTTCGATGCCGTCTTTATCTCGTCAAGCGTAGCGTAACGTCGTCCTTTCATGGGCCTCTTCAGTTTAGGGAACAAGAAAAAGTCGCAGGGGGCCAGATCTGGGGAATACGGTGGCTGCGGCATCATTAGTGTGTTGTTTTTGGCCAAAAGGTCGCGCACAAGCAACGATGTGTGAGCAGGGGCGTTATCGTGGTGCAAAAGCCAATTTTTGTTCTACCACAAATCCGGGCGTTTCTGGCGGATTGCTTCGCGCAAATTGCGCATAACTTGCAGGTAATATTCCTTATTGACCGCTCTACCCTGTGGCAAGAACTCATGATGCACCACGCCCCTGCAATCGAAGAAAACTGTCAGCAAAACTTTCACATTCGACCGAACTTGGTGCGCTTTTTTCGGTCTTGGTTCGTGCGGCAGCTTCCATTGAGATGATTGAGCTTTGCTTTCCACGTCATAACCATAAACCCACGCTTCGTCACCAGTTATGACCCTCTGGAGCAAATTTGGGTCGTCGCGGACAGAGTCCAACATCTCATTAGCAATGTTCATGCGATGCTGTTTTTGGTCGCAATTGAGCAATTTTGGTACGAATTTCGCGGCGACCCGTCTCATGCCTAAATCATTGATAAAAATCGAATGGCACGAGCCAATCGATATGTTTAGGTCCTCAGCAACTTCTCTAACGGTGATTCGACGATTGGCCAATATCATTTTCTCCACTTCATTAATTTTTTCGTCTGTTGTTGAAGTGCTCGGGCGTCCGGCACGCTCTTCGTCGTTCACATCTTCTCGGCCTTCTGAGAACATTTTGTACCACCGATAAACGTTGCTTCGGTCCAAACTAGCTTCTCCGTATGCCACAATCAACATTCGGAATGCATCCGCGCACTTAATTTCGTTTTTCACTCAAAATTTGATACAGGTTCTTTGATCCATTTTTTTTTAATAGGTAAAAATCGAAGACGATCCAAAACACCTGCAAGCAAAGCAGCTGTCAACAATTAAGTGAACATTCAAAATGGCCGAGCTTGTCGGCATAAGTGGGAGACATGAGTACCAACATCAAGTCACAAAAAGATCGAAATTCGAATATACGTAACCCGCGAAAATTCAAAAGTCGCGATACCTTTTGAACACACCACGTATAGCACTTTTTGTAAATATGTAAATAAACAAGTTGATCCACGCCTCGGCGCTTGTAAATTTTCTGTTGTCAAAATGTTAGTAAGATATCTTATTGTTTTTCCTCTATTTCTTCTTTTTCACACTCAATGAATTCAATAAAATCGAGAAACCAGCATTCACTTGTATTTTAGTCATTAAAAAAAAATAAGTATTGTGTTTCGTGTATGCACAACAAAACATATTCATGTCATAATTTGTATATAATTGTATGCACCCCCGACCCACTATGTATGTACCATGTATGATTTTCAAAGATTTAATAAAGAATAAGGTAACTGGAGGAAAGCAAGTAGCAATAAGACATAGGAAGTAGGCCTAAAGCTGGCACGACTATTCTTGGCACCCCCGTCAATATTGCAGGGGCAGAGACCGGACGTATCTAGTGACCGCAGAAGTTATAAATGTTAAGCTAACGCCCAATATTTCCGGCAAAGCAGGACGTATCTGGTGACCAGAAGTTATAAAAGTAGAGAGACACCCCATACTTCCGACCCAAGACCGGACGTATTTGATAACGCGGAAGTAAATAAAGTCGAAATAGCACCCGACACTTCCTATCAGGCAGACCATATCTTTCACCAAAGAGAACCGCGGTCCAATTAGAAAGTCTCCCCTTAAGTAGGTCAACCAATAGGAAAACGGGGACGTTCCATTTTCGACCAATGGGAAGGAAGCCAACTCGTGGTGTTAAATCGAAAAGCAAGAATGGTCAGTTGTTCACTCGCTCTCGCCGAGTTCGGACCTAGTAGTTTTTTGGCTCCCATCTGAACAACATCTACAGTTCTTCATTCACTCCCACCGAGTTCAGACCCAGTCATCGACTCGACCCCACCAAGGTAATGTCTGCTCACTAGAGACCTCTCTCTCCGCTCATTTCATCTAAATCCAATCATCGCCATGTGATCAACTAATTAATCATCAAAAACCGCTCTGCCTTTCTCAAAAGCTTTCTTTCCTCCAACCCGTTGCCTTATATTTTCAACCATCAAGTGTCCCGGCTTATTTCCCCTGTGTGTAATCCTTTCACTCAGCCACCACGACTGCATCATCCACCACGACTGCATCATTCACCACGACTGCGTCACCACTTCAACAACCTTCAACACCAAGAGTAAGGTTTCCCAACATAGTAGAATACCACATTCATATTGTGAAATATGAATGCATCGCCATTTGGAAAGGATGCGCGGGGGGAGGCCCGGGAACAGGTAGCGCGCGCTCAGAACGAACGGCTCGCGCGCCGCCAGCCTGCGATAATCAAAAACTTTTGTAAACATACTGCGCTAGCTCCCGTTATTCTCTTCTTTGTAACCTTACTTTAAATAAACTATATTTAATCTCAACATCGAATTCTATTTAATTTATTCTACTCTACAAAGTGGCGGAGATCAGCTGGGTACCTAAAGAAGAAGAACGCTCTATTAGAAGAAGCAGAAGATTACAAGGACTTGCCCCCGACAACACAGCGACGATGAACAACAGAAGCGAGGCGACCACTCAGGTGAGTCCACTCTTTTGTCAGAATGTGGTGCGGAACCCTTCCATGTTCTCTGGTGAGATCAGCGAAGACCCCCAAGCCTGGCTGAAAGGTTATGAGAGAGTGGCAAGACATAACCATTGGGACGATTCGCTCAGTCTGGCTAACGTGTACTTTTATCTACACGGTACCGCTCAACGGTGGTACGAAAATAATGAGGAAAATATCCCATCGTGGGAGATATTTAAAGACCAACTAGGATCCGTATTTGGGAAGAAAGATAACCTGCGGCGTCAAGCCGAGCAAAAGCTAAAGGTGCGAGCTCAAACGAGGGGCGAAACCACTGAATTTTATATCCAAGATGTTTTGCGACTCTGCAGGGAAGTAGATACACAGATGCCAGAAGAAGAGAGACTATCTCATCTGATGAAGGGAGTAGCAGAGGAAGTCTACCGGTATCTTCTGCCGAGAGACATAGCGACGACGGATCAGTTTATCGCAGAGTGTCGTCGCGTAGTGGCGCTCCAAGGACGACGAGTGACAGCCTCAAAATTCGAGCGCTTGCCCAATGTTACCTCGCTCGGTGACCTGGGGGACGTGACGGATCTACAGTCTCTGATAAGACAGATCGTTAGAGAAGAAGTGCAGCGGGCCCTAGCACCGCCACGGGAAGAACCAAGAATATCCTCCCTTGAGGAAATAGTGAAGGAGGAAGTCGACAAAGTCCTCGCTCCCATGTCGGGGATAAATACCTTCCCAATGGAATCGGCGGCGAGGTCAGCACCACGGAACTATAGAAAGAACACCTGGTATGCACCTAAGGTCGAAGCAAGTGGCTCAAGAGTCGAAGTACGGGACACTAATGAGTGGAGGACCCCAGACGGCACGCCCGTATGCTTCCACTGTGGACCGCCCGGCTACGTTGTCCGCTATTGCCGCGACAGGAGGAGGTTACTTGATGAGAGAAGAGACGAAATGTACCAAGATCGGGCCAGGACAATGACGAACTCCGGACGCAACAATAACTCAAACGACGCTGATCAAAGAGTCAACACCAGACGTTATCGCAGCCCCTCCCCTTCTCCTAGACGCGGAAGTTCCCCTGGTCGCAGTGCTACAAGACGAGCCAGCCAGTCTCCTCGGCCTTTACAATCGGAAAAATAAGAGCCGCGCCCTCAAATGGAGGTGAGGCCGCTGCACAACCTATAATTCCTCCCCTGTCGACAGTCGTGAAAATGACGAACAACTACATTGACATTAAAATTGAAGGCGACACAATACGGGCTCTGGTGGATTCCGGAGCCTCCTATTCTGTTATATCCGAGCGGTTCAGAGTAGAACTGAAAAAGACTATGTTTGCCGAAACCGACGTTGTATTGAAAGTTGCTGACGATAAGGTGGTCAAATCCAAAGGACGCTGCACTTTGAAGTTGGAAGTAAATGGACATCCGGAAAACTTTGAATTCGTCGTTTTGGAAAATTGCAGTCACAATGTGATTCTAGGCTGGGATTTCTTCAAGGCGACCAACGCGGTTATCGACTGCGGTCTGGGCGAACTACAACTGGACGACCTACCAGACCTAGACGCCGAGGGTAGAGATGACGGAGTGTACGCTATCCAAGACTTCGTTATCCCCGGGAGATCGTCGCAGAGGATAAGCGTCGTCAATAGATCTCTCGTAGGAATTGTTAACATGGAGGTTACCTGTTCTAAAGAACTATTCATTCGAAAAGACGTGATATTTCCTTCTTCATTGATTGAATTTGAAGAAGGAATTGGAAAAATTTGGATAACTAAGGGCGGACTTCAACCTCAAATGATTCCGAAAGGAATGAACTTGGGTAGAATGTGCGATATTGAGACGGAACACGTGTGCCTCTTGAGTGTGGAGCCGGAAAGTCTTTCAAGGGAGAGAAGAGAAGATGACCACAGCGACTACCTGTTATCTCTAATCAACCCCGATCTGCCCAAGGAAAAAAAAAGATTTAATGGGGCTGCTGTTGTCTTTTAAAAGATTTTTCCTTCCCACGATGAAAAACGCAAACAAGGTACAGAACAGAGTGAAGCACAGAATTCACACCGGCGACCATCCCCCTATAAAGCAGCGCCCATATCGGGTATCTAAAAGAGAGCGAGAAATAATGCAGAAGGAAGTAGATACCATGCTTGAAAGAAAAGTAATTCAGCCATCTGAGAGTCCCTGGTCAGCCCCTGTGGTGCTGGTCAAGAAGAAAGACGGCACATGGAGATTCTGCGTGGACTTCCGGCGGCTAAATCACATCACCAAGAAAGACGTTTATCCATTGCCCCGCATTGATGACGTTCTGGATCATCTGTCATCCGCCAGGTATTACTCGACCATGGACCTGAAGACCGGGTACTGGCAGGTGGAGGTGAACGAGCGAGACCGCGAGAAGACTGCCTTTGTTACTCCGGATGGGTTGTACGAGTTCATGGTAATGCCGTTTGGATTGTGCAACGCGCCTGCCACATTCGAAAGGATGATGGATAATGTGCTCATGGGCCTCAAGTGGAACATTTGTTTGTGCTATTTGGACGACATCGTGGTCTACTCTGATACCTTTGAGAAACATTTAGAACGTCTGTCTAAGGTTCTGAGCTATCTTCAACAAGCGCGGCTTACAATCAATCCGGATAAATGTCTGTTTGGATCAACAAGAATAAAAATCCTGGGTCATGTGGTTGATAAGGATGGCATACAACCCGACTCCGAAAAGGTCGAAGCCATAAAGAAGTTCCCTGTACCCAAGTCTGTCTGTGATATTCAAAGCTATTTAGGGTTGTGCTCCTACTACAGAAGGTTTATCAAGAATTTCTCCAAAATCGCTGCTCCTCTACAAATTCTTCTGAAAAAAAGATCAAAAGTTTATTTGGACACAAGAGCAAAAGGATTCTTTCGAGTCCCTGAAGAAAGCTCTGATGCAGAAGCCGGTACTAGGACATTTTAAAGAAAGTGCCATCACCAAACTTCATACCGACGCCAGTAGCTACGGCTTGGGTGCTGTTCTGGTACAGATCCAGGAGAATCAAGAAAATCCTATTGCTTATGCCTCCAGAACACTTTCCAAGGCGGAAAAGAACTACTCCGCCACTGAACGAGGAATGCCTAGCAGTCATTTGGGCAATTGGAAAATTTCGTCCATATTTATATGGAAGGCCCTTTGAGGTTGTTTCGGACCATCATTCTTTGTGCTGGTCTGAAGGACCCTTCTGTAAGACTAGCAAGATGGGCCCTCAAACTGCAAGATTTCGACGCAACCATCACCTATAAAAGCGGGGTCAAGCACAAAGACGCGGATTGCCTATCGAGATACCCGCTGCCAGAGTCGCCTGCTCTGACGTCGCTTACATTAGTAAGAGAACAACAGAATCTAGATCCTGATATAACAAAAATTTCAAATGCCTTAAACCAGGGTGAAGGGGCCGAGAGATTCGAAATGAAGAACGATCTACTCTATAAGCGTAATTTTGATCCATTAGGTAGACGTTTTCTGTTGGTTATACCGAAGTGTATGAGACCAGATATCCTGAAGGAGTTCCACGATGTTCCGACCGCGGGCCACCTAGGTTTTGCAAGAACCTACGACAGAATAAGAAAGAGATACTTCTGGCCGGGACTTTACAACAGCGTTCGACGTTATGTCGCCCATTGCAAGGAGTGCCAGCGAAGAAAGGGAGAAAACAAACTGCCTGCTGGAAAACTAATTCCCATTCAACCCCCGTCATTTCCGTTCCAGAAAATAGGCATGGACCTGCTTGGGAGGTTTCCCCTTTCGGACAAAGGAAATCGATGGATAATGGTATGTACAGATTATTTGACCAAATATGCAATCGCCAAAGCCCTGCCATCTGGTAGGGCTGCAGAAATCGCGACTTTCATACTGGAAGAAGTAATTTTGAAGCATGGCGCTACACGCGAAATAATAACTGACAGAGGTCGGGCCTTCATGTCTCAGATGGTCAAAGAAGTCACTTCCCGTTGCAAGATAAGCCACCTTTTCACCACGGCTTATCACCCTCAAACAAACGGATTGACAGAGAGACTGAATAAGACCCTGGGTGACATGCTATCCATGTATGTGGACGCCGAGCAGAGGGATTGGGACAGCGTTCTGCCGTATGTCATCTTTGCATACAACACGGCCCAACAAGGAAGTACCAGATTTTCTCCTTTCTTTTTGGTTCATGGTCGCGAGGCCGAGACCCTCCTTGATGTCCTGCTGCCTTACGAAGACGAAACATCGGATCATGACTTTGGAGGTCAGATGGTAACCAAGGCAGAAGAAGCACGGCAGCTCGCTCGGATACACATTTTGAGAGCCCAGGAGAATAACAAGTACCATTACGACCAGGTGCATCGATCTGTTGAGTACCGTGTTGGGGACCTCGTCTGGGTTTTCACCCCTGTTCGAAAGACAGGGTTGTCCGAGAAATTACTAAAGAAATACTTCGGGCCGTATAAGATAACGAGGAAGGTGTCGGAAGTGAATTATGAAGTGGAAGCTCTGGAACAAAGTTCAAGACGGAGGAGACGCAGCCAGAAGGACGTCGTCCATGTGCTCCGGATGAAGCCCTACAGAGATCCTGGCCAACAGCTGGTGACCGGAGACAACAATAGCTGGGACAGCGAGGACGCTGTCGACATCCTGGAGGGAGAGCTGTGAAATATGAATGCATCGCCATTTGGAAAGGATGCGCGGGGGGAGGCCCGGGAACAGGTAGCGCGCGCTCAGAACGAACGGCTCGCGCGCCACCAGCCTGCGATAATCAAAAACTTTTGTAAACATACTGCGCTAGCTCCCGTTATTCTCTTCTTTGCAACCTTACTTTAAATAAACTATATTTAATCTCAACATCGAATTCTATTTAATTTATTCTACTCTACAATATATATATATAATTGAAAACAAATTAATTATATATCGAATGAAAATTATCATTAAACTCTTTTTTTATTGTACCATACCTTATTACTCAATTAAGTAATTATTATATTGTAGAAAAAATCGTATCAAATTTCACGAAATGCTTAGATGAGGATAATGCTATTATAAATGATGATTTGATTTAATCCTTAATTATTTCCTCATTAAAGACCCTTATTTGATCCAATCAACAGTCTCTAATGAGGCTATTAACTACCTATATATATTAAATCAGTTTATTCCAGTTACACAATAGTTTTCTTATTAAAAAAAAAACTTTTTTACATTAAAATAATTAAAAAACACAACGTTATATATTTAACTTCTATTCAAAAAAAGGGGGGATCTCTAGAAGTAAATTAATTATAAGAATGCTGAAGAAAAACACCATTGTTACATAACAAAACGTAATTGTTTAAAGAAAAGAAAGAAAGAGTAGTCCCCATTGTTATAGGTACCAATTAATCTGAGATTTTTTTTTCTTCAACCAAAGTTTGATGGCCCATTTAAAAGGAGAGCTCTTTTCCACTTCATTTGTTGCTCCACCACTCCATAGCTGAAACTCAGGAATCAAAGTCGCAAACTTGCACAAAACTCACTTTGTAAAGTCTTTGTCTCGCTTAGTTTGTTGATTGCTAATTGGAAAGGTATTAAGAGAGGCATTTGTGAATAGTTTATATAGTATTGATTTAATCTTGAGATACTATATGCTGCATAAAGGTTTTATAATGTTTAAAGAAAGTTATAGAATAATTTGATGTCGAATTTAAGGTCTAAAGTCAGTATAGCTAGATATTACTGAACAATAATGTTATATTTATAATATATGAAAGATAATTGATAAAAGAGATACTCCTTCAATACTAATTCACTAATACTCCTTCTTTTATACCAATTTCATATATATTATTTCTATAAGACACAAAATAGATAAGATACATATTTTATAATATAGATGGAATTTTTGCCGGGAGGATATTGATCTAAAGAGACAAAGGTCGCCTCTCCCGTCAAAATAGACGTCAAAACTAGAAGCCATCTATTGACCGTCGCCACAAACTAGCGGCCTCGGGTCGGTGACAAAGCCACAACACAAGCTTTGGCAAACTGAATTTTAGCCATAGATTTGGCCCAGCCACTTTGCCAGCTAAACACCTCTTTGGCAGATTGTCAAGATTCCATTAGATCCCGTGTGGATCTCATGGAATAAAGTCCGCCCTAGACTGACGAGGGCCATTAGCCCGAAACCATGGTCTCTAGGTGGACGCTTTTCAGTTTGCCAAAGCTGGTGTTGTGGCTTTGTCACCGACTCGAGGCCGCTAGTTTGCGGCGACGGTCAATAGATGGCGTCTAGTTTTGACGTCTATTTTGACGGGAGAGGCGACCTTTGTCTCTTTATATTTTAAAAAAAATGTCATATAATAATATGCCATTTATAAAATATGTATCTTATAGATTGTGTGTCTTATAGAAATATATATATGTAAATAAAGATAATATATATGTGATAGTAAGCATGTATATAAGAGGAGAGGTATAAGAAAGTTGGCCAGTAAAGAACAGCTCTAGTCGACCAGATGTTCCTATAGGGCATAGATTAAGACACACATTTGAAAATATAGGCTATTCAAGGCTTTTATTCATTCAAATTAAACCAATAGCTAACTATAATTGACATATTTCATGATATAAAAATGATAACAGTGGGATTTTTATAACTGATAAAATATCATTGTTAAAATATTTGTTAGAAAAGATTTCACTCGGAGGAAAGAGCGAGTACATTCGCTAGTCTAGTGTATATAAAATAAGTATAATATAATATATATACAGTTAAACCTGTCTATAGCGCCTCCTCTTGGGACTCACCAAAATAGGGTGCTATAGAGAGGGAGTGCTATATACAGGTCACTTTTAATGTAAATCGCATCGTACTGCGTATTTAAAATCGGGCGCTATTTAGAGGGGACGCTATAGAGAGGGAGGCGCTATTTAGAGTGGACGCTATAAACAGGTTTAACTGTATATATACGTAAAAACGTTTAGTTTATTATGTTCCACTAGATGGCTCTCTGCTGTCTAAAATTCTCATGTGAGCGCGATCAGGATATCCTTTTTTTTTTTTAATATCTACACCTGAACTTTTCCTGTTTTTCACACACACACACATACAAACCCACACAAATATAGGGGATTAAAAAACAATTAATAACCCTTATAAGTTTCCATATAATATAAATCTTTACTGAAAAATAAAGCTCTATAAAAATAACAAATTTCTCTTATGGGGAGAAGATGAGGAAAAAAAACCGTAACTCCCTATTGAGGGGAAAGCCATATATTTAAATATATTAAAATTCATAATTGTTTTGTGCGTGCGAGGCAGTTTTGCTCCAACGTATCAAATTCTATTTAAACTGGTCGAATATTCCCCCCTCTAAAAATAAAAGTGTTAACCTTTAGGGAGGTAGGAAGAAGAAAAAAAAAAGCAAAAGAAGCAATTTAAAAGTTCTTCAAAATATAGTTCTCACTCAATTTAAATATTATCTTTATACAAGGTAGAAATCCATAATTTATTTTCTGTTTTTTATTTTTTAAGATGTGTGAATAAAGATTTTTTTACCTCTTTTTATAGGGTATGCTTGTAAAATGTCCATGCATGTATATAAAATCGTATTTTCAGTCTATTTAGGGATTTAAAGTTTACTGGATATTTAGTGACCTACAAACCAAAAATATATACCCTTTATTTACGTTTTTTGTCTCAAATATACAACTCTAGATAAACAACACAGTTGATCTCGAGGACCACGCCATCACCATTTCCTCAGCGGCGAAGTACGCGATCTACGTATTCTTTGTAGATCACCAAATACGTGGTGTCGCTGAAGACCCGCTGGTGATTCACCACCAAACTCTGCAGCGCTGGCAGAAGCGCCATATTCATTGTACATAGTGTATATAATGCATATCATCTTTTTTTAAATATTGCAGACTGTGTACTTTGAATGTATTGACAAGATGTCAATAAAATTATTTTGATTGTCTAGATAAACAATAAAGCTATACAACCAGTTTAACCGCATAAGTTTCTTTTATTTATGAAAAATCATTTTTAATTTCAAAGAGAAATAATTTAATATTTCTAACCTTTTGGATGACGTATGAAAAGGTTGAATATATGAAGAGTGATGGTCTATATATGAATGGATGACGTATGGAGGGTGAAAAATATGAAGAGTAATGGCGAACGGAAAAATAAAAGTGTCCAGGAGCGGGAATCGAACCCACAACCTTCTGCTTACCGGGCTTAGCGCGCGCCATCTGTATGTTAAAATTATAACTATTCAACGCTCTTTTTAATATAGAGCAAAAATTTCTAAAATAATTGAACTGAAAATAGAAAAGAATATTGGGAAAATTTGGTTTATCCGTGATTTGAATCTTCTTATAGAGGTTTCTCCAATTTAATCTGAGGTGTCGCTCTGGACCATGGAACCACTCTTATAATTGAAACAAATATATTCTTTATTTGTCAAGTTAAAACTACAGTAGCAAAGGACGTATCAAGACTATATTCAACTTCTAAAGTTGGACTCCTCAACTTAATCCATACGTCCTATATTTAGCACAAATAAGTTAAAACTATGTAAATTGGGCTACAACAAAGAACAAATATGTAAAGACACCAACATAATCCACCAGATATAGGCTACAACTATTGTATCTTGTGATTCTGCTTACATAGTATATCTGTACTTGAAGGTTTATCTATTGTGATGGTGTTTAACGACACTATGGAAATATGTTTCTATAGTTGTAAAATATTCACAAATATATTGAACAGAATTCCTTCTATTTAAATGACAACAAATCTAAAAGACACTAAGCAATATAAATAAACACAACATTATGTTAAAGAGATGTAATTATTCATCGCTATTTCATGTTTAAAATATAGTACCTAGTCCTGTACAATTAGATTGCGTGTGAAATGATGATTTGAAAAAAAATATATAATTGAGAATGTGTTGAAAATATAATACCATATTGTCCTTAACATATGCAACTAATATACGTATAAAATCTGAATAAGAAAGAAAGATTTATCGCAAATAAGAGACCAAATCGTATTCAAGTACAATAGTTTAAAGTCGTAAATAACTTTAAAATTGCTATAAAGTTTTAAAATATATATAAAATCGAAACATTTCACCAATGTGTTTTTTATTGGCATATGGCGCATATATGCAGCGCGTATTTTATGCAACTACAACTAAAGCCTTGATAAAATTACAAAGCATAAACACTACATAGTAGGAAATCGTTTTATTCTCGATCGAGATCTCGAACGTATTACACGATGCGACGCCATTCATCTCTGTTTTGAGCTCGTTGTACCATCTCGACGACCGTTAAGCCAGTGAGTTCTTTTAATTCGTCCACGAAACGTGTCGGCGGGCTATGTCCAGGTATGGGTCGCTCAGACATCTTTCCACATAAATAAAAGGATAAATTCTAACAGTAAAAAAACAAAAAACAATATACCTATATGAAAAAAGAAAAAATAGAAAACAACCTGGAGAAGTGGAAGGAGATCCGAGGAAGGTAAAGTGTGTTGTTGTTTACCTTAAAGATTGGTACTGAGAAAAGACAATGTTCAATGCTCACCTGTTAAGTCATACCAATAAACATATTACTAACGTTTTCATTAATATATTTTTGTAAATAAAATATTTTATATAAAATTAATCAAAGACAAATGTGTGTAAAAGAGGTGAACATTTAGAGAAGAAAAGATCATGTATTTAAAATGATGAAAAAAGCATTTCCCTATCATTCTTCCATCTTTAAATTGGAACCGATAGGGGAAAAATGCCTTTTCTTAAAATCTTAAATGTCTTACTTTCTCTATTTTTAGCCTATTTTTCATATTTATAAAAAACTTACTTTAATGTGACCTTGAAATACCCTTCTTTTTTTAACAAAGAAACTTTTAAACTCTCCTTGAGTTGACGCTCTACGCTGACGAGGTGTAACAGCGCGAAATGCGCTCGTGGATGGCTTTTTATTTTGAGGAATTAAAAAAGGGTATTTGGCCAATTCTCAATAATAAAATTGGATTAACGTTTAGTTGATATTTATTCCGATAGATGGTGCTCTTTCATCATTAAATGCTCATTTGAGCAGTCAGGAAATGCCCTTTTTCACACCAAAGAAGAGCCATGCTCGATGTAATTTCTTTTAATTATATATATGCACCTCTACAGACCTATAAACTTATGCCCATAGGTCCTCTAAACACCCCTAAGCTACCTTCCATAGTAAATGCAGTTTATACAGAGAAACAATCCAATACAATAGTAGAGCGGTCTGGAGATTAATATGGCGAAACCGCTAAGAAGGTTCACTACTGGTAAACCAATCCCTTTCATTTACAATAACTTTAGTTAGTGCAGTAAGGTATGTAGATATTGTTTGGGACTAAATATATATATCCTATTAATTGTTTTCTTTCCTCTTTTCGCTCTCCACTTCTCCCATCCATATTTCCATTTTTTTTCTTTCTTATTTTTTAATTTTTTCTTATAATCTGTATATATTTACCATATGTATATAATCTTTCTCCATTTTTTATTTCCCACTTTCATAGGTTTCTCCGTCTTGTAACCCCAAGGAGAATCCTCTGTAAGACCTGTGTGTCTTAATAAAGGCTTTTGTGTGTGTGTGTATATATCCTATTAATCTGTGAATAAATATATATCATCATATATAAACAACAAGAATAAGATGTAGAATGTAAACAACGTAGTGATGTAAAAAGATCAGTATAAAGTTTAATAAACAATTTATACAAATCTCATTCTTAATTATCAAAATATAAACACCAAACAGATATGTTATTTATCCTAATAAACACATTGTCAAAAGATAATTATTACAACAAAATAAATTGATTTAACTTTTTTATATAACGAGTGAGGTAAAACTTAGAAATTTAATACGGATATGACGTCGTATAACGACATATACAGAGTGTGTTGAGCGAACAGAGAAGTGTATCTATTTAAAAAAAGGAACATATGCAAACATACACCTATATTTTCGATATAGTAAAATTATTCAAATATATAGACACACATCGTTAAAACTTTTATTTTTCAATCAAAATATATCTCTAATAATATTAGAAAAAAACATCACCGATTTCTGAAGAGTGAGAGAATTAAAATTCTAAACAATTCGTATCTCTATGAATGAAAAAATAAAAATAACGCCGAGAAAAATCAATAAAAATCAAACTTAAAAGAACGCCTATTTTTGAAATCTAATATCATAATTATTTTTCCTTTCTTACACTCTAAAACATCGGAATTAAAAACACCAAAAAATCCAACCAAATTGAAATAAAAACATTAAAACCGAGAAGGGGGTATATCAAATTTTTGGGTGAAGTTAAATTTATTAAGGCAATTTAGTTTTAAAATACGTAATTCAATTTATTTTGATGTCTTCTCCCAGTTTTTTTGTATTTTTAAAACTGTTTTCATTTCACTCTTGCATTCCTTATTTTTCTGATATCTTTTGACAAATCGGTGTTGTCGAGTTTTTTTTTATCTCATTTTATTACTCTGTGATATTCGTAAATTGTAAAAGATAAACCTGGAGGGAAATAAAAATTGTATTTTATTTTAAATAACAATATTTGTTATGGAAATTTAGAAATATATTTTATATACAGAGTTTTAGGACATATACTTTTCTCTAAATTTGGTCACTTTTAAGAAACAGTTATTTACTAATCGGTTCATATACACTCATAGACAAAAGGAAATTGTACCTTTCAGCATGTATATCAGGGTTCAGACAATAACTCTGAAAGATATTTAATACACATTGACTCTTATCGAAGACACACGAGATAACCAAGTGTGAACAAAATTGCTTCTGTCTCCTTAAAAAAAAGCAGACAACCGACGACATCAAAGACCTTCCACCTCCATAAGTTTTGTCCATTAATGTATATAGTTCAGTATATTCGCTCGCTGATTGGTTCACAACTATCACGTGACCTAAAAATTCAAAAAGCGTTGGGTTCATTAGCTAATTAGCGTGCGATAATTTTTTAGCTCAGTGGTTGCATTGAGCAAGACAGTAATATATTAAATATAGTCGTGAGTTCGACTCCCAGAATTTTCACTAATTTTTTGTAACACAAACACAATGTTTACAATATTTTTTTAAAATCCCATTTGTACTTTAAAAATTTATTTGAGGATTATATTGATGATTTACATACTGTTTTTTTAGGATTTTTTTAGCCTTTGCATATTATAGGAATTCGGGTATCTGGACAGCATTAGCATGGCTGTACCTTGATTTATTTGTTAAACCACTAGAGTCGAATAAACATTAAATCGAGACGCTTATATTGTATTTTTGCCGATAGATGGCGCCGTCCATCAGTAAAGTTCAGTTACAAGATTCAAATTTTGATCCTAATTTTACCAACTTGATCTATAGTATATCTTACTATTTATTCTATTATTGAATATAATTTGTAAAAGAAGAAAAAGTGAAGATGAAATAGGATATCAGTTGATAATAGAATGGACAGTGCATATACTGGTATATTATTCCCTCCTCTAAAGCTGGGGAATACCAATTACTAGAAGTTGTGCAGGGCGTGTCCCTACACCATCCATCTTGTCTTATCTGTCCTTCTTGTCCATAGAACCGCACTTGTGCCTTCTTTAAACCTTCCAGTCATCCCCTATGGAGTCCATAGGATACTCTACCCATCTTAACTATATGGTATTTAGTATAGAAATGGAATATTTCTTTATTTAATATTTATATATAACTCTTAATATGATACAATAGCGCGCCATCTGTATTGAGAATTAGATACTATTATAGACGCGTGTGATTCTTTTAAAAATTAAAAAAAAAAATCTACTGCCCTTAATGCAGTAAGGGAAGTAGAAAATTGTTTAAGTTTTAAAAGAATCATACACGTCTATAATACGCGTCCGTGGTTAGCTTTTCTTGATTAATCAAGAATGGGTATTTGGCCAATTCTGGAATAATTAAAAATCAACGAGAATAGTTGATATTTATTCCGATAGATGGCGCAAGCCATCAGCAACTTTCAGTTGCACGATAAGGAGATGCCTTTTTTTAAATTAATACACGTCTATAATAGTTTCGAATTCTCATATATTACTTCATCATCAACTTTTATAAAATTATTTTTAATAAAACGTATCACAATAAGTTTGTTATTGCGAAAGGATTTTTTGATCGTTTTATAATACATAGTATATGTCATAATTTGTACATAACTGGATGCAAACCCGCCCCAATATGTATGCAATGTATGTTTTAAAATATTTTAATAAAGACAAGGCTTAAGAAATCTGGGAGAGAAAGGCCCTCAAAGAGGGAGCAATCGTTAGCAGGTTTTATTATCCCGGACCTCATAAAACTGAGTTCAAGAACCTAACATTTCCTGGGACAGGTCAGCACAAGTCCAGAACAAAGGATAGCAGAGACCCAATGAGAGAATAGGAGATTTTGCTAGGAACCAATGGAAATCCAGCACCCCTGGTAATCCAGCCAATCAGAACCCTGAGTAGTTTTCTACTTAAATCGGGAACGAAGAATAGTTAGTGAGTTCCGTGGCACCATAGAGATCAGCTTGGAGCAAATCCCATCTCCTCAACACCTCAGATAAGTCAATCCTCAATCATGGAATAGATAGTCGATAGCCAACTCCTCAAATAGCTTCAACTCCTTTTTCTCCCTAGATTACTAGCCTTTTTCAACTCAACCAACCCTGTGTTTTTGTTATTTTCCCCTGTATGCATAACTTATCACTCAGCAAGAAACGACTGCGCCACCATCAATTCAATCAATTATCAACCAACTTCAAAAGATTTCGCAACGATCCCACATATATATTCCCAATCTTTTCTTATATCCAATCAACAACTTTTCAAAAGGTGTCTTTGAATAGTTTTATTTAAGTAGTTTTATACTGCTGGACAAGTATCACAGGAGAAATGCTATACAATAGCAAGAATTATACAAATTTTGTCCAATTTGACTTCTGCAAGAATTGGGGTCCATTGAATCATTGTTTTTAATTCAGAAAAAAAAAAGTGTCGAATGTGCGGGATTCGATCCTGGTTAATGGCTGTCGAAAATGGACGGTTTATACTACTCGGTTTACTGCGGTTTATACTGCGGTCTATACACCGCAATATACAATACTTTACGGCCTCACTCGCTGATGTGTTTCTGAGTTTTGTTTTTGGTTTCAATTTTTATCTCCATGTTTACGCCTTTATGTTTAATTTTTATCTCCGTTTTTTGCCTCTATTTCTCACACAGAGTTCGTTTTATTTGTAACTATGCAAATTCCCTTTCCAATCTTCAGTATGTAAAATTCCTTATTTCCTTGCGCGTATATATGTAAATATTTTTGCTTATAAATATGGCACTTCTCTGTCTACACTTGTATAAGACCTGAAGAAGGGCAGTTGTGCTGCCTGAAAGCTCGTCATGTTCCATTAAAGAATCTTACCACGTTACCCTGTTTTTCCTTTTTATACTACTCCTCCACCGACTAAATAACTTGGCTACCCTCCCTCCAGCAAATACTGAAATGTATTGGTATAGATAAGAATACTCTGAATAAAGAACCGAAGAAAATACTAAACTGTGTCTTAAAGATCATGATCTCCCGAATTAGGCCTGAATTGACGCACAAAAACAAGAATAATAATACATCCCTGGACACTTTATTTTTCCGTTTATCATTACTTTTCACAATTCATCCTATCATAATTCATTCCTAAGGTTAGAAATAATCGTTATTTCTCCTTAAAATAAATTTTGATTTTTCGTTCAAAAGAAACCTTTGCGATATAATTGCCAAATTTCGTTCTACAATCATAAGCCACATTATATTGTATTAAGAATAATAATAGAAATAAGCCTCGAAATACTCCGCTCTATATGTGAAGAATCTTTATTCAAATACAGTCGAACTTGGATAATTCGAACCCCAAGGGACCATAAAAAAATTCGAATTATCCAAAAATTCGAATTAAAGATGTTTTGAATAAAGGCTTAAGGCTTCTAGGGACCAAGATAAATATTCGAATTAAAGAGGTTTTCGAATTAAAGAAGTTCGAATTATCCAAGTTCTACTGTATTGGAATATAAAAGAATACACTCATAGACAAAACTTAAGGAAGTGGAAAGTTTTTGATTGTCGACGGTTTCTACTTTTTTTAAGGAGACAGAGGCAATTTTGTTCACACTTGGTTATATAGTGTGTCTTCAATAAAGATCACTGTGTATCAAATATCTTTCAGAGTTATTGTCTGAATCCCAATATACATTCTAAAAGGTTATTTTTATCTATGAGTGTAGAATATTGGCAGTAATATGTGATTGACCTCACAAATACCAACTGAAAATTTTAAAAAATGAATGTACAGCATAAATTACAAGCAAATCACAAAGGCCTAAAGGTAAAAATAATTCTGTTAACTGGAATCTGTTTTAAAATGATTTATATATTTTTAAAATATTCAAAACCATTCTCTTAAATATATAAAAAGCCAATATAAATACACCGTAAATATAAAAACAAAACCGCCTTTGCATATTTACATTTTGAAAAGTAAAATAGCATTCAAACAATTTAAAAACAGAAATTAACAATGCAAACGAACAAAACTTCCCAACACAATAAAACTGAATCGTTAACCATGTTATTTCAAACTAAAATAGTTAAAAAAAAAGAAGAACATGTGTAGAAAAGGCATGTTAAAATGTAATAAAGTCTAACCAACAATCAACCAACCAGCTTTCATTTCATCTGGTAACAAAGGCAGACGAAATCAATTGGGGAGCAGACGCGTTAATTAAAACAAAGGGTTTAGCCCGCCAAAAAAAAAGTAGGCCTAGCGAGTTATCAATTATAATAAAAGGGACTAATTAAAAATTGCTAATTACGCTAATCATCTACAAAATTTTACACCTTTAAGAAAATTGAAAGTTTTACGACCTATTTTTTTCGTCCCCCCCTCTCCTTGTTGATGGTTCGGTATCGTTTGCATCAATTATTGGGTTTTCTTTTGGCGCGAGCTGCGCGGAAATTTATGAAAGAGCAGTGTTTTTTGCCCCGTTTACAATGTTGTCAATTAAATTCAGTCCCTTGCAATTATTTCCGAGCTGAACTCCCTCGGTGGTTCTTTTAACGTTTAAATATGGATTAGTTAAGTTTTAACTAGTAGCGAGTTGTAATAGTTTCCACAACCCCCATAGTAAAGTTAGGCTTAATAGATTCCAGGCATTTTTGGAATGTTAACCGTTGCTACTCTTCTAAAAGAGTATAATAATGTGGAAATAAGTATTCTGAAATTACAAAAATGTCGTTTATTTGACTTACTTTAATATCAACTAATATTGTAATCCATTTATAGCATATTTCAAGAACACCTAGAAGCCCAAAAAGTTGCATAGTTGCCCCGATGACAATGCTAGGAAAGAACGCACAAGAGAACTTTTGCGCCAGAGAATAATAAACTTATTTTTTTAATAAATAAGGACAGTAGCCAAATCAAAAATAAACAAGAACTAGAGGATCCCACCTAAGCACAGTTGGTACAGTGGAGTGGACCCAAAAGGAACTCTGAACATCAGAAATAGACAGCATCAAACAACACAAACAAAATTTAGAACAGGTCACCTCAAGCCATTGAAGATAGAAAATAATAACAGAATCTAGCCCACTTGGTAAAATGTAGCTTGACACCTGCAGCTCCAGAACACATTTTGACTTGTATTAGATGCACTAAACAGGACCTTTGGGACAAGCCGCTGCTTTTCATCAAACAACTTTAGGAGTCATGGAATTTGTGTGATCTCTGTACAAAGAATAAGAAGCAACAACACAATGTATTTGAGACTTCTAAGTGGTGTATGTAAGTATATAAAGTAAAAATATATACAGACATCTCTATATATATATAAATGAATGTTTGTATGTCTGTCTGTATGTCCGGTATACAAATTCGCAGTAGTTCACTAATTCAAACCAAAATTTCCATACATAGGTAAAAAAATACGGGGAAGACGATAGGCTATTTTAAAAAAATATATAAATCAATTATTAAAACTATATATTTTTATTCAGAAAATGATGATGACGATATTGCTGTATCATGTTTGATTATCAGATATAAAATTATATCGGGAAAAATTCCAAAAAGCAGAGACCACGGGTGAAACCAGTTCATTATTTTGTACGCAGGAACAAAATTCTAACAGAAAAACATTCATTCGAGCAGAAAACAAAAGTTATATCATCTTTCTATAAAAATATCGCTTCTCAGACACAAAGTTTGGAGCGGGACGTTTCACAAGAGTGACATCCACGGCGCCAATTTATAATTGTAACGAATAGTATTTGAATAAAAACATTTAATCGGGTAAAACCCGGGCGTTGCCCGGGTCATTCGGCTAGAATCTGATATATAAACAGAGGAAGTGAATTTTAAAAAAAAATCGACAAATATTATAGGAAAAAGGACAAATGTAATCAAATAAAACGTTGCCAATGAAGAACAGAATAAAAATACAAACAGAAAAATGAAATAAAACTCAAGAAACTTGCAAATCAAATAAATAACGCATGAGGAAAAAACGAACAGAGCTTCTAATAAAAGAATGAGCTATATCTAGAGATCAGAAAGAACTAGCTCGATATAAACCACTAAAACAGCTCTCAGTTCCAACTTTACACCAAGAGACTTGAGGTCGTGGTGGAGGCCATCCACAGATAAGAATAAATCAATGAAATGTGTGTAGAGTTTTATCACATTTACCTCACTCTACTCTGATATTTCACAAGTAAACTTTTCTCACAGATGGACATTTGCCGGGAGAGAATATCGATCTATAAAAGTAATATCTCCCATATACAGAAGCTGAAACTAAGCAGCGCCATATATTCCTCGTAGTTCTGTAAAGTCCTATGGATTGTAGCAGACATTTGGTTTGTAACTATGACTACAACAATGGCCGCTAAAGAAACAATGAAGATAATCGGTAGAGCAAATGTGAATCCAAGTTCAGGATCGCTAATTTGGAAAGATGGATGGCGGCTAAGCTTTGAAATGGAAGAAGATGGGGGACTACGGACGGAGATGGACTGCATACTACGGAAGGAATCCAGCGTACTGAGGAGAGCAGCGGCTTCAGCGTACTGCGGAGAGGAATCCAGCGTACTACGGAGAGCAGCGACTTCAGCGTACTACGGAGAGGAATCCAGCGTACTGCGGAGAGCAGCGACTTCAGCGTACTGCGGAGAGGAATCCAGCGTACTGCGGAGAGCAGCGACTTCAGCGTACTGCGGAGAGGAATCCAGCGTACTGCGGAGAGCAGCGACTTCAGCGTACTACGGAGAGCAGCGACTTCAGCGTACTACGGAGAGCAGCGACTTCAGCATACTACGGAGAGCAGCGACTTCAGCGTACTACGGAGAGCAGCGACTTCAGCGTACTACGGAGAGCAGCGGCTTCAGCGTACTACGGAGAGGAATCCAGCGTACTACGGAGAGCAGCGACTTCAGCGTACTGCGGAGAGCAGCGACTTCAGCGTACTACGGAGAGCAGCGACTTCAGCATACTACGGAGAGGAATCCAGCGTACTACGGAGAGCAGCGGCTTCAGCGTACTACGGAGAGCAGCGACGTCAGCGTACTACGGAGAGCAGCGGCTTCAGCGTACTACGGAGAGCAGCGGCTTCAGTGTACTACGGAGAGCAGCGACTTCAGCTTACTACGGAGAGGAATCCAGCGTACTACGGAGAGCAGCGGCTTCAGCGTACTACGGGGAGCAGCGATGTCAGCGTACTGCGGAGAGCAGCGGCTTCAGCGTACTGCGGAGAGCAGCGGCTTCAGCGTACTACGGAGAGGAATCCAGCGTACTACGGAGAGCAGCGGCTTCAGCGTACTACGGGGAGCAGCGATGTCAGCGTACTGCGGAGAGCAGCGGCTTCAGCGTACTGCGGAGAGCAGCGACTTCAGCGTACTACGGAGAGCAGCGACTTCAGCGTACTACGGAGAGCAGCGACTTCAGCGTACTACGGAGAGTAGCGGCTTCAGCGTACTGCGGAGAGCAGCGACTTCAGCGTACTACGGAGAGCAGCGGCTTCAGCGTGCTGCGGAGAGCAGCGACTTCAGCGTACTACGGAGAGCAGCGGCTTCAGCGTACTACGGAGAGCAGCGACTTCAGCGTACTGCGGAGAGGAATCCAGCGTACTACGGAGAGCAGCGGCTTCAGCGTACTGCGGAGAGCAGCGACTTCAGCGTACTACGGAGAGCAGCGACTTCAGCGTACTACGGAGAGCAGCGACTTCAGGGTACTACGGAGAGCAGCGACTCCAGCGTACTACGGAGAGCAGCGACTTCAGCGTACTACGGAGAGCAGCGGCTTCAGCGTACTGCGGAGAGCAGCGACTTCAGCGTACTACGGAGAGCAGCGGCTTCAGCGTACTACGGAGAGCAGCGACTTCAGCGTACTGCGGAGAGGAATCCAGCGTACTACGGAGAGCAGCGGCTTCAGCGTACTACGGAAAAGAAATCAAGAAAGATATTTTATGAAAATAAAAGTTTATATTTTATTTAACTATTATTTATTTTTCAAAACAAAAAAAAAATCAATATGCTAAATTGTTATTTTCTTTCTATTAAAACCAATGTTTTCTAATTTTGAGGAAACATGTTATTTTAAGATATATAAAGTAAAAATTAATAAGAAAGTTTTAAAAGCTTTTATCACAAATACACTAAAAAGGCGAAAACAAATATTTCGGCTACCGCCATTGAACAATTAGATGATCCATACGGGTCAAAATAAAAGCGGCGGGGACGATCGTCGTATATTGAGTGAAGAGGTAAAATATTTTTGAAAATAGAGCAATCCATAAATAAATCTTTAATTAAAAAGACATATATTCAGATCAAAATATCATTTATTTTACCAATATTTCAACGCAAACCTTCATCAAGGTGTTATAACATTAATTTGTGTCAACAACAAATGTTATTGTTGTTGAATGTGGTGTTGAGTTTGTTGTTGACATACATTAATATGTTATAATACCTTGATACAAGTTGGCGTTCAGCCAACTGAAATACACCCATACCTCGCTTTGCGTCGGGGTTACGTTTAAAAAAAAAACACGACGCAAAGTGAAAATAAAATTTTGATTGCATGGCGCAATCAAAAACAAAGGTGTTGCCATATTTTAAGGAAAAAAATTTAAAAAAAAAATTAAAGACTCGAATCCACAACAACGCAACTTCGAAAATCTAACGACGCACAGTGAAAATCAGTAAAAATTAAGCAGTGACGCAACTTCGAAAAAAAAACGCAAAACGAAACGACGCAAAGCGAGGTATTGGTGTATAGGTAAAATAAATGATATTTTGATCCAATATATGCCTTTTTAATTAAATATAGTGAAATATAAAAACTTAATAATCACAGTAGCTTTATATCAAATCACATTAAGTTCAAAATTCACAATGAGCGTCGTTTTATTTTGATACATATAGATCTAACTGTTCAATGGTGGAAGCTATGAAATATTTATTTTCACTTTTCAGTAAATTTTACTAAAAGATTTTTTACACAAAATCTTTTTAGTATTTATTTATTTATATAATTTATTTTAATCCTAAATTCTATAAATTTACAAATTTATCATCATATTTTGAATTTTCAAATTGTGGTCAAAATTATTATATTTTAATTATAATATATAAATGACACACAGAATCCCCACAATTATTTACAGTTATAGATCATATACCGATTTATTTTTTATGGATAGCCAGCTGTTCATTACGCCACAAACAGTTGGACTTATTTTCTCCCTTTGATATATATAATAATTATATTCCAGACCTACATGGGGCCGGCCACCTAGAAGTTTGATAATTTGCATACTTACGTTATTACCTTGATTGATTGAGTGAATGTACAAAATATTTAACTTCTACGTGTTCTGTAATAATATTTAAAATTGATCATAAAATTTTTGAAAAGAAATATAGAAACTAGTCCAATCCCCCGACAATCCAGAAGTTTTAAATATTGTAAATTTGCATTATTATCAGGATCCAGCGAGTATGTAAAATTTATAGAGAATGGAACCATTTAAAGCTATTGTCCTTTTTTTAATGGACGAATTTCTACAGTTATTAAAATAAATATAGATTTCATTGTTTTTATTCTTTTCATTTGTTCAGACTTCGATGTGAATTCATGTCCAGGACAAGATGTCTTGATAAAGGCTATGAGAAGTAAACAGAAGGATACATAGGCTGAGAAGTGGGTATCGAAAAGATTGAATTATCTCTATATGTTTATAGAGAAATAATAAATTTAATTTTTAATGTAAATTGTTTATCTAGCTAACTACTCAACTCGTAGGTTGAGCTGTAGAGTCCTTGTCCTTTCTGAGCTTCCTTTCTGTGGCTAGCCTTTTGATGGTATCGTAGAGTTTTTTTTTTCCGAAATTGTGCATGGATTTTATTTTCGGCCTTCCTCTTTCTAATTCTTCTTCCATACATCCCTCCAGTAATACACTTATGCACTCAGATTGTCGGAAAAGATGTTCAATTAGATGTCTAAAACATCTCCAGTAGACCATTCTAGAGGGAAATGTCCACAGGAAGAGACCGAACGGACAAAGACGGCGAGAGTAAATGGACGTCCTGAAGAAATGGTCTGGACGTCGCACATACGAGGAGATAAAGTTGATTTCGGGAGATACGGAAATACCATGTGGCCCACACTCAGTAGAGGAAGACACTGAAGGATAAGGAGGCCATATACTCTTTAATAATTTTTGAACATCTTCAAGACATCTCAATGCTTATTCTAGATATTTTCAACACATTTAAAATAAAAATTATAACTCTTCTCCCCCCCCCCCCCCCCCCCCCCCCAAAAAACTCTCGTGATTGCTTTTCAATTCATTTATTTCGTTACATCCTTTGATTTAGAAAAAATAAAATTAAATTAAATCAACACTGGCTAATATAGCATAAATTTGTTTTAGTGTAACTTATGGAAAATCTCTTTATTGTTTTAATACTTATCTCAAGCCATATCTGGTAGAGTCCATTACATAGTCCTTCCTAATAATCCCAATTGAATCTTTCATTCAGCATTTTAAAAAAATAAATTGCTTCAATAGCCAGGAATTTGTACACGCCTAACCCCACCAGTGAAATACAAGTAGGCAAACAGAGCTCTGGCACACTTATAAATACAAAGTTCGAACTGCTTTCTACATATTTAAAATACATATGGTGTGTTTACAGTAAAAGCTATGATAACCCCCTACTCATCATAATTATCATGTATGTGGCCATATTTGCTTGTCAAAGGTAACAAAAAAAAACGTTCAATATATCCCCCAAGTACGTTTTTAATTAATAATTAGAGTTAATTTCAAAGAAGGAATCCAATCAAATTATCGACAACCCGCCAAACAAAATGTATAATCCCAAACTCATTACCTTCCCTAATATGCAAATATAGTTGGCTAATAAGAACCCCCGCGCACAAATCCTTCCTTCGCCTCTGGAACAAAATATCGATATTTATTTTTTGTACAAGAATTAATTTCCGATAGAGTCCCCAACTTCAAGAATTTATCAATATAATTAATAAAACATCGTTATTAAGACATACAACACAACAATGTGTCTATTAGGCTTAAGATTTCTTCGATCTCTCCCATTGGCTGGCTGGCTGGCCGAGTTATTCTCAATATTGGAGAAATATAGGCAAACCTCTTTCCTTGAAAGATTAACAGCTTTTTTCCCACCTTGCCTTTCAACCCGAATATCTTCAAATGGAAATAAGATATTTTTTTCGATATTATTTTTAAAGAAATATATTTTTTAAAAGTAGAGAATATAAAAAAGGGGAAAGCACATTTTTCAGAAGTTAAAAACTGACGCGTAAAAATTTGTAAAAATCCTATTTACATTGTGTTGAGCGATAAAAATATTTTTTTCTCAAATAAAGCAACTTTCTATTGTCCTTACTGCAATAATAAATATTGGGAAGACCCCTGGCTCATCAGTAGTGAACTCTCCCAGCGGTTTTGCTAGTTTAATCAACCAGACCATTTTTTAAAGCTCTGATACTGTATTGGACGATTCTGCTTATATATGCAACATTTTAAAGGAGAATCTTGGTATTGGTATTTAAGGAAAATATGTATATAAGTTTAGAGTGAAATTATATGCAAATTTTTGAAACGAGTAATGCTCTTCCGTAAACAATTCAGACAAAGCCAGCTAGGCCTATATTGAACATAAGACAATATAACGCGACATCTACATATAAGAAATGAAACTATTAGGCACGGTTTTCTTTTCCAAATAAATCAAACGTTCAACTGTGCTTATTGCGAAAGACTATCATACTAAATCTATAAGTGGATGATTAGTATTATCTATTAGTAATATATACTATATACTATAAATATAGTACACCAATACCTCGCTTTGCGTCGTTTCGTTTTGCGTTTTTTTCGAAGTTGCGTCGCTGCTTAATTTTTACTGATTTTCACTGCGCGTCGTTAGATTTTTGAAGTTGCGTTGTTTTGGATTCGAGTCTTTAATTTTTTTTTCCTAAAATATGGCAACACCTTTGTTTTTTATTGCGCCTTCACATATTTTCACTTTGCGTCGTTTCAATTTGCGTCTTGTTTTTTTGGAACGTAACCCCGACGCAAAGCGAGGTATGGGTGTATATATTATTATTAATAGTATAAGAAATTAGTGGATTCAATCTCTCTGTGTTTATCTACTAACGTCTAATTTCGTAAATAAAGAAATTTGAATAATAAAAATGAAGAAATATGTAAAGTTATTTATTTATTTACACATGATGAGAAGGAATGAGTTTCCTATTTATGATCAAAGGTACAATGTTCCTCAGGATGAACTATTGATTAATTAATGTTTTTTAAAGATATTTTATATCTAAATTTACACTCATGGACAAAACTTGAGAAAGTGGAAAGTCTTTGATGTCGCCGGTCGTCTGTTTTTGAAGGAAACAGGCAATTTTGTTCACACCGGCTATCTCCTGAGTTTTCATTAAAGGTCACTGTAATATCTTTCAGAGTTATTGTCTGAATCCCGATATACATGCTGAAAGATACAACTTCCTTAAGTTTTGTCTATGAGTGTGTATGTAAAAAAGCATAATCAATAGCTAATCCTGAAACATTGAACTTTTGGAGCAGAAAAAAGAAAATTTTCCGAAAGCTCCTCATCCTTTAAACTATAATTAATTAGCTTAAAATATCTATTCATTTTTAAAATTAATAATAATCCTTTTTTTGTTTATCCCTAGTACACGTAGTACAGGCCATGATAATCATGGTGGGTAGAAGTAAGCGACTGCTTTTACTGTAAGTGCACCACATGTCTACACATGTGAAAAGCAGTTCGACTTTGCACTTACAAGTGTGCCAGAGCCCCGTTTGGTTACTTGCACTCGCTGGTGGGGTTGGACTTTTGCAAGAATCGGGGGATCATTGGAGCATTTTTTTAATCAGAAAAAAGTGTCCAATGCGGGAATCGAACCCGGGTCGTAGCGGTCGAAAACCAACGGTTTAGACCATCCTTCCACCGACCCCTATAATAATCCTAAATGCACTAATATCTTAAATCTACGTATTTTATAATGAGGTTTTTAACGCCTTGCCAAATGCTTTATTTTTATTTACTTCTCCTGACGAAGACAAAAGATTTTTGTCGAAATGTTGAGAAAAATAAAAAACTCTAACTGGCCGAAGTGTCTTTTTTTCATAGAAATATATTTGTGAGATTAGCCCAGGTTCCTCTGGAGCCTACAAAAGTCGTTAAATCCTGGTAGAAAGTTATCTCCATTTATTTAAGAGACAAATTACTGAGAACCAGGTGGTTTCCCAATCATATATTTATATAAGGGAAGTTATAAATCGTATATAGCACCACAAACTTTACTAACAAATCTTTATTAAATATAAAATTGTGTATTCCTTTCTCCGTCAATTATATAAGAAATATATCGTGTTGTCACAAACAACAAAAGTGCTATATATATATATGATGGAAAATTTGCCGGGAGGAAATTAATCCACGGAAGCAATGGTCGCCTCTCCCGTCAAAATAAACGACAGAATCTGACGCCATCTATTGACCGTCGCCGCAACTAGCGGCATCGGGTCGTTGACAAAGCCACAACGCCAACTTTGGCAAACTGATAAGCGTCCACATAGAGACCATGGTTTCGGGCTAATGGCCCTCGTCATTAATTTCCTCCCGGCAAATTTTCCATCTATGTTTTGCCAATAGATTTGGCCCAGCCACATTGCCAGCAAAACACCTCTTTGGTAGATTGTGAGGATTCCATTAGATCCCGTGTGGAACTCATGGAATAAAGTCCGCCCTAGACTGACGAGGGCCATTAGCCCGAAACTACGGTCTCTAGGTGGACGCTTATCAGTTTGCCAAAGTTGGTGTTGTGGCTTTGTCACCGACCCGATGCCGCTAGTTGCGGCGACGGTCAATAGATGGCGTCAGATTCTGACGTTTATTTTGACGGGAGAGGCGACCATTGCTTCCATATATATATATATATATATATATATATATATATATATATATATATATATATACAACCTAATTCATAGCTAAAGGGTAGTTGAAATATGTATGTTAAAAAAAAAAGATTTTCTGAAGATTTTTTTATTATCTTAAGGATTATGCTATGTCAATGCAGTCGTGGTTAAAATCTTGAAACTATAATAAAAATATTCAAGATTAGAAATAGCTTTAATTGAGCTAAAGGAATATATAAAAAAAAACATAATTTGATAAAAGTACTGACCGGCTTAAGGCGCAAGAATAAAAAAAAAAAGAAAAACTTATTTACATAATGTACAAACGGTTTGAGCCGGCCATCGGGAAACAACAACAACGAGTTTTTATAGGGGAAGCGTGACCTCTTGTCATGGTATGAAATATAATTTTAAATAATATTTTAATATAACATGTATATATGAGGGTTCTATATTTAGAAAATATATTGTTCCTTCTATGATGGAAATTAAGATAATTCTTTTCATCCTTTCTGTTTTCTCTTTTAAAAATGAAATTTAAACAACCAACCGCACACAAATTTTACTTCTCTATATATAGATAGGATGATCTACGAGAATGAATCGAGAACGACACCGAACAAAGTTTTTCACCTTAATGATGATAATTATCAGAATCATCATTATTATCAATTTCACAGACGGACGTATTAACATATTGTCCTCGAAGTTTATCTCCATAGTTCATTTAAAATACCCATTCCAAGAGTCTAGCATCAGTATCACTATAAAAGAAAAACCGAAAAATGCAATTAAACAGCGGTATGGTAGATTAAACTGGCGAAACCTCTGGGAGGGTTCACCACTGATGATACAGGGGCCCTCCCATTATTTTTTTTATTGTAGTAAGGGTAGTAAAAATTGTTTAAATTTTAAAAAAGAATCATACGCGGCTATAATAGTTTCAAATTTTCATAATTATATATTTTTTTGAAAATAGAGTAATCCATAAATAAATCTTTAATTAAAAAGGCATATATTGGATCAAAATATCATTTATTTTACCAATATTTCAGTTGGCTGAACGCCAACCTTTATCAAGGTATTATAACATTTTAAAGTGTGTCAACAACTTTAAATAATTTTTAAATAATTATATATGTAATAGTATTCAAATAAAAAATTCAATAATGAACCTCTATCAAAAGAATAATACAAAAGTGGAATTTTACTGGGATTAGTTTGATATAAATTAAGAAAATAAAGCCTCTCCTCGTCGTGAAACTGAAATAGCTGATGGACAAGTTTTCTATCGTCGTGGAGGTACATCACGCTCAAGAGGGCCTGAAATGCGTACTAGGCTGTTTCTTTTTATTATTAATAATCGAGAAAGGATATTTGTTCAATATTCTAGAATATATATATTTTTAAATCAACGATTAATTGATTATTTTTTACGAAAGATGAAGCAAGAAATCAGCACAAAATCTTCAGTTTCACGATCAAGAGATGTTTTTCTTCTGAATGAATATCTATTTACTTTGTATTACTTTTTTAATTCCTTCCATATTTCAGGTATTATCAAATTGTGGATTTGATTAAGATGTAAGTGTATACTGAAAATTTGCGTATAGCTGAATCTATAGATATAGTAGATTCGATAGAGATGGGGAAAAGGAGGGGAGCTGTTAGAATTCCATATCTTCATAGAAAAATCCGCTCTTCTTCAACATTTACGGAAAGAGTCAAGAAATCAAAGGAAAGCGATCAAGTTGAATCAACAATTGTGAGTTTCTAGGTCTGGGGAGGTCTGGGGTCAACATGTTGATGTTGGAAGGCATAGTTCTCTTGACGTGGATGGCGGTGGAAGGCATACAATCGTTCCAGGTCCCTCTACAGTCCAGATATTCCTTCGATACCTCTCTCAAGACGTACCTGGACCTGGTAATCCATCGCAGCAATCCACAATTCAAGGATCGCTACCTTTCCTACCTCATGGATAAAGTCTATTTACGAGATAATAGCCCTCATCTATCGAAATCCAACATCAAAAGTCACATTAACCCTCCAAGCATACCAAAACAGCCACAAATTTACAACATGGAGATCTTCAACTTCTTAATCAATGCTAACTTAAATCCGGCCGTACCTCTTTCTCAGAATCTCTCTTCCACAGTCATCAAATCGAGAAGATGGAATACCACTGTTGACAAATCTCTCTGTTCAAAGGATTCAGAATGTCAGGAGTCGATCATCAATCGAAAGATTAAAGAATCCCAACCGGACGAAATCCAAGATTCCGATGAGAATTGGATGACTGGAGGTTCCAAAATTAAATGCGAAATACCAATCGAAGAGGAACCAAAGAACAACAACCTGTTTATCAACAACGAGGAACTACTCAACTTCGATCATATCCGGGAACTTCTGAATCTATTACGTAATAGAAACAGTACATTGATGGAGAACGGAACCACGGAGATGGAAGAAGTAAGTACGCGACAAAACGACATCGAAGTACCTGAAGGATCGGTGAAAATACAATCCGCCGAAGATCAGAGATACATCAAGTGGGATGCAGTTCCTGATAGAGAATTGAATCCCTCAAGTCTGGTGCTACTTCTTAACATCATGTTTATCTCTGTGGTGCTCACGCCGGTGATGTTCATGACAATCTGTCTGGTGTTCCGTGCCGCTCTCAACACGCCGCCTCATCAGCCATCCCTGGTAGACGTGGAAACCTACCCGGCCTTTGTACGGACGTTAGACCGACTCTCCCGCACTAAGTAACTCCATCAATATACCCACCCCAGAATCTATAAATGTGGATTGTAGATAATACACCACAGTTTTGATGTCTCATTTTGACAACTCTTTAACATATCGTATTCAATTAAGAAATCTTTGATAAGAAATAACATAGCTAAAGAGGTAACCAAATGGAAAGCATAATTCCAATTCCACCAAACCTGCATGTTCTCTAACTTCATCCAAACTTCACTAAGTATCAAAATTTCCATCCAAAGTAGTAATGTCTAAAGTTGAATGTTTTGGCCGCAATACATCTCGACATAGATCAGGGGTCGCCAACCTGGATATGATGTTGCGTGTAGTACTTGTAAAAATAAAAACTTCATTCATGCGAGTACTATTTGTTGTTGGCAAGAAAAAAAATTGTGGCTCTTTAAAAACTTTGAAAATTTTGTAAATTGTAATTTTTCGACTCTTCTGACACAAAAGGTTACCAACCCCTGACATAGACCAATCCCCATACTGAGCTTTACTTCATGACTTGAGCGCACTTAGAAGTGACGTTAAGGTATTGAAGTCAAAATGACATTGCTTGGTCCCTGGTTCTGCCAGAATCATTTGTCAATGGTGTATTGTGAATTATGATAATTGCATCATTAATCAGTCCTTATTAAAGCCTCACTTTTTTCCTTAGTGGAAGTAATTAATAAAGCGTCTTAAACTGTGAACTATTTTTTTAAAAATATAAATATTGATTTATAATTATTTTTTGGGTGGGAGGAAGGTGCAACGAGGGTACCTCATCCATTTACATATGCATCAGAAGGATGCAACAATGCCTAAAAATTAGCCTTACCACATCAGTATCTAAAACATTTTTGATAGATTCGACCGATAGTTATTGTCGTAGGTCACTCATGGACAAAACTTAAAGAAGTGTAGTCTTTAATGTCTCCGATCGTCTATTATTATTTTATTCATACTTGAGTCTTCAATAAAGGTGTCTGTGCATCAAATATCTTTCAGATGTGGTCATATACTGCTGTAGAAGGGTTACCCGAAAGTTTGATAGAATATGTAAAAAGAGGAAGAAACCTATCCACTCGAAGACCGTTTTTATTATTGTTTCAGAGTTATTGTCTGAATCCCGATATACATGTTAAAAGGTACAACTTCCTTAAGTTTTGTCCATGAGTGTATCTTTCAGAGTTATTGTCTGAATCCAGATATACATGCTGAAAGGTACAACTTCCTTTAGTTTTGTCCATGAGTGTATCTTTCAGAGTTATTGTCTGAATCCAGATATACATGCTAAAAAGTACAACTTCCTTAAGTTTTGTCCATGAGTGTATCTTTCAGAGTTATTGTCTGAATACTCTGATATACATGCTGAAAGGTACAACTTCCTTTAGTTTTGTCCATGAGTGTATCTTTCAGAGTTATTGTCTGAATCCAGATATACATGCTGAAAGGTACAACTTCCTTTAGTTTTGTCCATGAGTGTATCTTTCAGAGTTATTGTCTGAATCCAGATATACATGCTGAAAGGTACAACTTCCTTTAGTTTTGTCCATTAGTGTATCTTTCAGAGTTATTGTCTGAATCCCGATATACATGCTGAAAGGTACAACTTCCTTTAGTTTTGTCCATGAGTGTATCTTTCAGAGTTATTGTCTGAATCCAGATATACATGCTGAAAGGTACAACTTCCTTTAGTTTTGTCCATGAGTGTATCTTTCAGAGTTATTGTCTGAATTCTCTGATATACATGTTAAAAGACACAACTTCCTTAAGTTTTGTCCATGAGTGTATCTTTCAGAGTTATTGTTTGAATACTCTGATATACATGCTGAAAGGTACAACTTCCTTAAGTTTTGTCCATGAGTGTATATTTCAGAGTTATTGTCTGAATCCCGATATACATGCTAAAAGGTACAACTTCCTTAAGTTTTGTCCATGAGTGGGATGTCCTGAAGTCGCCCTTGTACTGATAGTGCCATAACCGACACCATAGTACACAGGTTTTTGTCTTTTATCCGAATTTTCCAAAACTAGTGTTGTTTACTTTATCTTTCATCAGAATCTATTTTTTTTCTGAACAAAAGATGACGAACTAA
The DNA here is from genome assembly GCA_030710605.1 of Cordylochernes scorpioides. NCBI lineage: Eukaryota > Metazoa > Arthropoda > Arachnida > Pseudoscorpiones > Chernetidae > Cordylochernes > Cordylochernes scorpioides. The sequence goes on from CP092868.1 coordinate 19,138,479, forward strand.
ATTCCTTGTTTTGTTTGATTTTTTAAACGGATAGATCTTTACAACAAATATATATTTACAATAAAAATTAAAATACTATTACTTAGTGTTTTCTTTCTAATATACGATATTTTATTTTGTAAAAAATATCAGCACAATATCATTAAAGGGATGTGTGGGAGGGGATTGAAGGTATAATCAGATTAACTAAAGATTTCACTTTCATTGCTAAAAAAAAAAACTAACCGTAAAAAATCGCATCCATTAATTATTTTAACAAAGTGATTTTTTTTTACCCAAGAAGTAACTTTTTCCCATGATCTCGTAGCTTGATAAGCCACACCAAATCCATTTATAATTAGTTAATTGGTATTAATTACCTTCTTTGTAATTTTAATTAATATAATGGTTAAATGTATTCTCCCCTCCCCTCTTTAGTAGTCTATCAACACGTGCTTTAATCTGATTGGCTGAGAGTTTTTTTTTAAGGCAGACGATTTTTAAAAAATCTTTTTGGCGGGAAATATTATATGTGTGTTGTTGTGTGAACTATTTAATTAACAAATTAAAAAGATAATATCGAAATATAAAATATGTTTATAATAATTGTTTATATAAATCACCAATATACTGTATTTGACTAATATGTAAATATTGACTAATATAACTTCTCGAGTTTTCTAATTCGGAAAATATGTGAAATCGTATCGAGTCATTTTCCCATTTTCAGAGAGAGAGAGAGAGAGAAAGAGAAAAATATTAAAGAAAAACTTAATTTCCAATTTTAATCTTTTTTAATCAGGTTCTCAACTAATTATTTTGGGAAATTTTTAATTTGGGAGAAAATATGTCAAATAGGGTTAAAACCTTTACTTTTTTTTTGTAATTATTGATTATTTTTAAAATGATGAGATTATTATAAAACTAGTTTAGTGACGTTTTATTTTCATTGCTCAGCAAATTTTAGATGTTTAGAACAGAGAAATCTGAAACCTTTTTTTATGTATAAGACTGGCAAAAAGAATATTAAAAAAATTACGTTTATATATATATATAATTATCAATTGTATTGTTTGACACACATCTAATTTACATATTCATCAATTTATAAACATTTTTAAATAAGAAAAAATAGTTTTCCACAAAAGTTAAAATTACAAACCTTAATATAACACACATTTAAAATTTCCATAAATTTTAAATAGAGCTGTGTTTATTCGATGCTAACAGCTGCAAATTAAAGTTAATAAAATGTTTATTTCATCGATAAATTAAATTATAAAAATTATATAGAACTTATATAAATAAAAATAGAAATGCAATAAAAATGTTCATTATAATATATTGTCCGTTGTAATTAATTTAATAATTAATTATCACTGAATGAATAAGCCAATATGTCACTGAATAGATTTGGCCACACTGTTGTTCTGTGTACCTGTTTATAATTATTATTTGTCTATAGAATTTTTTTTGACCGTGAAAATATTTGAATTAAATAAATATTTTGAAAATCTTTTGGGAGACCCCGAGAGTTTTGGCCAGATCTGACCTATGACGTCAAAATGACGTCGCGATGTAAACAAAGGTTACGACTGGGTCATTGTTTTTTTTTAAATACGATTTAATTATTAATATTTTAAATACCTGCGACTAATTTATAGTGTCAATATATTTATAAAGGATTTTTTATTTTAATAATTTTCTATTAGCAATTTTTTAATTATTTTTTTAGCGCCAACGTAAACAAAGAAATACTGGCGTAATACGTTCCAATGGTGCCAAAGGTTATATTTTATAAATAGGAATATACAAAAAAAAATAAATAAAATTTGTTTGCGCCTAGCTATGTAAATCACTAGCTAGGCTGCATTGATTCATAGTCATGCAAATTCTTTCTTTCTTTCTTTTAATTATGTAAATATGTGTGCATATAAAATGAGTGGATGATTGAATAAAGTGTGTGTTAGCTACATCGTGTGAGGCGTACTTCCTCTAGTCATACAACGTGCTACATCTCAGTCTTGCGAAGGAACAACTTTCTCGGCAGGCAATCCGCCGGTCTGGTCTCGTAACTTACAGTCCAAAATTAAGCTCTGCCACATATCGTCAACACCTGAGACCAGAAAGAAGGCAGTAGGAGCTACAGGAAGTCCGGGCTACTAGTGTCGGGAAACAAGCTCCCAACATATGGTCCATATCGAACCGGATATTAAGGAAAAGAGCGTGGTTCTACTGAGAAGAAACCTTCAAAACTGAAAACATGTCTAAAGCAATGAAAGGCATAAAGATCAAGATCCGTTCACAGATAAGACGAATGGATAGATACCTGGCATCCGTGGATGAAGACATATCGGGAGGCGATCTCCATAAATTGAAACTGATAGAAGAGGGAATTACAGAAATAAAAACGGAGACAAAAATCCTATTCGATGAGTTATTTGATCAGGAGGAAGTAGATGAAGACAAGGAACTCGAAGGTTATGAAGCGATTCAAGATAAAATGGAAAAACTGGAATTAAGGCTTAGGCGTGCATTAGAAGGAATGCAAAGTACAGCTGATACAAAACAAAGAAAGGGCATCGAAACAGTGATATTGCCCAAGTTCGAGTTGCCTCACTTCTATGGAGATGCGAACTCTTGGTTCAATTTCAAGGAGGTCTTCGGAATGACCATAGATCAAAATCCAGGGCTAAATGATCTACAAAGGCTACAATATTTGGGCTCCGCAGTAAAGGGAGAAGCGGCCAAACTGATACGTGGGTTCCCGATATCATCAGAAAGCTACAGGCAAGCATGGGATACTCTAGTTTCCAGATACGACAACCAAAGAGAGTTGGCGTATGCACAACTGAACAAAATCTTCAAGATTAAGCAAATGAAGAGTCCATCAGCAAAGGCCCTAAGGGAACTCCTGGATACATGTAACGAGTCTGTACGCAATCTAGAATCCCTCGGATTGCAAAGAAATGAGATGGTGGACATAATCTTGGTGCAGTTCTTGAGGAACAGAATCGATGAGGATATGAAACGGCAGTGGGAGTTGACCCAGGATGAGAGATCATTTCCTTGCTATGAGGACTTCGTTCTGTTTCTTGAGAGACAAGCTAGAAGTCTGCCACAGGGATCAGGGGAATATCAAAGAAAAGAAAATGAAATCCAAAGGAACTATGCAAATGTACACTTTGCGATAAATACCAATGCTCAAATATGCATAGCATGCAAAGCAGGTCACAGAATCTACAACTGTACTACATTTAGTACAATGCCTATCGAGCAAAAATGGGAATTTGTCAAACAACACAAGATGTGTTACAATTGTCTAAAGAGAGGTCATACGGGAAAAAATTGTTACCAAGGACCTTGCAAGAAGTGCAACAAAAGGCACCATACCTTGCTCCATAGGCTTGACACAGAGGTGACTAATACTCAGAAGGGTGCGAAGCCACAGATCTTTACACCTGTAAGTGAAATCAACAATACCAGTATTGAACAAGGAAGTGAGACCATCAATCAAGTGCTCCTTGCGACTGCTCAGATAATTGTGGAAGGTGAAAACGGTACACAGCTGATCTGCCGAGCACTTATGGATAGTGGATCACAAGTTAGTTTGATCACAAAAGAAATGTGTGAGAAACTTGGACTTAAAGGAGAAACATCACGACGCTCACTTAGGGGTATTGGAAATAATCCAGTCCAGGTGTCAACTACATCTGTTGACTTGACATTCAGGTCGATTTATAGATCCGAAATTTATGAAACGAATGCTCTGGTGATGGAGGTCTTAACCACCGAAATTCCAAACTTCAAATTGGCAGAACCGACCTGGATCATGCAGAGAGGGCTTGAGTTGGCAGACCCTCTGTTTCACATTTCGGCACCAATCGACATCATTCTAGGTGCAGAGATGTATGCATGTCTGATGCAAGGAGAGAAAAAAATTCTGGGAAGGAACCAGCCTATAGCGGTGAAATCAAGGCTCGGTTGGATTCTGATGGGCAAGGTGGAAGGCTCTCTCTCGTCGAGCTATAAAGGTGGACCTTGCAGCCTTGCGGTTCAAACAACATCAGAATTGGATGGTCTGGTGGGAGATTTCAAGCATACGGAGTCAGTGCCGTCATTACAGGACCAGAATCCAAGAGAAGTTTATGAAACTTACTACCAGAAAACCTATTCCAGAGGCGGCCAAGGAAGATACAGTGTGAAACTGCTATTAAGGAAAGCTCATCAAAACAGCTCCATTCCTACCTCTAGATCTCCAATAATTCCACTGGGAGAAAGGTCTGGTGAAGGTGTCTTGCGCAGATCTAACTTGGACAGCCGGAGGAGTTTTCGGGAGACCAATCGCTTAGCTGGCCCCTCTTCCCATTGCGCCTCAAGATCTGAACTGAAGTTCAGCGGTGGGGGGGAGTATGTTTGCGCCTAGCTATGTAAATCACTAGCTAGGCTGCATTGATTCATAGTCATGCAAATTCTTTCTTTCTTTCTTTTAATTATGTAAATATGTGTGCATATAAAATGAGTGGATGATTGAATAAAGTGTGTGTTAGCTACATCGTGTGAGGCGTACTTCCTCTAGTCATACAACGTGCTACATCTCAGTCTTGCGAAGGAACAACTTTCTCGGCAGGCAATCCGCCGGTCTGGTCTCGTAACTTACAGTCCAAAATTAAGCTCTGCCACATATCGTCAACACCTGAGACCAGAAAGAAGGCAGTAGGAGCTACAGGAAGTCCGGGCTACTAGTGTCGGGAAACAAGCTCCCAACAAAATTATTAATATTATATATTTATAATAATAAAACTATTAATAAATTACATTAACCTAACCTAACCTGAACCTAACCTAACCTAACCTGAACCTAACCTAAACGAACCTAACCTAACCTAACCTGAACGAACCTGAACCTAACCTAACCTAACCTAAAGCTAACTTAAACTAACCTAACCTAAGCGAACCTAACCTAACCTAACCTAAGCGAACCTAACCTAACCTAACCTAACCTGAACGAACCTTAACCTAACCTAACCTAAACCGAACTTAAACTAACCTAAATTAACAACGAAATTTTTATATTAATTAATAATTAATTTTATAATAATTTTAAATATCGGACACCATTGCTCTCAAGGTGCATTCACAACATACACGTGTTTACAATTGCGCTAAATATTTTCAAAAAAAATCTATTTAAAATTAAATTATATATATTATATTATATCAATTACATTGAAACTATAAATTAATCGCAGGTATTTAGAATATCAATAATTAAATCGTGTTAAAAAAAAACAATGACCCAGTCGTAACCTTTGTTTACATCGCGACGTCATTTTGACGTCATAGGTCAGATCTGGCCAAAACTCTCGGGGTCTCCCAATCTTTTTTTGTACTATTTTTTCATATACACTCATGGACAAAATTTAAGGAAGTTGTACCTTTTAGCATGTATATCGGGACAATAAATCTGAAAGATATTACATTGACCTTTATTGAAGACAAACAAGATAACAAAGCGTGAACAAAATTGCCTCTGTCTCCTTCAAAAAAATATATAATAATAATAATAATAAGCGACCGGCGACATCATAGACATTCCACTTCCTTATGTTTTGTCCATGAGTGTATAAAATAGTTATGTGCACAATAAGAGAGAGAGACCATATTTTTAAACATGCAAGCTGCAATCCTACTTAATAAAAAGTCGATAACTCTCTAATATAAACACGTTGAAGAGAAATTCTCTCTTGAAAGCTTTCCTTTAAATAAAAACAAAGATATATTTTTAAATAGCGAAAAAAAAACGCTTTATTAAAATCCCCGGAATAAAAGCAATCTTTATTGAGACGTGATCTCCTTTTAATGTGACAACAATTTGTATTAACGCAATAATATCTCTACACAAGCCATCCACATAAAATTCTCATATTATTTAACTCTACTTACTATATGATAAACGCTTTAATATTTATATGGTTTCCGTTCAATCCGTCAGCTGATTGGTTCACTATTAGCACGTGACCTCAATCAGCCAATCATCGTACAATATGTCTCTTGTTCGGTAAATGCATCGTGAAACAAGGCTCCATATTAAAAATAAGAGAACGTGAGTTCGATTATCATCTTTTTAATCTATTTCAATGTTGTATTTTGGAATTATATGGATATTATGCTTTCAGTTGGTAGCTATTTAAGACATGGAACTTTTGGAAAGTGGTCGCTGAACTGGCGTGGTCGTTAAAGAGAACATTATCACTAAAAGGACGTTGCTGCCAAATGAAGGTAGACCATAGAAAGGCATGTATGCTAAATAGAGGTGGTCGTTAAAGAGGCGTAGTGAATAGATAGAGGGGTGGTCGTTAAAGATGCGTGGTGAATAGAGAAGGATGGTCTTTAAAGAGGGGTGTTCGTTAAAGAGGCGTATTAACTAAATGATTGTTTTTGCTAAAAAAGGCATGGTGACTAAAAAGTGGTGATCGTTAAAGAGGCATGGTGACTAAAGAGTGGTGGTCGTTTAAAAGTCATAGTCTCCTTAAAGAGCTATAGTGTCGTTAAAGAGGCGTGGTCGTTAAAAGAGAGAGCCGTTTTAATTTTTTCTCAGTATAAATAAATATCTTTCTGAATATATAGAGCAATTCATAATATTCTATATACAGTTAAGAGCGTCATGCGTTCTTAATTCTTCATCTCTGTCACCGTTTGCTTTTTTTTTTTTTTTAATGGCGCTCTCCTATTGGTTGGCTGCGATCACGCCACCTTTGGCCCTCCCCCCCATCATGCCCCCCACTCGCTTTTTGGTGTTTGTAACTATTGTGTTGGAGCGGGTCGCTCCTTAAATAAATGCATGTGATGATTTAAGACCATGGAATTGTTGTAAATAGTCTAAATATCCACTACCACATGTTCCACCCCATGACTGTATATAACTTCTTATGTACTGCACATAGAAAGCCTCAACTAACATCAATCTGTACCGCGTAAGAATCTAATAAAGTATTGCAACTGTACAGATAGAAGGAATGGAGAGAGACAGGAGAAAGTTAAGGTTAAAACAAATCAGGTTTAGGACAGAAGTCGAAGCAAGGCCTAGCAAAAGAGGCTTAAAACCAGCCCAACTATAAATAATTTACAAGTCAATACTTCCTGACAGGACAGGGCGTATCTGATATCGCGGAAACCATAAAAGCTAAGAGTAACGCCCCGAATTTCCGGAACAAGACCGGACGTATTCTTCCGTCAAAGAGATAAGCCAGGCCCAATCAGAAGACAATACCTAAGTAGGTCAACCAATAGCCCACTACCACGTGAAAAAGTCCCACCAATTAGGAAAGAATCACCTAAATAGGTCAGCCAATTAAAAAGCAGCAAGGTCGTGGTGTTAAATCGAGGCCCTAGAATTGTCAGTCTTCGCTTGGATTCCAACGGTAACACTTGCTCTTAAGATCTCTCTCTCCCCTCATCCCATTCCTTCTTGACGTCAGACGCTTTTAGTGGAATCTCTGTTTGTTTATTTCACCTTTGGCCCAGCTGTGTCGCCTTCCACCACGACTGCACGGTAGAGTTGACATCGAGGTTCGTCTAGCATCAGGTAACACTGGTCCCAGAGGTCCCAAGATATCACAGACTCCCCCGTAACGAAGAGTCGACAGGATAGTGGACGCCAAGGTACAAGTAAGCAAGTAGACCACTGTCTGTACAGAAAGATGGAACAGGGAAGAGAGGAGAATTCAAAGGAGCCCATGAAGACCGATCCCGACTACGAAAGTGGCGGAAGCCCCACTTTTCCGAAGAAAGAAAACACTCTCGGTAGGACGCAGGAAATCGCCCCCGGCCAGGAAGACGTCACACCCCCGCCGCCGGTGTCAGATGTCCTGGGGAGTTTAGCCAGGACGATATATCAGCTCTCCTCGGCGACAGGACTATCGCGGGATGTGGAGCTACCGCGTTACGATGGTTCGTACGAGGCGCAGAGCTTCTTCGACAACTACGACGCCCAAGCTGATCTGGCCCAACTACACTACACCGACCGACTGAGAAGGCTTCCCAACCTCCTACAAGGTAAGGCCCTGCACTACTTCCGCAGCCTAAAATTAGACAAATTATATTACGTTGACGCAAGGCAAGCCCTGATAGACCTCTTTCCTGAAACCACAAACGCGTCATTTGCCCAATTCTTGGCCATTAAGTTGACAGATCGCTCCTCGTTAGAGGAATATTATCAAAAAAAGACGGTGTGTGGCCTACAGCTGAACCTTCCCCACAAAATCCTTTTAGAATCCCTGACTGATGGGTTACCCGTCGCTGATCAGCGCATTGTCGCTGCCGTGCAACCGAACACCCTCCAAGCGTGGTATAGTGTAGTATCGCGCGTAAGAGGAACCCACAGTGCGTCGCAAGTGTGCCAACAGACGACCAGAACAACGCCCAACCCTTCCTTCGCACCGTCACCGAGGTACAGTGCTCCGCGACCATGGTCAGCGCGACCCAACTACTCTGCCAATCCACCCCCTTCATCCTGCAGGTATTGTGGCGCCATGCACTGGCACGCCCAGTGCCCCAAACGGCCTGCACAGAGCCGTCCAAGACCTGTGTACCGAGCCACAACTTATCCGCAGCACGACAGAACTGTGTTGTCCTCTCCCGCACCCTTCCAAGTTAACAACACGCGAGCGCATGTTACCCGCTCCCCTGATCCTCTCTACACCACGAGCCCAGCGCAAGCAGTGAACCCTAGTTGTCCCATAGGTACCTCGACCACGGCACCAAAACAGGCCTGTTCCGACGCCCAAGACAGCACAACAGTAGGTTCCTCCTCACATAACTTTCGTTGAACAATTGCTTGTTCGAGCTGAACTGCCCAATAATGTAAACCTTCCTCTACTACTTGATACAGGAGCATCTATCGATATAATTAGTCGGAATACTTTTAAAATAATAGAAATCAGTTTGTAAAAGAAAAATACCTGTCCATCCATTTAACTTAACTATTAATGCCATAGCTAACAATATTTTCATCATAGATTATATCTTTTTGATCTTAAAAATAAGTAACATAACGCAGAATCTAAAATTCCATATAATCGATACACCATTGCCTTTTGTCATTTTATTCCTTAATTCCATAAAACGATTTCTACTAATTATAAACTGTTCTCAGCTACTCCTGTATCAAGATAATGTACCTCTACCAACTACCTTGTACAAATTCACCTCGTGCAAGCAACACGTGTCCCATGGACAGGTTAATACAACTGTCCCATTTTCTAAATTTTCCCCTCCTGGAACGAGTTGCTCACACGTGGTGAACTCCAACATTCTTATTTAACCTCATTATAATGTTCCTAATCCCATTTTCAACGCCCCTATGTCCTTTTCTTTCATATCTTTGGACAGAAGTAACTTAAGTCACAGCCTTCCAAAACTATTCCAATCGTTAAAGTCCAAAATAGCTACACTCCCTCGTACCTTCCTTTTACACGCATAGTTAAATATCGACAAATCACTCTCAACAAAATAAACAACACCCTCTCACATCACTTTTTCCAATTGGCAACAATTTTCAATGCGCGACTTCGAACCACACAAGCTCCATAACGTCGCCCTACTAAACACACACAATCTTTTTTTTTTCTCACATTAAACGTGTCATATCCACTAACAATATAAAAATTATCGATATGTTCGTACAACCAACACCCATGACTTTAGTAAATTTGTTATTCTTAGTGTAACAGGTTAGATTTTGTACAAAACAGAGACTTCACGCGACACCTTTTCATTTACAATTTTTTCGCTTCGTGTCACAGCGCCACACCACTAAACTCTTTCACTTCTCAGGCCAAAGACGCCTTCACCACGCCTGTGACACACTTATTTAACCACACATTGTTCACGTCGATAGTCGCAATTTCACTCAATTCTAACCTGATATCATTGAATAACATTTTTACTAAGTCCGCCAAAAACCATTCGATTTAATATCAACAGATACAATATCCGAATTTTCGAAATACAAACACAAATCGAACAAATGCTTGAACACAGGATCATTACAACCTCTGTATCTCCCTATGTCAATCCCATAACGCTTGTCACCAAACGTGACAAATCAAAACGCTTTTGTGTTTATAATTTTAGAAATAATATCTCCGAACGTAGTTCGAATTAACTTCCAATAAGTTGAAAGAAAGCAAGCAGCCTCGCAAAAGGCCTCCCTGACCTACATCCGGAATCGCATTAAAAATAGCTTCGCTCCCCCTCGCCCCCCCGAGCAAACAAACAGCCGACATCTTGTTACATCCGTCGCCACCCCGTGTTCTCTAATGAACTTTCGCCACCTATTAAATTAAATATTAGTGCGTGCCAAAGACAACACTTTACTTACAAAAATCACACACACCCACATAAGTTTAAAAAAAAAAAACGACAACATTAGGACTCGATGAGTTTCACAGTTGGAAACAATGTGATCCACGAGTCGCGTCAAACATAAAACAAATTCGATAAGTTAGAAAAACTTAGGCCAACAAGACCAAAGATATCAATCGAGGACAATTTAAAGCTCTCTCCACCCATCCTAAAAAACAGGAACATTACATTTGGCCTACAACTTTCCATTCTTTCACGATATATAATTTCTATATATAATCTTACTTGCTCTTCCTTCTCGATGAACATTTTGTAAAAATTTTTCATTTTAATATCCTTTATATAATCATTATATAGCTCTTATAATTGTTTTTTTTTTTTTACGTCAACCAATTAGTTTAGATTATTGTCTTTTTTTATTTTTCTTTACCAAAACTTATTTACTTTTGCTTTATGACTCTATTTTATAATCAACTTTATATTTTATCTTTCATATCATATCTAATAATCTCAAGTTTATATTTCATGTTTACATCACTAATTTGCATTTATCATTTTATATTTTTTCTCACTTTATAAATTAGATGTTATTTACATTGTTTCACCTTCCGCTACCATGTCAATGCTATCGAGTATATTATTGCTCATTATTTTTTTTTCATTTAATATTTTCACTTTCTATTACCCCTTATATACTGCTGTAGTGTGTTAATCTTTGTATCATATCATCACTATTTTTACTTTTTTTTTAAAGATTACTTTGCATTTAACTTCGCAATTCTATTTTCGATTTTTCAAATCCTTTAACGCTATATGCAAAGCCTTACTTTCGCAATTTCATATCTCAATGATATATTCTTTTATAATCAAACTAAAAATCACGATCTAAAAACAGGGCAATCTTCAATAACCTCTTAAACAACCACTTTAAAGGTTACTTCGTAAGAATTACTAACATTCCTTTTCCGCAGGAACTTTTAACTCCTTCGCAGGCTAGACTTGACCTACTTTGATTTCGTAATTAACAATCTTGACACATCGTCCCCCAGATTTACCTTATCCCAACTTTTGGCTTGGATACGTGCAAATTGTATTTTTTTTTATATTCCAGGGCACTCTCATGCCACACGCTGGCACATCTTTTTTTTTTATATTACTCTTTTTCACGCTAAGCCCCTGACGACTCTAATTAAAACTTTGATTTCTGGTCACTGATCTTCGCCCTCTTTATCCTGCATGCGTACGTCTTAACGACTAATTACTAAAACCCATAACAATCCACTTATCTTACTCTTCGATTGTGGTACTGTAACTTTATTCGGTCCTTAAATTTACATGTGAAACATGGCCTAGGTTCTCCGCGCCGTGCACATTAAATGGTTTGGGACTTGAGTCAAAGTGACATTGCCTCAACCAAGTAATAACTAACCCCTCAACCCTTTCTAACGCCCATCACGAAGAGATCATGATTTTCCCATCAAATCATTTTTATTTTTTCCTATCATCATTATATGCTCTCTATTAATTCTTTTATTCCTATTTTTATTTTACTTGTATGTTTAATATTAGTTGTTTATGTTTTATATTATCTCTTATGGATATACAGAAATCAACCCCATGTTATATACCAACTCATTTCAATTAATTTTTAAAAATTACTTCCTTAATAACAGTCTTCCTATTCCGCTCTCTTAAATCCCTCCATATGAACCCTCTCACATCCGGGGCCATCTGTGATGATTTAAGACCATGGAATTGTTGTAAATAGTCTAAATATCCACTACCACATGTTCCACCCCATGACTGTATATAACTTCTTATGTACTGCACATAGAAAGCCTCAACTAACATCAATCTGTACCGCGTAAGAATCTAATAAAGTATTGCAACTGTGCAGATAGAAGGAATGGAGAGAGACAGGAGAAAGTTAAGGTTAAAACAAATCAGGTTTAGGACAGAAGTCGAAGCAAGGCCTAGCAAAAGAGGCTTAAAACCAGCCCAACTATAAATAATTTACAAGTCAATACTTCCTGACAGGACAGGGCGTATCTGATATCGCGGAAACCATAAAAGCTAAGAGTAACGCCCCGAATTTCCGGAACAAGACCGGACGTATTCTTCCGTCAAAGAGATAAGCCAGGCCCAATCAGAAGACAATACCTAAGTAGGTCAACCAATAGCCCACTACCACGTGAAAAAGTCCCACCAATTAGGAAAGAATCACCTAAATAGGTCAGCCAATTAAAAAGCAGCAAGGTCGTGGTGTTAAATCGAGGCCCTAGAATTGTCAGTCTTCGCTTGGATTCCAACGGTAACACTTGCTCTTAAGATCTCTCTCTCCCCTCATCCCATTCCTTCTTGACGTCAGACGCTTTTAGTGGAATCTCTGTTTGTTTATTTCACCTTTGGCCCAGCTGTGTCGCCTTCCACCACGACTGCACGGTAGAGTTGACATCGAGGTTCGTCTAGCATCAGGTAACACTGGTCCCAGAGGTCCCAAGATATCACATGCATATATTAGTTAATAACTAAATGGAATCCTCTCTTTCTTTTACCCAGTAAGAGACGCCTACGGAAGCCAACAGTACATAGACAGATAAAGCACATAGGCTATAGTTATTAACTAATATATGCATTTATTTAAGGCGCCAATTTATAATTGTAACAAATAGTATTTGAATCAAAACATTCAATCGGGTAAAACACGGGCGTTGCCCGGGTCATTCGGCTAGTATATATATATTAGATGGTTTATCGCCCAATAAGCTTGTAAGACGTCCGTGGCTCACCACGACCTGCTGTGTGTTTCATAACAAAACACCTCGTAAAAGATGGACGATTGGTCCATCGAAATATTGGATTAATAAATAATCTTATTACAATTCAAAATAAGCCCTTTTTTAAAATAAATATCGATATAAGAAATTGAAACTAGACGCGTATGAATCTTTTTAAAAATTAAATAAATTTACTACTACCCTCTCTCTCTCTTTACTCTTGTACAGTGATAAATTAATATATATACTAGCCGAATGACCCGGGCAACGCCCGTGTTTTACCCGATTGAATGTTTTGATTCAAATACTATTTGTTACAATTATAAATTGTGGTCATGTTGCCTAGTGGTCATGGCATCTGCCCGGTAAGCGGAAGGTCGTGGGTTCGATTCCCATCCCTTGACACTTTTTTTTATTTTATCCATTCTGACCAAAATATATCCGTGAACTTCACACAGTGAACTTCACACAGACAGAATAAGGCAATTATATAAGTAGATGTGTTCAAAGCTTTTATATATAAAAAAATACAAAATATTCGTCACCATAATACATTCAACATTATATTTTTAAAACACGTTTTTTTCGAAAAAATAAAACATTTTGAAATTTCCGTCCTCCAGCAAATTTGTATTTAAAAAATAAGCTACAACCAGAATAAACTTTAGTGGAAGAATACCATTATACATTTTATATATAAGATTAAAACGCCCTTATATTACAGAGAAGCTTTCTTTTTTAACTAAAACTTTTTTTTTCCGGGTTGGAATATTTACCTTTTGGTTTTTTAGGGGTAAAAAAATTGAATCATAATTACTTCTCAAGGCTTTAAGACAAAAATGTAAAGGCGATTTTAAGACGAAATCTTCGAAAGTCTTATGGTTATTAAGTATTTATTTTCTGATCGTTACCGGTGGGGATCATGAAACCTTCAATTTGAATGCATTAAGTACTATTATTATAAAAGTAATTCAGAAAATAATTTAAAAATATGTATTTTTTATTGGAAAAAAGCGAGCTTTTGAGCAACAACGTTCTTATACGTACTTGCTTAACAATGTCAGGTGGAGAAATACAAACTGTTTGTAAAACCAAATGTTTACCTGAATACGTGTGGGCGTGTATAACGAATTAAAAACTTTAAAACCCCTTTAAAAAGCCCAATTATCTCATGTATTTATAATGTCGAAATATTATAATTATAAATAGTGTATTATGATGCATCAGCGCGCCATCTGTTATGAAAATTCGAAACTATTATAAACGCGTATGATTCTTTTGAAAATTAAACTTTCTACTGCCCTTACTGCGATGGAAAAATTAAAGGGAGGGCCTGGCTCATCAGTGGTGAACCCTCCCAGCGGTTTCGCCAGTTTAATCTACCATACCGCTGTTATATTGCATTTTTGGAACTTTTTTTTATAGTGATACTGATGCTGGACTCTTGGAATGGGTATTTTAGATGAAACCTGGCGAAACCGCTGCGAGGGTTCACCACTGATGAGCCAGGTCCTCCCATTAATTTTTCCATTGCAGTAAGGACAGTAGAAATTGTTTTATTTTCAAAAGAATCATACGCGTCTATAATAGTTTCGAATATAAATAAATAGTGTATAATTATGAATCTTGTATTTCTCCACTTTGTAAAGCAAATAGCAATAAAAAAAGAATACGAATTCTTAATTTTTTCATAAATTTTTGTTTAATTAGATGATCAGGAGAAATATCTTTGTCACATTAAATACTGTGTGAATTCAATGTAAAAATATAATAAATATAAAACAATATTTACATAATGCATTATCGCGCCATCTGTTATAAGATATTTATACTATTTTTTGACGTTTATGATTCTTTTTGAAAAATTCGTACGGCAATGATAAAATAACCACTAGGAGGTTTCATCACTGATGAGCCAGGCCCCCCCCCCCCCCCCCATTATTTTATAATTGCAGTAAGGGTAGTAGAAAATTGATTTATTTTAAAAAAGAATCATACGCGTCAAAAATATAATTTTAATTTATTATAAAACCATATAAATTTCTGACTGATGGCGTTGTTCAATATGCAAAGTTTAGTTACAACAACAACAGCAAAAAGCCTTTATTTAGGGTCACTGACCCTATACAGGATTCAGCAGAGGTATGCATAAGAACAAAGCAGTGAGACAAAGGAAACAACGATATAGACAGAAGAAAAAGAAAAAAAACAAGAAAGAGAAATAGAGAAGCAAGAAAGCAAAGTTTAGTTAATTGAATCATCAGGAGAAATAAATTTTACATATCACATACACACAAATATTGTATTCAAATTAAAACATATATTATATAAATGTATATAACATAATATATAAATTAAACACTATAATCATAATAAAATATCTCTCCCAAACCTCTATAACAATTACCATAATATAAAGAATCAGAAAACCAATTAAAAATGACAACCTTTTAATAACCAAATTAAGAAAGCGTTAATACTCTTCACAAATGAATATATTACAAAGTCCTCAATACTAATTTTAAAATTTAATTCAAGGAGAAAAAGATTATTAAAAAATATGGAGTCTTAGACATTAAATTTAATCTCTTTTCTTTTTTTATATTTGGTAACACTGCCTCTAAAAGTTGCAGACGAAGATTTTTGTTAGAAACCATTTGCATTTTTATGGTATTTGGAGCAAATGATGCGTATGAAATGAAATTTTTAGGAAGAAAAAGAAAAAGTTACTTTCAACAAAATACATTTGGAAAGTTGTTGTTTTATTAATACCAAAATCCATTTGTTGCCGAAAAAAAAAAATCTTTCAATGGGTTGTGATTTGTTTACTTTATATGTTATAAGTGAATTCAATGAAAAATATTTAGGCTTAAGATTTTTATCTATCATTACCCCTTCTTGTTTCCTTTCTGTTTTTCTTTCTTCTTTATTCGTGATTATAAAAAAATCGATTTAAAAGTTTCTTTACTTTTTTATTTATTTATGCTTATGAGGTGATACAGCAGCGTATTTACAATTAGAGAGGAGACAAAATGAATTAAATCTAGAGGAAAGAAGTGAGGACACATATCATGAGTGCATAATGTAGCTGCTGTATTGTCCGTGAGGTCAAGAGACGTACGGACCTCTGTGGTGTTGATCTCTTGGCGGAACGACTTAAATTGAAATCCGATGTTAACACACTGGATATAATATCAGTGACGTAGTTTACCATTGAGATCATAGACTGGAAACATAATTAAACTCAGTCTATCCTGGAGGTAGTCTCTTATCAGATACTCTGTAATGTCAGGTCAAATCCTTGCGGAGTCTTTCAGGCGAAACAGAATTTCTGAAAGAGATTACCTCCAGGAAAGTCCAGGTTTAACCATGTTTTCAGGCTATGAAGGCTCATGGGAGACTCTACTGTCCTCAGAATATAAGAAATTTATTAAAATAAATAAATTTGGTGGAAATGTTTGAGTCATATTCCGGCTTAATTTTTTTGTTGATATTCATCGAATGTATGGCAAATAATTATTGTAAATGATGAATTTTGTTTTGAAAATCCTGCTTTAATATTACCCCACCATACTTTATTGTTTTAAAGCTTTAAAAAAAACTAATACTGTAGAACCTCCCTATAAAGAAGAACATATATTGGAAGAACCAAAGTGTCCTTTAGAGAGAGGTATCCTTTTACTAGAGAGTTGTTAAATAGTAAAAATGGTAATTTTGGCGATAAAAACTGTCATTTATAGAGAGATGTCCTCTAGCGGAAGAGCCTTATCATGGAAGACCTACTGTAAATATGTAATTATCATTCTTAAAAGGTGATTCAAAACTGTTTGCCTTATCTGTGATTAAAATAGCTTCATTTTAAATTATCAATTGGAATTTATAGTTATAATAATGCTATATGAACGATATGATCGACAGCTTGCATCGCTTCAGAAAAAAAATTAAAAAGATTCGTTTTGCCCAACACAACCAATTTTAAAAAACAATATTGAACGGGCATCAGATTCAAGAAGGATATTTTCTTGGTCTTAAATC
Source organism: Cordylochernes scorpioides (assembly GCA_030710605.1). Classification (NCBI taxonomy): domain Eukaryota; kingdom Metazoa; phylum Arthropoda; class Arachnida; order Pseudoscorpiones; family Chernetidae; genus Cordylochernes; species Cordylochernes scorpioides. The sequence continues at coordinate 19,155,638 of CP092868.1, forward strand.
GAGAATATACTATATATTGCATATATCTATATATACAGTTAAACCTGTCTATAGCGTCCCCTCTTAGGACTCACAGGGTGCTATAGAGATGGGGATGCTATAGACAGGTCACTTTTAATGTAAATCGCATCGTACTACATATTTAAAATCGGGCGCTATAGAGAGGGGGTACTATAGACAGGTCACTTTTTAATGTAAATCGCATCGTACTACGTAATTAAAATCGGGCGCTATAGAGAGGGAGGCGCTATTTAGAGGTGGCGCTATAGACAAGTTTAACTGTATATAGAAATATCCCCTAAAAATATAATAAATTCGAACTCATTTATATTCAATTTTTAACTACATTCCATATACCAAAAAAAAAAAAAAATTCAATAAAAAATGTATACCTTTAAAAATACACTTTTTACTACAATAAATAAATTGGCATTTCCACTTAAAAGACATTTAACAAAATTACAAACATACGCAAATACGGGGAGAGAGAAATGCAATAAAAATTTAATATCGCGAGCGGCAAAAATATTCTAGGCTTAAAAAAACGGGTACAGATGAACACCTGCGCATCCGAGTTTTTTTTTTTTTTTTTCTGTCCCTCCTGAAAAAAAAAATTTAAATCAAATTTTGTCCCCCGACTGTATTTACAGGAAATCGAACATGCAAAGTTTATTTATCTTCCAGGGGTGAACATTTTTTGGTCCTTAGTATGCAGACGATGTGGGTAAAGATTACCAAAAGATTTTTTTAAAAGTTTGCTCGATCGTTTGAAATGTCGCGTTGATAATTTTAATAGAAGTCCCTCTATATGTATGTATAGGTCGTTTTAGAATGAATCGGGAAAACAAAACGGATTCTAAAATAGGATTTTTCACAATGAATATCATGCTTGCTTTTTAAAGTAGCAAGTTTTCTCTCTCCATGGCTCTTCGACAGACTTAAATAAAAAAAAAGACGATTATTTCTATTATGATGCACTAGCGCGCCATCTGTTATGAAAATTCGAAACTATTATAGACGCGTATGATTCTTTTTGAAATTAAACAATTTCTACTGTCCTTAATGCAATGGAAAAATTAATAGGATGGCCTGGCTCATCAGTGGTGAACCCTCACAGCGGTTTGAAAAGCCAGGCCCTCCTATTAATTTTTCCATATTGCAGTAAGGGCAGTAGAAATTGTTTAATTTCAAAAAGAATCTTACGCGTCTATAATAGTTTCGAATTTTCACGATTATTTCTAACTAGGAGTGTTTGCAAGTATACCCTTTCGAATATAGCATTATTATTTATAACCTAAATTTAAATTAAACAAAAAAAAAAGACATCTCTTTATCGGGTAACTGAAAGTTGCTGATGGCTTGCGCCATCTATCGGAATAAATATCATATTTGTACTATTTTTCACCAAATTTTAAATGTTTTCAATTATATTCAAATATAGGTTTTAAATATCTCCAGCTACGCTCGTACACCTGCAAATATGTTCTGGTTAGGAGTAGTCCATGTTTTTTTTTTTAAATCAACCTGTAGAAGGCTTTCGCTCGAAAGCTTGTATTTCGAATAAAACAAAATCCTTCTCATTGTATGAAAAAAATCGGTTCGGTTCAAAATCACTTTATTAGGTACCGCTCAACAAGAACAACCTAGTTTATGATAATTGAAACAATGAATAATATGTGAAGTTCACATATTAAACAAAATGTTAACGCGGGATTCAATCCTTGTTTATGACTGTCGGGAATCGAGGATGTTACCCACTCGTCCACCGACTTGATTGAAAAATAAAATCTTTATCAATTTAATACCTTTAACACTTTTATTATTTAATAAAACGTAATCTGCTCTTAGAATTTCTTCTTAAAAAACAATGAAATAACACACGCACTTACCGTGCTTTTTATTCTAATCATTTATTAATTTAAAAAATCAGTATTTATGAAGGTTTTTTTTTTTTTTTTGCTTATCCCTAGTACACGTGGTACAGGCCATGATAATCATGGTGGGTAGTTAGCGACTGCTTTTGCTGTAAGTGCACCACATGTCTACACATGTGAAAAGCAGTTCGACTTTGCACTTACAAATGCCAGAGCCCCGTTTGGTTACTTGCACTCGCTGGTGGGGTTGGACTTTTGCAAGAATCGGGGGCCATTGGAGCATTTTTTTTTTAACAGAAAAAAGTGTCCAATGCGGGAATCTATATATATATATATATACACTGCGTGACATTGAAAATGGAACACCAAGAAATAGTGGCCAGAAAGTGATGAAACTCGGCAGACAGAGAGAGACAGGGACGAACAATAAGTGATCTTCATTTCAAAATGATAGTCATAATACAGAGCGAGAACGGCGTCGGCTTAGTAGCAAGTAGGACCACCGCGGACGGCGATGCACGCAGCAACACGTCTAGGTAGAGAGTCAATCAGAGTACGGATGGCGTCCTGAGGGATGGCTCTCCATTCCCTCTCAACCATTTGGCACAGTTCGTCTTCTGAACGCGGCTGTGGCAAGGCATGCAAACGGCGTCCAATGATGTCCCAGACGTGCTCGATTGGTGAGAGATCAGGAGAGTACGGTGGCCAGGGAAGCATCTGTACATCTTGCAGAGCTTGTTGGCTAATGTGAGCAGTGTGCGGTCGGGCGTTATCCTGCTGATAAAGGGCATTGGGTACCCCCTGAAGGTAGGGGAGTGTCACCGGTCGTAGCACATCATCAACGTATCGTTGGGCCGTCATAGTGCCCTGAATACGAAGTAAAGGTGACCTGGAATCATACGCGATTGCGCCCCAAACCATGATTCCACGTTGTCGCACGGTGGGGCGTTCCACAATTGCTGCCGGATTGGACCTTTCTCCACGTCGACGCCACACGCGTACACGGCGACTATCACTGGACAAGCAGAAACGCGACTCATCTGAGAACACGACCCTGTGCCATTCCGCCATCCACGTCGATCTAGCCCGGCACCATTCCAAACGTTGGCGCCTATTCGGTGGGGTCAATGGCAGTCTTCTTAGCGGACGGCATGAGTGCAAGCCATTAGCAACCAATCGACGGGAAATGTTTCTGGTCGAGATCGAATGATCTAGGGTGTCTTGCACATGTTGCAGGATGGCGGTACAAGTGGCTTGTGGGGCCGCGACTGCTTGTCGAAGGATACGCCGATCCACACGTGCTGACGTCACTCTGGTTGCACCGACATTCCTATAAATTGCCACATTTCCTTGTTCCAACCATCTTCTCCACAGTCGGTACACCGTGGACGCACCAAGGTGTGTATCAGCTGCGATTTGACGTATGGACCAACCTGCCCTTTTCAGTCCGATCATCATGCCCCTCGTAAAAGCGTCTGTCTGCTTGAACTGCCTCCGTTTACGATGACCTGGCATTCTCTGTTATTACACGTGTCTTTTGACACAAGAACAAAATTTCTACAATGATTTTCCTTGAAGAAATAACGACACGAATACTGTCCTTTCTGCAAGTTCCTTCCCTTATATCTTACTCCATGTGCGCACGAGGGCTGCGCATTTTACATCATTTGCATAACTCGGTTAGGCGCGTCTACCCTGAAATTTGCATAATTTTCTGGCCACTATTTCTTGGTGTTCCATTTTCAATGTCACGCAGTGTATATATATATATTTAAATACGACACTTTCGCGCTTCAAAGTGGCTGTGTGATAAAGAAAAAGAACGAAAAAGATAAGGAGAAAGTCAGATAGTGATATGAAAAAAATCCTAATAGCTTAAATGAACATTTTTAGATTGCATAGTGCCATCTATCGGAATACAAATATATCTGTTATATATCTTTCTCGTAACGAATTTTGTGATATAAGGAAACGGCGTTTTTACCAGTTGATCCTAGCAAATACCATGTTTCAATGACCTGATAAAAAGAGCTGAACTTTCCATTATGAATTTTAATCCTTGTACCTATAGTAACTACAAGATTGACACCTTTAGATAGTATTTAAAAATATATATCCTTAGTACATGTGATAAAGGCCATGATAATCATGGTGAGTATTTGAATTTATTGTAAGTACACCACATATCTTACATGTAGAAATCAGCTTTATATTGTTGCATCATGATTAATGCGCGTATTTTAAAAATTATTTATAATATTATTTTTAATATATTTAAAATTTAAATTATATATTTATTTATTTTATAAAACAGATTATTACTATAAAATATTATGTACTATAAAACATATGATAAATAAAGAGATATTCTAGGTGCTACCTAAATATATAGTTGTCTTATTATTGACTGGTTTAACCTTGTAGAATGGTTGAGACACGTTCTGGAAAGATGCAAGACACGTCTGAGGAGAGACTCAAGACTGAAGAATCTGCCAACCCGCAGCCCAGTGCAACAATATTTGCAATTGCAAGTGTGACAGAGCTGCGTTTGGTTATTTGCACTTATAGAGGTGGGACTTTTGTAAGAATCGGGGGGGCCATTGAAGCATTTTTTTCTTCCGAGAAAATTGTCCCATATACGATAATCACGAGTCGTGGCTATCAAAAATCGAAGGTTTAAACCACTCTTCCAGGGAACTTTTACACTTATTAAAATTTTGTAGCAAGTTGTTAGAACTAGGGGTTCACCACTCTATAAAAACAAAAAATACATTTTTCACTATACCATCAAACATAATATTAATACATAGCAATAACACACACCATCTATATAATACAAATGAAAACACCAAAACGCGAATGTTTCTTTTCACAAATAAATCAAACTTCTACTGTCCTTACTGAGATTTAAAAAATATATTTAGGAGGGCTTGGCTCATCAGTGGTGAACCCTCCCAGCGGTTTCGTCAATTTTTAATCTACCAGACCGCTTCTTTAGAGCTCTAATACTGTATTGGATCATTCTGCTTTTATATGCAACACTGAAGAGTTGAATCTTAGAAATTGTATTCAAGCAAACTATGGGAATAAGCTTTTAGGACAGTAGAATTAAATTTAAATATTTGCATTGAGCAATGCTCTTCCGCAAACAATAAGGACAAGGCGAGTTAGGTATGCAACAATAATATTGTTAAATCTGATACAATAGCGGGCCATCTGTTTTTATAAATTTGAGCTATTTATAGATCTCATGATCCTTTTTAAAGAGAATCCCTCTCATTATTTTTATCATTGCAATGAAGGAAGTAGAAATTCGTTTCTATTTAAAAAGGAGCATACCTTCTATATATAGTTTACACTAGCCGAATGACCCGGGCAACGCCCGTGTTTTACCCGATTGAATGTTTTGATTCAAATACTATTTGTTACAATTATAAATTGGCGCCTTAAATAAATACATATGTTAGTTAATAACTATAGCCTATGTGCTTTATCTGTCTATGTACTGTTGGCTTCCGTAGGCGTCTCTTACTGGGAAAAAGAAAGAGAGGATTCCACTTGGTTATTAACTAATATATGCATTTATTTAAGGAGCGACCCGCTCCAACACAATAGTTACAAAAAGGGGGGGGGGCAAAGGTGGCGTGATCGTAGCCGACCAATAGGAGGGCGCCATTCCAAAAAAAAAAAAGCAAACCGTGACAGAGGCGACGAAGAATTACGCTCGTAACTGTATATAGAATATTACTATTCATGGGCTCAACATCATTGAACCCGTCTCTGCCACCCCCTGAACTCCGTGGATCACCACCCTGCCCCCCCCCCCCCCCCACCCCCCCCCCCTGATCCTCCTCTACATCCTGGCTCTTCTGGGCTCACCTGGTGATGATTCCCTGGCCACCCATCCCCAGGCCCCTATATCTGTGCTTTATCTATATATCGCTTTATGCATCCATCGGGGCTCAAAAATCATTCATTTTGTTTAACAGCCCCGTAAATAAAGATATTTTCTGTCTATTCATATTATTATTCCAACATTTTAACCTCTGCGAAATCTTTAGGACAAATAATAAAACTCCGAGGTTGCGTATCTTTTTTAAACCGTTTAATAAGGCTCTAGCTTTCGGGTATGGTGGCCCTTCTACAGGAGCAACGCGAATGGTGGTGAATCGTTAGTAGCTGCTATATATTTACCTAATATATTTACATCTTTACAAATTTTTCATAAAAGAACTATTAATTTCTTGATATATGCTAAGTATCCAGACTATTTACATATTTCTAAACTAAGGTAAAAACTATTTTATAATAATTTAACTTATGAGATTTGAATTAGCTATGGAACAGAGTTATGAAACAAGAGTTACTGTATTAAATATGGGGAAGTGTACGTTTAATTGCTATTTATGAGTTCTGTGTATGATTCTGGAATTTCAATGTGCCTATTGATGCTTGCGTGTTTTAATGATAAAAAAGCTTCTAAGTACAGTCTTTTCTGTTTGTTGTTTATATTGGTATAAAAGGTTTTTGGGTTACTTAGGTTGAAGGTGTGACCTGTATTTTGAGTGTGTTGGAATAAAAGGGAATTTTTATCTTTTCTATTTATGGATCTGGTGTGCTCATTCATTCTATCTATATATTATTATCAACAAATCTTTATAGAAAGTTTAGAAAATTTGTAATAAATATGAAATTACTCTCTATATATTAATTATAACTCTATTTTATCAAAGATGTCTTCAATATAGTTGACTTAGCATTGATTTATAAAACAAACAAACCATTCCATTGAATTGAATCCCAACAAACCCATTCTAACTATAAATCTAAACAAGGTTATCTAGTAACTAACTAACTCACACCTTACTTTAATTATACCCAGTTCCCCGTGCTAAATAAATACACATGGATGAATACACAAGGAAGGAAATGATGCTACCTACAAAGAGGTTGTAACATGGAAATCGTATCAAAGGCATTTAAATAATAGGCCAATGGTATCGAATTCGACATCCTCTCTCTCTCCCTTTTCAACGGTCAGATAGGATGTTGGGTAAGATGGCTAAATCTGATACGGTGGATTTAATTGAAAAATGGATCCACTGATAATCCCCCTCCAATCCATAGCCTGCAAATGGGATTTACCGCCACCTATTTAAATGGTTTAATTTGATTGGCTACCCCCAGCTATCCAATTAGAGGCTTCTACCACTTTCACTTTGGTTACAATCCATTCCCCCTCCACAAATCGGCTTAGATCTCAATCCACTAACAGAAAATGTTTACCTGTTTTGAATTTTTTTTTTTTTGTGTTTAATATATAGATTTTTTTAGGTTGTTGTGAAGATGTGGAGTAATTCATATGAAAATGCATTATGATAAGCTTATCTTGGATTATATCTATATAATTGAGTATTGTGTTTGTTAGTGGAGTGGCAGGGGTTCCTAAGATTTTATTTCTTTGCTCATATCTCTTGGCTTTCTTCTTCGGAGGGTAATCCTAATCATCGTCTCAATGTTGTTCTTCCTGATTTTTTTTTTTGTTTGCTGCGTGAATACAGATTTCAAATAAGTAGACAGATGCATTCCAGATATATTTATCCATTGCAATAAGGACTGTAGTAGAATCTTTTATTTATTAACGAAAAGAAATCGTGCTAAAATTGTTTTACTTCTTGAATATAAATGGCGCTCTATTGTCTTATGTTCAAATTAAGCCTAACCAGCCTTTTAGGAATTATTTGCAGAAGGGAAATGTTCGATGCAGATATCTATGTATATTTCTACAGAGCTCTAAGCTTATGTCGATAAAATTATTGAATACCTTTAATAAAGTAATTCCTTTCTAATTCCGGTTATATAAGCAGAATAGTCCAATACAATAGCAGATTCATACATGCAATCTCATTGCGCGGTTTGGTGGATTAAAATTGCAAAACCGCTAGGTGGGTTCAACACCAATGAGCCAGGCCCTCCCAATATGTCTCTATTGCAGCAAGTAAAATAATAAAAGGAAAGATTCTTGGTAAAATAGTTTAGTGAATCTGCAAGGTATGGCTACAAAGAATATCGAAGCTCACCGATCAATATCCCACTTCACATAGACAAGCTATGCATTTATTGAATACTTTTATCCACACAACACAAGAATTCATTTCCAATACCAAGTATATAAGCAGAATAGCCCAATACAATAGCAGATGTATCCATCTAATCTCATAGCGCGGTATGGTGGATTAAATCTGCAAAACCGCTAGCTGGGTTCAACTTTGATGTATCAAGCCATCCCAATATGTCTCCACTTCAGAAAGGTGAATAGTAAAAGCTAAAAACTCGTGGTAAAATAGTTTCTTGAACATGCAAGGTATGGCTATAGATAATCTCGAAGCTCACAAATCAATACCCCACCTCACATAGACAAGCTATACATTTATTGAATACTTTTAACCACACACAACACAAGAATTCCTTTTCAATGCCAGGTATATAAGCAGAATATAGCTCAATACCATAGTAGATGCATCCGTGCAATCGCATAGCGCGGAATGGTGGATTAAATTTACAACACCGCTAGGTGGGTTCAACACCAATGAGCCAGGCACTTCCAATATGACTCTATTTCAGCAAGGTTAATAGTAAAAGGAATAAATCTTGGTAAAATAGCTTCTTGTACATGCGCAAGGTATGTCTATAGAGAATCTCGAAGCTCACCGATCAATATCCCAACTCACATAAGAGAAATAGACAAACTATACAACTATTGAATACCTTTAACCACACACAACACAAGAATTCCTTTCTAAGTAGAATAGCCTAATACCATAGTAGATGCATCCATGCAATCGCATAGCGCGGTATGGTAGATTAAATTGGCGAAACCTCTAGGTGGGTCCAACATCAATGAGCCAGACCCTCCCAATATGTCTCCATTGCAGAAAACAAAATAGTAAAAGATAAAAACATGTGGTAAAATAGTTTCTTGTACATGCACAAGGTATGTATACAGAGAATCTCCAATCTCACCGATCAATACACCACCTCACATAGACAAGCAAGCTATTGATCCTCTAGCAACCACCGCTTAAAATCCCTCTAACATTAATTACCTCATTTATTGACAATTTTCCTCCAATTTCCGCCACACAGCTTTTTGTACTGGAAAATTCCAACAAGCGCGCGCTTACATTTTATCAAAAATTTCTCTCTCCCAGCAGCTGTTACACATCTTTATTGCCAATTACTGCCATCTAGCGTCATTATAGGGAACTAGTTTTAATCAAATATTTTATATCCCCGCTCCACCTTCTCTCATCCATCAAAACCATGGAACCAATCGGAACAAAAATATTTCAACAAAGTTGTTTTAATTTTTTTTATTATCGTTTTTTTTTAGGAATATCGCTATCTATTTATGATAGGAAATTATAGGTTACATAGTAATTTAGGTCGATTGGTTGTATGGGGTTTTTATTGAATGTTGAAACCGCAAATCTAATATTTTATTATCTCAATAAACAGTTAGTAAGATGTTTGTACAGTTTTTTTTAATCTATTTTCTAAAAAAAAAAACATAAAATTCCAGTTTTTTTATATATGTAATTTATATTTATGGTAAACTTGATGATTTTAAAATAAATTTTTATTGTCATTCAGGTAACAGAAGGTTAAAATGGGGAGCTATTTGCGTTCTGTTTAAATAGTATATATATATTTGTCTATATACAGTTAAACCTGTCTATAGCATCTCTCTAAATAGCGCCTTCCTCTCTATAGCGCCCGATTTTAAACATTAAAATGTAAACATTTTACATTAAAAGTGAACTCTCTATAGCACCCCCCCCCCCCCCCCTCTATAGCACTCTATTTTGTTGAGTCCCAATAGGGGGCGCTATAAACAGGTTTAACTGTATATTGTTTTTTTGAAGATTCAATACCTCTGTTTCTTTGACATTTGGAAAAGTTCATTGATTATAGGGTTTGATGAGAAGCTGACGTTTGAAAGATCTCGTTTTGAGAACTAATTAAAAAAATAAACTTTTTGTGTATATCATCTTACCTTTTATTATGTACACTTGCAGTATGATCCGTCTTCGCCCGTGTTTTGCCCGAGAGGATGTTTCCCAACAAATATGACTTTTAAAAAATGTTAATTAATATGATATATATCCATATATTGGATGTTGTATGAATGTGTTCAGTTTGTCAGCTCCTCTACCTGATCCTAAACAGATTGAGGATGATATTCAAGTATCAAAAGAGGCACCTCTCCCGTTAAAATAACACCAAAACAGCGTCATCTATTGATCGAAAATAGCGAGGACAAAGCCACAACACCAGCTTTGGCAAATTGAGAGCCGTCCATCTGGAGATCTCATAGTTTTAAGCCAATGACCCTTATGGATCAATAGCCTTCATAAAATACATACGGTTGCGAGAGAATGTTGTTCGTGTACCAAAGGTGGCACCTCTCCCTTTAAAAATTCATTGATAATTCGTCTGAATTTGCCAAAACTGGTGTTGGGGTTCATTCTTTACTAGCGGATGTGCCCAGCTTCGCCCGGGTTTTACCCGAGTGAATGTTTGTCTAACGAACATTTGTTAAAACAATTCTCTACAAACTTATAAAAAAAAAGATATATTTTGATAATTTGAAACTCGTAAATTTGAATCTCTCGATAAAGTGAACATTTTTTCCCGGTCCCTGTGTGCCGTGTCATCCTGAATTTTGTCTTCCATAATTTTCTACATTACAAAATCGTCGTTTTATCTAGTGAACATTTTTTCCCGGTCCCTTGAAAGATATTCGATAAGTTGAATAAAATCATGGTCGTGAATCTCTCGATAAAGTGATTATTTTTTCCCGGTCCCTGTGTGCCGTGTCATCCTGAATTTTGTCTTTCCTAATTTTCTACATTACAAAATCATCGTTTTATCTAAATATTTTCCCGGTCCCTTGAAAATTACTCGATAAGTTGAATAGAATCATGGTCGTTTATGGAAGATGGACGTAGTTCCCGGAGGTTACCCGCCCCCCCAGCGCCAGGACCTCTTGATCCCTCTGATTGGCCGGCGGCCGGACGGGGGTGGGGGGAGGGGGGGATCTTGATCCCTCTGATTGGTCGGTGGGAACTTGGACTGTCCAATGGCCGGCGGCCGGAGATGCCACTTTTAGTGCATATATATATTATGCCAATATGTATATATATTTAATCACAAAGGCATATATGTTGGATAAAAAATATATATTTATCAATATTTCTGTTGGCTGAACACCAACCTTTTTCAAGGTATAACAACATAATAAAATGTTAGTAAATAAATTATTTTTTGATCCAATATATGTCATTTTAATTAAAGATATATTTATGGATTTCTCTATTTTCAAAACAAATATGTAAATAAGCAACATCTTATTTTTACTCTTAAAATGTGAGAATACAACACTGCGAGGTCTATTTTATAATAGAAAAGGCAACACCCTCAAACCCATCTCTATCAGTACATTTACAGAAGTTTAAAAAAAAAAAAAACGTAAAAACAAATTTCTAACTGCTCTCTTCATGAAGTAACAAAAACTCTCTCAGTTAATTTAACCTAACCTAAATATAACTAGGAAAAAAAACAGTTAAAATATCAAACATGTAGGAAACGAGTGAATTAAAACTCTTGGCAAAAGGTTTTTTTTTTTCTAAGTCGAAAAAACAAATTACATAAAAATTCTTTTAAGTGTTTAAGACATACCACCATCTTTATTTAAATAAACCGTTTTTTTTATATTAAAAAAAAGACAACTTTTTCCATGACAAAATAAAACTTGAATTTTTCCTCTTTTTTTTAATCACTTTTTTTTTCAACTTAAAAAAATGCCTATCCGTTAAACATTTCTAATAATATATAATGACCATTAAAGAAAACTGAAGGTTTAAACACACCAAAAAAAAGGAAATATATTTCAATCCCCCAAAAAATGGGGTCAAAGAAAGAAATCAGACATTTAATTTATATATAAATTACCACAGGATATAAAAAAGAAGTAACCGAAAATTAAATCTAAATGAAGTTTCAATGAAATTTTAGAAAATAGGATTGAAAAAAAAAGAAGTTATTTCCAGAGTATAGAAGAATGTAACATATGTTATGAGATCACTTTTTTTTAATTATATAAATAAGCATTTTAAAGTCAATAAAAGAGATTTAGAAATAATTGTCTATTTTTTATAGCTCTATACTCTTAATTTCCCTTTTTTTTTCAGCTTAAAAAAAAAGGGGGGGGGGGGGAGAGGGGGAAAAGAGGATATTTAATTTTCCTCTCTAAGTCAAACAAGAGAAGGAAAAAAAAAGATGGTTTTAATGAAGTTGAAAATGAGATAAAAGTCAATTTAATGGGAAAACGATATTGTTTTTTTATTTATTATATATTTAAGTTTATATTTTTAAAGGTGTCTCTTATCAGTGTAAATATGGTTATTTGGCTAAAAGGTAATTTACATAATATATATGTAAATAGATAATTTAGTTAATGTGTTTTTTTTTTTAATTATAAACGTTGATATAAATATTCTTTTGTGTTAAGTGTTTAAAAATGATAAGCAATCTATATATTTAACCTAAAGTAGCGGGAATATGGTATTCCTGTACCAAAGAAGGCATTTCTCCCTTTAAGAATGTATTATAACAATAGAGTCAGAAACCATGGTATATAGACTGTGGCTTATTCTTTGTTGTTGTCATGTCCAATAAAGAGCCTCAGATGTCTCCGTACATCTCTATCACAGCAATGTCCTCTATCTTGGGTGTGTAAAGCTGCTATTCTGGGTCCATGTCAATTTTCTGTTATTTTTTTCGTGTCCAATAAAGAGCCTCAGATATTTCCGTACATCTCTATCACAGCAATGTTCTCTATCTTAGGTGTGTAAAGCTGCTGTTCTAGGTCCATGTCAATTTTCTGTTATTGTTGTCGTGTCCAATAAAGAGCCTCAGATATATCCGTACATCTCTATCACAGCAATGTTCTCTATCTTAGGTGTGTAAAGTTGCTGTTCTGGGTCCATGTCAATTTTCTGTTATTGTTGTCGTGTCCAATAAAGAGCCTCAGATATATCCGTACATCTCTATCACAGCAATGTCCTCTATCTTAGGTGTGTAAATCTGCTGTTCTAGGTCCATGTCAATTTTCTGTTATTGTTGTCGTGTCCAATAAAGAGCCTCAGATATATCCGTACATCTCTATCACAGCAATGTTCTCTATCTTAGGTGTGTAAATCTGCTGTTCTAGGTCCATGTCAATTTTCTGTTATTGTTGTCGTGTCCAATAAAGAGCCTCAGATATATCCGTACATCTCTATCACAGCAATGTCCTCTATCTTAGGTGTGTAAATCTGCTGTTCTAGGTCCATGTCAATTTTCTGTTATTGTTGTCGTGTCCAATAAAGAGCCTCAGATATATCCGTACATCTCTATCACAGCAATGTCCTCTATCTTAGGTGTGTAAATCTGCTGTTCTAGGTCCATGTCAATTTTCTGTTATTGTTGTCGTGTCCAATAAAGAGCCTCAGATGTCTCCGTACATCTCTATCACAGCAATGTCCTCTATCTTAGGTGTGTAAAGCTGCTGTTCTAGGTCCATGTCAATTTTCTGTTATTTTTGTCGTGTCCAATGAAGAGCCTCAGATATCTCCGTACATCTCTATCACAGTAATGTTCTCTATCTTGGGTGTGTGAAGTTGCTGTTCTGGGTCCATGTCAATTTTCTGTTAATGTTGTCGTGTCCAATAAAGAGCCTCAGATGTCCCCATACATCTCTATCACAGCAATGTTCTCTATCTTGGGTGTGTAAAGCTGCTGTTCTAGGTCCATGTCAATTTTCTGTTTTGTTGTCGTGTCCAATAAAGAGCCTCAGATATCTCCGTACACCTCTATCATAGCAATGTCTACTATCTTGGGTGTGTAAAGTTGCTGTTCTGGGTCCATGTCAATTTTCTGTTATTGTTGTCGTGTCCAATAAAGAGCCTCAGATATCTCCGTACATCTCTATCACAGCAATGTTCTCTATCTTAGGTGTGTAAAGCTGCTGTTCTAGGTCCTTGTCAATTTTCTGTTATTGCTGTCGTGTCCAATAAAGAGCCTCAGATATCTCCGTACATCTCTATCACAGCAATGTTCTCTATCTTAGGTGTGTGAAGCTGCTGTTCTGGGTCCATGTCAATTTTCTGTTATTGCTGTCGTGTCCAATAAAGAGCCTCAGATGTCTCCGTACATCTCTATCACAGCAATGTTCTCTATCTTGGGTGTGTAAAGCTGCTGTTCTAGGTCCATGTCAATTTTCTGTTATTGTTGTCGTGTCCAATAAAGAGCGTCAGATATCTCCGTACATATCTATCACAGCAATGTTCTCTATCTTGGGTGTGTTGCTGTTCTGGGCCCATGTCAATTTCCTGCGGTTATTGCTGGATATGAGAATAAGTGGGTAGGTGTTAGTTCCACATCAGGACCATTGTTACATGTCCTGTAGGTTCTGAATGTATGACTCATTCTTTATCACTACCATTACGTTTTGTACTGGCGTGTTAAACAAAATACATTTTTATAATGCATTTTAAAGGGAGAGGTACCTCTTTTGGTACATATATACACTCATGGCCAAAACTTAAAAAATATATACATTTTAGCATGTATATCGGGATTCAGACAATAACTCTGAAAGATATTACAATGACCTTTATTGAAGACATACGATATAACCAAGTGTGAACAAATTTGCCGTTATCTTTTCACTTCCTTATGTTTTGTCTATGAGTGTGTTTACATTGTGTTTTGATACTATCACAAAGAAGCTATATAATGTGTTCTGAAATAGAGAGAATGAGAGGAAGAAATAGAATCCATATAATTGATATAAGTACCATAAATTGTTCAAATTGTCAAATAAAACAACTAATTCAACAAACAACAACAACAAAAGCCTTTATTGAGGACTTCTCGTCCTATAAAGGATTCGCCAGTTTACAGAGTAATTGAAGAGAAGAGAACTAAGAATACAGAGAGAAACCTATATATAGAAGGTATAGTATAGTATTTTCTACACTGTGATTATATACAACAGCAACAAGAAGCCTTTTACTGGAATCAAAGTCCCATACAGGATTCGCCATTCTAATCCTGACATAGATTATTTGCATATAATTGTTTACATCAATTAGATTATGTATATAGCCTTCCCTTCTCCTCAGCCGTCTTCCAAAATTTGAACAACGCAAACGCTCCAGCTCTGTTTCTCACCACCTCATTCAACAGGAGCTCCAAAAAACAACTAATTCATAGATTAATACAAGATGTAGAGAGACTATTTTCACTGTGTGGAAACGTTCTTAGCATATATTGAGTATTAAATAAAGAAGGAACCCCCCACTAAATATCACCCACGGTGTTGTCGCAGGAACCAGCGGTCAGGAGCTATCCTGCACCATTGAATACTTCCAGGGCTGCATGCGCTCTCTCCAATCCCTCACCGAGAAGAACGACTTGGCGTTCGCAACCACAAGGATCGAGTTGGAGAAAGTCTGCAGGTAGGTTTTACGTGGGAGAGACCATTGAAGACAGGAACACAACCTTTACCTTTTTTACTTATTGACGAAGAAATTTAAAATATCATCATTATAACTTAGCGTCATCCATTGATGAAAATTATAAACATTTTATTGTTACGATGCACTAGCGCGCCATCTGTTATGAAAATTCGAAACTAATTTATACGCGAAAGATTCTTTTTGATATTAAACAATTTCTACTGCCCTTACTGCAATTAATTTTTCCATTGCATGGAAATCGTGCTAAGATTAAAAATTGAAAGAGGAAGGGCATGGCTCATCATCAAAGGATAAGGATTGTAAAAAAAAAGCAAAATATTTATATTTTTAAAGGAAAAGTAACGTTAAAAATGAAATAGATTTATAATTTACAAAGAATAAATTATAGAAACCTTCGAGCAAGGTCTTCTTTCAGCTAAAAACGTGAACGTATGGACTCGTTAAAGATGAAAAAGAGCTTAGATATGGCCTTTTTAAATATGCTAATTTACTATTATACCCATGTCGGAAAGTTGCATAAATGATTGTAAAATGGCTGGAAGCACTTACTTATATCAACATGAATACAAAATACTGGGGCTGTAGCATCGACATTTGTGTATTATAATTCTTTATATGCTATATGTGTACGTGTGTTGTTTTCCACATAAATGGGAAAAGGTAAGATTTAAAAAAAGTATAGGAAAGTTAATGACATTAACAATAGACCTATTCCGACAGCTCAAAATGATCATTTTTAGATGTTGCCTGGCCAGCATTCATATTTCTACGTATCTGCTCGTATGAAAAATAGACACTTCGGCCAGTTAGAGTTTTTTTTTATTTTCCTCAACGTTTCGACAAAAATCTTTTGTCTTCTTCAGGAGAAGTTAATAAAAATAAAGCAACTTTAACAAGGCGTTTTTTTATTCACTTCTCCTGACGAAGATAAACGATTTTTGTCGAAACGTTGAAAAAAATAATAAAAACCTCTAACTGGCCGAAGTGTCATTTTTCATAGAAACATTTTTAGATGGTATCTGAAATGCTTATTTGAGCGTTCAGGGTTTTTGCCTATTTTGTTCACACACAGATACATAACAGGTGATCATATAGTGTAAGTATCAATACCTTACAAAATAGTTATTTTTATATTTGAAAAAAAGGTAAATTGAGATTCCAAACAAGGTTTTTCACATGTCGGTTAAGATATCCTCGAACTTCTCCCTCACGATTTACCACACGATGTTGTAGACCGGTGTCCAACGACGATGCAAATTTCCCTGATCGTTTCCAGCCATCTTCCAACCTAATTGGGCGGAATAATAGCACGTGGATGCAGTAAAAAAACACCATAGTGATGATGATGATGGCTAATTATGGTGGGATGCCATTAAGTGAGAGGGGGGTCGATACTTAGCCAGTATGGAAATATGGATGTGTGTGTCTGTTGCATATTGATGGAGCTGATAATGTTCGACACCGGCAAGAATCGATGTTCTGTCAGACCAGATACCTCTTTTTTTTTCTTCTTCCACGTCTTTACGTTTTTTTACATAGCATCATTCCGTAATGTACCCTGATGAGTTGATGGTCTGTTCGGTTACTAGGAACTTTGTTGGGATGAGACAGTTCAAACCATTGTAACTTACTACATATAGACACAATGGTTTTCGTTTCTATCACAAGTTCAACTTCACTGATGAATACAAGTAACCAAACTGGGACTTATCAAAACCAAACTGGGACTTATCAAACTGCAAGTACAAAAGATAGCTGATTTCTAAATAAAGTAAATATGTGGTGTACTTATACAGTACAAGCACTCACAAAATATTCGCCATCATTATCACAACCAGGTCTTCTTGTGGTATATTTTGAAGAATATCCACTTATGTTGTTGAAGTAAGACTGCTTATAGCTTATATATATAATTGAATTAAATAAATTTAAAATATTTGCAGAGTTTCTTTATTCAGATATTAGGGGGCAAGCTTTCGCGTGGTCGCCCTTCATCAGGCCACTGGCTGATTTTAAATTTATTTAATTCAATTATAATTTTATTTGCATATCTATATATATATAATTGAATGTCTGTCTGTGTGTACTCTATAGATTCAAAAACCATACATCCAATCGCCGTGAAATTTTGGGATATTATTAGGTATATCCCCGGGAAGGTTTTTGAAAAATAATTTCTTGAATATCTTGAATATCCTTAGAGTTATTTGCAGATTTGTAGATTTAACTCGCAAGCAGCGCCCCCATTGCGATGATAACAAGTTTTTTTATCTATAAGTTTTTTATCACTAAGTTTATTATCTTAAAGATTATTTATCAAAATTAAGATTTTCTACCTATTAATTGCGCACATGTCAAAGTTAGATATCGAGTATTTTTCAAGGGACCGGGAAAAAATGTTCACTAGATAAAACGATGATTTTGTAATGTAGAAAATTAGGAAAGACAAAATTCAGGATGACACGGCAATTTATTTGAAACAAGATGAGATAAGGGACGGGGAAAAATGTTCACTTTATCGAGAGATTCAAATTTACGAGTTTCAAATTATCAAAATATATCTTTTTTTTTTATAAGCTTATAGAGAATTGTTTTAACAAATGTTCGTTAGACAAACCTTTACTCGGGTAAAACCCGGGCGAAGCTGGGTACGTCCGCTAGTATATATATAAGCTATATAAAGTTATAAAAGAAGGAATATAAAAGGTTAGGACTAAGCACCATAGGAAGGAATTACTTGTTGTATAATCACTTGTTATTAGAAAGTTTAATGCCTGGAAGAAAATGAATAGGAAAGGAAGAGAATCCAAATAATTGACTTAATATGGTCGGTCATGTTAAATAAAATCACTGGTCAGTATCTAAAAAGAAAGGAGAGACATTTGCCTAAATACATTCATATGCATTCAGCAGAAAGCGCACGCGCTTGCTAATTTCGGGTTTACAAGAGTTTAGGTACTAGAAGGAAGTCTGTTTCAATGAAAATGTATTGATAGTATGTCTAGAACGAAGTAAACAGTTTAGGGCAAGGGTCGGCAAACTTTTGAGTCGAAAGAGTCAAAAATTAAAATCTATATATAATGAATGTTTGTTTGTTTGTATGTCCGGTATACAAATTCGCAGTAGTTCACTAATTCAAACCAAAATTTCCATACATAGGTAAAATAATACGGGGAAGACGATAGGCTATTTTAAAAATATATATAAAT
Source organism: Cordylochernes scorpioides (assembly GCA_030710605.1). Classification (NCBI taxonomy): domain Eukaryota; kingdom Metazoa; phylum Arthropoda; class Arachnida; order Pseudoscorpiones; family Chernetidae; genus Cordylochernes; species Cordylochernes scorpioides. The sequence continues at coordinate 19,174,307 of CP092868.1, forward strand.
CAATTAATAAAACTATATATTCAAATTATTCTACTTAGCTCACGAACTGCGCCCTCTATCAAAGATTAGGTTACATTATGCTGATGCAAACAAATAGATAATGCTAATAACAAACAATTATTATAAAAAAATCTTATCTAAATATATATCACTCGGGTAGATATGCACACGGGTCAATCCCGGGGCGAAGTCCGGGTCACCCGTCTAGTTTACAATATTTCAAAGGTTTTAACGAGCCCCACAATTTTTTTCTTTCCAACAATAAATAGTATAAATAATATTTGCGTATTTAACTATATAGTTTCACATCCAAAAAGCCGCGTGTGGCTCGCGAGCCGCACTTTGCCGACCCCTGATTTAGGGAGGTCTTCTATAGAACCACGCTAAATTTTCTACGGGACAAAGAAATGCTAGGACCAACTACCAGCAGGTTGTACACAAGAGCGTTAACGCTGATGTGATGTTGCAGGAACCTGCAGGAGAGCGTGCAGTGCGTTGACGACCACATGAGACGCTGTTTCAACATCGTCCAACGCAAGGTCTTCAACCACGTGGTGGCGGGCGCTAGGAAAGTCATCGAGGAGCTGTGTATGCGGGGACCAACACAAGATGGTAACTACATCTACTATTTCTCTCTGCCACTACACGTCTGTTTAACAGACAATAAGAGTGCCATACACAGATAAAAGGACAAATATTTCTATATTAAAATGAAATTATTCATAGTAGATCATTAGAATTTCAAATATGCATATTATGCATATATGCATACTATGAATGACTGACCTACTTCGGACACATAATGAAAGTAAATATGTTGATGTTAGGAAAACATTGAAGGAAGAAGAAATAGAGGAAGACTTCCAATGAGCTGTCTGGAAGGTGTTGAGGAAACTACCGGAGGTCTCACTAGATGAGCTACGAGTAATGGCCAATCACAGCTCAAATTGAAGAATTTGCATCCATACAGTCATTAAAAGTTGATTGGATAGATACTGACAAAAAAGTTATGGGGGGTAGGGAATCCCTGTTTAAGTCCCTCAAGGCTTATTCGACACGAGCGTACGTCCTCCTGAACCACCCAGGGATTTGAGGTTTCAGCAGTGATGAAGAATGACATCTGAGGTAAGGGCCTTCTCAGTGAGGGCGATTCCAAGATGTAGTTGTAGAGATTTACCTATCTACGTAAAGTATAAATGGTGTATACTAAAAGAAAGAGAGAATAAATAAGATTCGATTGACAAAAATAATAGGTTTCAATAAAATAAAAAAATACAATCCAGACAGGAAGCATAGAATTACAAAAATAATAAAAAACCACCTCCTGATGGTACAATCATTTTTTTCTGATGGCTTGCCCCATCTATCGGAATAAATATCAACTAATCAGTAATTTATCTATCAACGGCGAAGAAAAATATAATGAACTGCGCATGCGTCCCTAATGACGTTGGGAAGTAGGAAAAGGGGGTTTCTAAGGCGGGATAATAAATTGGACATGATATATATGTACATATAAACCAATTAAAGCTATGTATATTATAATAATTAACGTTCGTTTTACCACATTATATTGATATACAATATATAAATGGGCTTTAAACCTTGTTTTCTACGCCAATGATTTATCTTCATTTATACGTGGAATAAAGTCGACAACGTATGAATAAAGAGCTAATATAAATAGAGAACGAGCATATATATAACACCGAAGTAATATAGCTCAGTTATAAGAACACACAAAGAAAGTGGCAAATTCCCCCCCCCCCCCCAAATAGAAATCCAGTAAATGTATGAATTGTCTTGTAAAACTGCGGCGTATATTACGGCGCGGGGCATGTAATTCGAAGCAGACGACTGATAAATCCCCGCAATTGTTGGGTATCGTCTGCCGACATTCGTTTTGGCGGGAAAACAAAAGGATGATGCCTTTAAATCACCGCGTTTAGTGGGTGAGGGACGCGATTTTTTTAAATTACGGATAGTAGGGGAGGGGGAGTGAGGAAGTCTATTTTTTTGTTTAAATCCTAGAAAATATCGAAGTGGGAATGAAGACGGGTGGCCGGTCGTTTGTCTCAATACCGCCCCCGGTGTGTTATTACCTCGTTTAGTTGTCACGTGGGCCTTGTGACGTCACTTCCGGCCCCCGAGACCGGATATAGGTATGCATATACGTCGTAATGATCTATTGAGATGATGGAATGTTTATTGGTACTTTAAAAGAAAAAAATAGAAGGGAGAAAAATGTAAGGATGTCAAGGCAATTTAATTCAATTTATTATTGTTATTATCCCTAGAGATATAGGCCATTATAATTACGGAGGGTAGTAGTTAGCTTTTACTACAAAGTAAAAAGCAGTTCTACTCTTGTACATACAAATGTACCATATCCTCGTTTGGTTATTTGCAATCACTGGTAGGGTTGGGACTTTTTCATGAATCGGGGGAACATTGTAAAGTAATTTTTTCCTTCAGAAAAAAAAAAAAAAAGACTCAATGCGGGATTTGATCCCGGCTGTAGAGAATCGACGTTTTTACCATTCCTCCACCAACCAACCATCCCATATTTAGAACTATAATAGCGCTATAAATAGTATCTGTCACCTACAATGAAGTACTGGTGTATGCAGAGTATCTCCGTCACGCCGTATGTTTCCGCAACATCTCCCTAGACGAGGACAAATGTGCCGCCACCTACCATCTGATCCAGGAGGTGTCCGGTTCAGTAGACAACCAGAGAGACGTGGAGGAAGGTCTGCGTCGTACTTGCTGGTAGGTTCCTCATCTTTCACTTTAACTTATCATTGCAATAAGAACGCGCCGTAGAAAATTATTGTTTTATTATTTTTTTAAAGAATCATACGTGTCAGAAATAGTTTATGTTGTGTCTCCTCCCAGTATTAGTCACACACGCAGCCGATATCTACTGGTCAATTTCTCTTTAATTGCACCGTTAATGTCGTATATATATACAAATATATATTTACATATTAATAATAAAAACATGCAAAATACATACAGATGTTTAACAATTTACATACACAACAGTTTACATTTCGGATACAGATGGCGCGGCTAATGCATCATATTTCAATCTCTTTGACCATACTAAAGATTCCTGAGGGTGGCCCTCTTAGAGATCCCTAACCTTATCCCTAGAAAATCTGCCAAGAAATAAAACTGCATGGCGTCACCACATCAATTGGACTTCCAGACAATGACATTGTAAATAAACCAAGAATACTTAGGTTAGAAGGACAGTCCTGGTAGTTGGTGACCTCTGTATGATCTAGGGACCTGGGTTAACTAAATAGATAACAAAAGTTTATTCGACAGATCGAATCTAATTGTTAGAAGATGTCGAAAAGTAATAAAATTTTAAGGAAAAAGTCTAAAAAGAATAAGATATCTGGCACATAAGTCCTCAATATCATAACGATTTTGTTTTAACGGTCAATATACGAGAAAAATGAGGATAAACTGTTTTAAATCAAATTTAGTTTTAAAAAATCAATTTTTCGATTAATATATAATCAAAGAGATCATTTTTCCCAAAAGAATACATAAAGAAATTAAGTATAAATTTTTAAAATTAAAAAATTAATACTTTTAAATGATGAGATAGATATAAAAAAATAAAGTCCAATCGAGAAAAAAGTTGATTCCAATTTTATTAAAAACTCCTCAATGATCTAGCTTCCAATCTGTGACAAAATAAAGATATTTGACCACGGAGAGACTAAATGAAATGGAATGTCAAATATTTGGTGACATCTCTCAGACCAAACGTCCCAGAAGTAAATTTATTAACTTCTACCTCATCTCTCTTTCCAAATATCTATATATTCACTCAGTAAAATTCTACTGTCTGGTCTTTTTTTACTTTTTCCTTTAATTTCTAGATTCTGGGGATATAGCTTATTACATTTTATAATGATAGAATATTAAAAGATAGGTTTGTTGGGTGAAGCATGTCTCTTTTATTGTTGGTAAATATGCAAGTTTCCGAAGCTGATGTTCTTCTACTGACAAAGAAATATAACGCTAACATGACTGGAAGATTTCTAAGACAGTATAGAAGAGTAAGCCTTATTTGCATATCGAGAAATTCTGCTTTATGTATATTTGATTAAGTTTAAATATTTTTGATATTTTGATTTAAAGAAAACATAGTACAAAGTTAATTAGAGCAGACCACATTCATGGCTAAAACTTAGGATTTTTTATATTTGTTTGACGCTAGTCTTCTCTCTTTTTAAGAAGACAGAGATAATTTTATTCACACTTTTCCCATTTTTAAACGGATATTTGCGCTCTCTAGAGAGATAAAAAAAAAAACATATTAATTAAAAAAAGATAAAAGATATTATGAATATTCCCGTATAAAGGTTACACGGTAAATCAAATTTCCAGATTACATTAAATAAATTACCTTTTATAAAAATCCATAATGTAGTTTTTGATTGTTATTTTGTTCATTTTCTATTAAAGTTGGCGTGTTTTCTATAATGTAGCCTTTGTTTAGGGTATGTAAATATTTCTATGGAAATTTTTGAATGTAGTTCATACAGAGAATGATGTGACTGTATTTACATATTGAGTATATGTTATTTAAGAACAAAGATGAAAGGGTTTGGAATGTGAACACACAAACAGAGGTATGTGCCATGGTAATCATCACTGTGCTATCAAGACTGGACAAAGCCAAGTTGAGATTTCCATAATTAGGTGCGCTCCCCACCGGCAATGTAAACAAGAACAATGAGATTAGTGTGGGTAGAACTGCTGATGTCACAATTGGGACCATTCACAATCTGCTCCTAATTCGATTTAAATCCGCCATGTTTGTTCTTGGCGGGAAACCCAGATCTCGTCTGCCCCTTTTTTTATATATATATATATTATTTGTTTCTTTTGGTAAAAAATTCTGTAGAAGACACGTTACTATATTCACACTCTATCTAGCCATTCTTCATTTAGGATGATGCGGAGTGAAATTTTGATAATTCGTTCAACCTTTAATTCACTTTCCTTCGTGTTAAGGTTTGATGTTAAGAACTCAATTATCGTTGAAGTGAGAAAAAGTGTGTTGTTGGTGAGTATTTCATTGAAGAAATATTTTGACACTAAGAACATTAATACATGTGATTTTAAACATAATTAAAATGTTTTAATCTAGTTTTTTTTTTATATAAATACTCTCCAAGTCTACCATTTTAAATGTAAGGAGTAAGCCTATGAATAATTGGGGGATCTGCTTCTCATTTTTGCAGATTGCTCTGAAAATTGAATAAACTCGACTTATAGTTGAATAAATAGTAAACGTCGATATATATATACTCGACTATTTGCATATACCATATATGCAAATCTTTAAATCCTGATCATATTCTTACTGTTATTGTAAGTGTCCATCAAGTCAACTTTTGTTGATTAAATGAACAAATAGTCTCTAATTTGATCTGTTGGTGAACATCTCTTGCAGATCATCTAGTAACCTTCTGATAGCTTACTTGACCCCTTTTAACCAGCTCATTGCAGGTCTTCCTCTTTTCCTTTAATTTTCCCAACATCGATATCTTTTCTAATCTATTCAATCTCATTATATTTCCGAAATAGATTAGTCTTTTGATTTTGAACATAGAGCAATCCATAAATAAATCTTTAATTAAAAAGGCATATATTGGATCAAAATATCATTTATTTTACCAATATTTCAGTTGGTTGAACGCCAACCTTTATCAAGATGTTATAACCTAACTAAGACACACTTTAAAATGTTATAACACCTTGATAAAGGTTGGCGTTCAGCCAACTGAAATATTGGTAAAATAAATGATATTTTGATCTAATATATGCCTTTTTAATTAAAGATTAGTCTTTGTTTGCATATTTGGGATTCTAGGGATCAAACAGGATTAATTTCATCCTTAGTATCTTTCTCACGATCACATTGACTTTATTTTTTTATTGAAAATTATTTTTTTAAATATTAATTTATATAGGTTTTGACTAGCAATCACTCTGAGAATTTGAAATTCACGTAGAAAGGCGGCTTCAGTTTTTTTTGAATACTTTTTATGCTGGCTAACGTTTATTTGGTTTACAACTTTGACGATGATATTTACCAAAACTTCTATGAATACATATTTTTTTCTTCTGAACGTGGTGTCACTTTATTGATAAAATTACATATCGATGACATAAGATCATTTCCAAGGTAGTTCACATGAGTTGTGACGGTATATACACTGCGTGACATTGAAAATGGAACACCAAGAAATAGTGGCCAAAAAGTGATGAAACTCGGCAGACAGAGAGAGACAGGGACGAACAATAAGTGATCTTTATTTCAAAATGATAGTCATAATACAGAGCGAGAACGGCGTCGGCTTAGTAGCATGAAGGACCACCGCGGACGGCGATGCACGCAGCAACACGTCTAGGTAGAGGGTCAATCAGAGTACGGATGGCGTCCTGAGGGATGGCTCTCCATTCCTTCTCAACCATTTGCCACAGTTCGTCTTCTGAACGCGGCTGTGGCAAGGCATGCAAACGGCGTCCAATGATGTCCCAGACGTGCTCGATTGGTGAGAGATCAGAAGAGTAAGGTGGCCAGGGAAGCATCTGTACATCTTGCAGAGCTTGTTGGCTAATGCGAGCAGTGTGCGGTCGGGCGTTATCCTGCTGATAAAAGGCATTGGGTACCCCCTGAAGGTAGGGGAGTGACACCGGTCGCAGCACATCATCAACGTATCGTTGGCCCGTCATAGTGCCCTGAATACGAAGTGAAGGTGACCTGGAATCATACGCGATTGCGCCCCAAACCATGATTCCACGTTGTCGCACGGTGGGGCGTTCCACAATTGCTGCCGGATTGGACCTTTCTCCACGTCGACGCCACACGCGTACACGGCGACTATCACTGGACAAGCAGAAACGCGACTCATCTGAGAACACGACCCTGTGCCATTCCGTCATCCACGTCGATCTAGCCCGGCACCATTCCAAACGTTGGCGCCTATTCGGTGGGGTCAATGGCAGTCTTCTTAGCGGACGGCATGAGTGCAAGCCATTAGCAACCAATCGACGGGAAATGGTTCTGGTCGAGATGGAATGATCTAGGGTGTCTTGCACATGTTGCAGGATGGCGGTACAAGTGGCTTGTGGGGCCGCCACTGCTTGTCGAAGGATACGCCGATCCACACGTGCTGACGTCACTCTGGTTTCACCGACATTCCTATAAATTGCCACATTTCCTTGTTCCAACCATCTTCTCCACAGTCGGTGCACCGTGGACGCACCAAGGTGTGTATCAGCTGCGATTTGACGTATGGACCAACCTGCCCTTTTCAGTCCGATCACCATGCCCCTCGTAAAAACGTCTGTCTGCTTGAACTGTCTCCGTTTACGATGGCCTGGCATTCTCTGTTATTACACGTGTCTTTTGACACAAGAACAAAATTTCTACAATGATTTTCCTTGAAGAAATAACGACACGAATACTGTCCTTTCTGCAAGTTCCTTCCCTTATATCTTACTCCATGTGCGCACGAGAGCTGCCCATTTTACATAATTTGCATAACTCGGTTAGGCGCGTCTACCCTGAAATTTGCATAATTTTCTGGCCACTATTTCTTGGTGTTCCATTTTCAATGTCACGCAGTGTATATTGGAGTCGCTTAGAAAGTAAACCTTCATAAAAATTAAGAAAAAAGGCATCTCCTTATCGTGCAACTGAAAGTTGCTGATGGTTTGCGCCATCTAATTTATGCACCTTATCCCAGTACAATATCACATTTCTACTATTTTTTCACTTCATAAAAATGTAAAGAGTTTCCTTATCAACAGATCAATTTACATAAACGGTTAGAAGTTTTCAGATTTTGGTATAATTTTATAGTCTTTACAATAATGAAAAAGGGGTAATATTGCTCACCTCAATGGAGAATTCTTCCACACCTTGAAGCATTGACGCCACCATGTAGCCTTTACCAAGGGCCAGATGTTGCAGCCCTAACGCCATCAGGTTTTCATGTAAGCGCTACCAAGGACCAAATATTACAGTCGCCAACAGTTTCCATGCGGCGTATGAGAAGGGTCAGATATTTCGGTATTTGCACCGCCATTAGATTTCTATGCACTTTATGACAATGGACAGATATTTCGGTCTTTGCATTGCCATTAGATTTGCATGCGGCTTATGACAAGGGACAGATATTTCGGTCTTTGCACCGCCATTAGATTTCTATGCACTTTATGACAATGGACAGATATTTCGGTCTTTGCATTGCCATTAGATTTGCATGCGGCTTATGACAATGGACAGATATTTCGGTCTTTGTATTGCCATTAGATTTGCATGCGGCTTATGACAAGGGTCAGATATTTCGGTCTTTGTATTGCCATTAGATTTGCATGCGGCTTATGACAAGGGTCAGATATTTCGGTCTTTGTACCGCCATTAGATTTCCATGCGGCTTATGACAAGGGTCAGATATTTCGGTCTTTGCACCGCCATTAGATTTCCATGCGGCTTATGACAAGGGTCAGATATTTCGGTCTTTGTATTGCCATTAGATTTCCATGCGGCTTATGACAAGGGTCAGATATTTCGGTCTTTGTACCGCCATTAGATTTCCATGCGGCTTATGACAAGGGTCAGATATTTCGGTCTTTGCACCGCCATTAGATTTCCATGCGGCTTATGACAAGGGTCAGATATTTCGGTCTTTGCGTTGTCATGAGATTTCCATGCGGCTTATGACAAGGGTCAGATATTTCTGTCTTTGCGTTGTCATGAGATTTCCATGAGGCTTATGACAAGGGTCAGATATTTCGGTCTTTGCGTTGCCATTAGATTTCCATGCGGCTTATGGCAAGGGTCAGATATTTCGGTCTTTGTGTTGCCATTAGATTTCCATGCGGCTTATGACAAGGACTAGATTTTGCATTCCAGGCATTGCTTTAAATCCTTCAAGCGCGAAATTGTGAATCTTACAAATCAGATTATGAAAAGAACGACATATTGTTTAATATTTAAAATGTTTTAAAATTGACATTTTCAAAAATTTCAATGTCAATACCGTCAAGAGAATCATTTAGAAGTAGTAAAATTTAAATAATTTGGATTCAAAATTTTAGATGCTCTAGTTCACCCTTCAATAGGTAATAGCTTGAATCTTTTTACATCGATCGCAAAATAAGGATTTCTTCTTGTAATAAGCCTTGGTTATTCAGAGCCTTGTTCATGCATAACATATGATCAATGTTATAAAAAATGTCAACCTCTTCGGTATATCTACCAAAAGAACGCTTGTTCCAAAGATTATTTTGACAGGCGAATTATTAAATGAAATATTGGTATTGGTTTCAAATTAAAACAAAGAGATATCCTTGTTTCTACGTAACTTGTACAATTTCGCTTAATCATGAAGAAGAAGCAATTGATGATTCGCAATTACTTATATATTGGTAACCAGAGCTCCAATGATATCATCAGCATATTGTTCATCTAATATCTTGTGGAAATAATGGTTTCTTTGATTGTATCACCTTAGCCAATTCTTTATGAATCCAATAGAGATGAATTTGATGTGATTTTAAATGGATTTTCTTTTACGAAAAATTTCATTTTTCAACATATCGAAAAGGAAATCGGCCTAATTAATTGGAAATAAAAAGGAAAATATTAAAAATAGGTTGAATAGCGATCATCAGAGAATAGCTTTGAATAAATATGGAGCCATTGTTGGTTGCTATATATCTATATTTCTAAGGGAGATTTGTGAAAAATATCATTCCGTAAAATATTAAAATAAATGGATATAAATTACACTCTAATATATTCTCATTTATGTAAATATTATTTTAAAAGATATTATAAATATTTATAAGCATTTTATATATAAAGAAAACATCTCCAACAAAATATATCATTAGACAGGTTTATACAGACCCTCAATATTGTCACGATGAAAATGAAGGAAGGCAAACATGAGAATTACAAAGCTATTCATTTGGATCAAAACAACCACCAACTTATTTACATAAAGCAACAGAGGCGATGATAGAAAGATGCTGAGTAGCAAAATATGTAAATTAGTATACTAAGATATTTTGACTCATTTTAAAAATAATCTGCCCCACAATATTATCTTTAGTTAATAGCGACATTCAAGACGAAATTATTTACTGTTCATTTCCTATATAATTCCCAAATTGAAAGATTGATCTTAAGAAGTTCCATATAAGAGTTAGCTAGCAAATCTCTCCAAATTTGAAAGGAATTGTACGTTATCATCTCGTAAAAAAAAACTACGCCAACTCAAAACAAAAATCCAACCTGAGATATAAAATACCCTACATATTATGTCCAACCACTTACATCTGAAAAATTAGAAGAAGAAAAATAATTTTAGACGAAAACTAAACCAAAACATTAAACAGCTCTTAAATATCATGGCTCATTATTCTCTTCAGTTGATCATGATATATTACAGGTTTATATCCCGAACTTTGAAAAAAAAATATATATATAAATATATATTTTTTTAACAACAAAAAGCCTTTATTTAGGGTCACTGACCCTATACAGGATTCACCAGAGGTATGCATAAGAACAAAGCAGTAAGACAAAGGAAACAACGATATAGACAGAAGAAAAAGAAAAAAAAAACAAGAAAGAGGGAAGGAAGAAAAACAACACAAAAAGAGTAGCAGTAAGAAAGTGAGGAGTGAGTGTCACTTGAAAATATATTTAAAATAAACAATTAGTCCCTCCATAAATTTGTCATAAGGATTAAGAGAGAAGAGAAACAAATAGCTATTAAATGAAACAAAGATGTAGAACAGTAAGTCTATAGAGTATCGTGTATAGAATGACCGATCCTTGTAGATTTTCTCTGCGTTATTTCATTTATATATTTATTAAATATTGTACGATATTTTAATGTTTTAATTTTAGATATATATAATAAGGATCAAAACATACGTGAACATAATCTTTAATACTTAGTGTAATATTTATTAGAAAAATGTTCAGCCGTTAAGTTTATGAGTATATATATTTAGAATAATGCTTATTTTTGATCCATACATTTTATTTTTCTTCCAATATTCTGCGTGGCCGCTCGTCAAACTTCTTCGGGGAACTTTTTTTTTACCAACCAAGATACGGTACTAAGTTACATAGACATATGGATGCATTATCACAGATATTGTAAGCTATGAGGATTTAAATTGGATTATACTTGAGGGTGGCCATGGGGCGAGTGGTCACGTGAAATATTGGAAGAAAAATAAAATGTATTGATCCAAAATAAGCATTGTTCTAATTAAATGAAATATGGCTTACGAAATTTTAAACATATCTATATGTACTTGATAACGATTGACGTTCATCCAACCGAAATATTGGCAAATAAACTATTTTTTTAATCTAATAAATGTCTTTTATCATATAAATATATATAGGTACATGTAGGAAGGTGGAATTCATGTACCAAAAGAGGAATCTCTTCCTTTATAAAAAATGTATTTAAAAATGAATTTTTCTTATCGACCCTGGTGAATAACGCAATGAATGCGCCACAAAAACTCTTATAGAAAAAGTATGCAAATAGATATAGAGTTAAATAGAATTAGTGGGATATTTTAGCATCACTTACACCGACTCTTGTGAATAACGCAATGAATGCGCCACAAAATTTCTTATAGCAAATTTATGCAAATAGATATAGAAATTTAAATAGAATTAGTGGGATATTTTTGTATCACTTACACCGATTTTTGTGAATAATGGGGCACATAATCTCACGGAACACACCGGTTAAGGAACACTACTCGAGAGGATAACATGTAGTAAAGAGAATTATTTTATCAAAGTTCAACAAATATTTGACCCATATTCCAAGGTATAGGATGGATTATCTAAAACAAATAGAGAATAAACAATTACTCTTACTCAAATATATATATAATTTCTCAAGGAATATAAAACACACGAGGTCAAAAATATTCAGAGAATTATCCTTCTATTGAGAAAAAAAAAGGCTAATATATAAAAAATGGTCAAAATTAAATATTTATTTATCACAGAGAGAATTTTGACAAGGAGGCAGTTAATAAATCAACCCCAGCTATAACATTCCCTTCCCAAGGGTTATAATAGTATGCAAATGATGATAATATCATTATACGGAATAGTATACTGGGTCTTTATTGCTCTGTGTGCTTGGAGCTCGGCTTTATTCTATATTTTAGAATAGATATTGAAATATTTTCTAGCTTTAAAGTTTAATAAATAAAATGTTCACACCTTTAATTCTTTATTATTTTCAGCTTTAAACTGTCTTAATTATTTTGCTGTGTGTTTAACCCATATAATGTACAAGATTTATTTTATACATTGATATATAATCTACGCAGTATCCAAATCGAGTTTTGATCCAGTAGCCACGTTTTTTTGTAATTATTAATATTTTCTTAAAATTTAGATTATATGCAAATAAGGAATTTCTCTCTTTCAATAGATAGACGTATTTAATGATTTTATTTGATCTCTGGACATAAGGCGCGGATCGATGAATAAACCATAATACCTTTTGTTTGTTTTTTTTTTTGCCAAAAAACGTTTAAAAATCAAACAACTTGCACTATATATTATAGAGCTACGGTCTTCATAAATACAGAGGCAATTACAAATTTGTAATATCTTACGAGTGAAGTTATGAATGCGGTTGGATCTGTTCAAAAGAGTTTTTTTTTTTTTAGCTAGTGAAGTGAATAAGGGATGATTTTAGGTTGGAATTTAAGGTAGAGTGATATACATATACATAATAAGAAAGTATATATCCTCCTTATAAGAAAAAAGCATTAATATTATTGTAAAGATAGTGTGTTTTGATATATCTATATTTTCACGTAGAAAATTAGAATGGACAAAACTTCAGAATGACACGGCAATTTCATATTAAAGAGAAAAAACAAATCAACATTTATTAAAAATACCTGGTTCAAAATCACATTGATAGGTACCGCTCAGCAAGAGCAACCTAGTTCATGATAATTGAAACAGTGAATAATATGTGAAGATTATTCATATATTATACAAATTTTAACGCGGGATTCAATCCCGGTTCATGACTGTCGGGAATCGAGGGTGTTACCCACTCGTCCACCGACTTTTTATTTAAAATACCAGATAAGGTACTAGAGCAAGTTTACAGAGTAGCAAAATTTAATATGTATAATCTCTTAATAAAATAATAAATATTTCGCTACAATATGTTCTTGCATACATGAGTAGCATTCAAAATACAATATCAGAGATAGGGTAAATTTCCTGAGAACATATAACCTAATGATGTGTCCTTACAAAAAGAAGTATTTACCAGAAGTCAGGTATATAAGGTGAGGTAGCACGATGAACCTAATCAATAGAATTGCAATTTTAGAAAGTGAATCGAATTTGATACCAATATTGCGTTTCATTTTTAAATCTTATTGTCTAGCTTTCGGGAGCCAAATTGGCCCTTTAACAGGCTTTAAAACAATGATGGTGTATACATTGTTTTAAGATCCGTGAAATATATATATCTTGGCACGAAAGCTGAATACATAGAGACACGAGCGTAGGTTTATAACAAAGTACTGTGTCTAAAATATTTTAGTCATTTTCGATCATTCATTAAACCATCTATTAGGTGAAATTGTGTTTTATAGAGGCACCTATACTAAAAAAGATACTTCTGTTAATATAGTGACGTTGAATTCGCGGAGCGATTCAACAGATATCCAATAAATTGTATAAATGACAATTTAATAAAGGTCAAGTAAGTTTATAAAACGTTTAATGAATTTAAAACGTTTAATAAAAGTTGAATAGGTTAAATAGGTTTAAATAAGATAAATAACGATAAAATATGGCGATATCTAGGAAGCAAAAAAAAAAGAATGTCTATTTGACGCTCTAAACCAAAAACATTCGAAAGCACGCGGCGCGAGACGTATGTTCAAGCAGCCAGCCGGCGTAGTGCTTCAATAAAGGTGTTACAATTTTTTTTTTAGTATAGATTTCTATAATAGACTGTGTCTACTTACCTTGGGTGTGTACGCAGTGCATTCAGCGAGTTCGTCCGCTGCAAGTACATCCACGTCTCAAAGGACTGCGGCATGGAGGCTGGGACATTCCTTCGCAAACACATGGAGCGTATATCTGGCCCGCTGATGAACGAGCATTGCGCTTCTTACATCGAGGGGAGGGAGAGCTGCGTCATGTCCGGAGCTGACGGTGATTCCTCACTCGCCATTGGTCTCCTCTTGGCGGCCGTCGGGGTGATGTTCTGGAACACGTGGTAGATTACCCACTCTGGATTGTTTGTCTTTCTCTTAACTTGTAAGTGTGTGTGACACTAAAACTATAACAGTACTAGCCAAATTGTAGCTTTTTTATTTCATTTATTCCTTATAAAATTGAGTTATATCATCAGCTATGTCATTTATTTTATTAACTTCGACGTTTTAGATAACCAAGTTTTTCTTATTTTCATCATGACTCTTCTAATGAAAGCAAATTTCTGTGGATGGGTGTAGCATATTCTCTCCATTCTTCTGTTCACCTATTGGCCAGTTGTACCATTTGGTAATATGCCCGACCATTGATGATCGCTTGTCGATTAATTGGATTTTCCTTCTTTTGTCCATCTAAAAATGATGCAAACAATCAATTCCTTCTTATACTATCTTCAATATAGCTTTCTCACTTCTCTTTATTTAATAATTTTGATTCTTTCTTCAACTTATTTTTGACTTTCCCCATTCTTTCATCACTCTTCATCACAACAAAGAAATAACATGTTAGTTTCCATGCTTCCAATCTGCTTTAATCAAATGAACATTATTTAGTATTTTAAATAATTTATTTTTTCACCTTCAGCTAACTTTATGCAAAGATGACAAGAAAATTCGAAATATTTGAATAAATAAAAATTATATTTTAGAAAATTTATCTTTTCTGATTGTACGAAGAAAGTTTCCTAAAAGGAAGATTTCAAAAGCAGCAGATAATTACTCTTTTTATCTGTTTATTTCTCTTAATGGTTCAATAAGTGTAAGAGATATGTTTATATATCAATCTAGGTAAGTATGTAAATAAGTTTACTATGTTTCGTCAAGTCCTTCGACATTTCAACAACCAACCTGTAAACTATGATTTTTTTTCCTATACGTTTATTATTCAAAGTTTAGTTGCACTATTTATAAACATCCCACGTAATAAATACATCACATATTCACAGAAACGTTTGGGAAATAAAAAATAAAAACGTTTTTGGCTGAACTATGCAACTCCATATTACAAACAAAATATAAAAATATTCTATAAAACTTTTTAAAACAAGATAGGTTTATTTATTGTATTCAGGAGATCTAGCTTTCTAAACTAAAAGAGGTGTCTTCCACGGGCCTAAAACAATACTTAATGTTTACAAAGCCTAACAATTTGTAGAAGAACAAACTCGAAAGCTGGTTATTTAAATATATAAGAAAAACATCCTTTGATCATGCAAGTGAAAGTTGTTGATGACTTTCGCCATCTGTCGGAATAAATTCCAACTAATCGTTGATTTTTTAAAATTATATCAAAATATCGGTCATGATAAAGCAAGAAAGAGAATTATTCCAATATTCTGGTATATATAATTAAATTTCAACGCGCGATTAAGTTGGTATTTATTCCGATAGATGGCGAGAGGTATCAGCAACTTTCAGTTGCACGATCAGAGGATGTTTTTTTTTCCTTGACGTAACCATCTCATCCAAATACACACAATTTCACTTTTGTATTATTTATTTTCAAACAGAAATAGTATTTAATAATTTATTTTTAAAAAGTAAGTCGGTTATAATTCTAAACTACATACTGCATTCCCCTTCTATTATATTTAAACCAATGTTGCATATTGGCTTTTAACAAAGATCAAATAAATACAGCTTCCTCTATAAACGTTCATCCCCTGACTTATAATTTAATAATATCAAAAGAACATCCAGAGGGTTAAGAAACATATATATATATTATATAAAATACATTAGTCAAATATAGTAGAAAGTAAAATATGTATTCTTTCAAAACACGTCATTGATATGCAGAAGTAAAAACCATTTTATAATCAACCGAATGATTGGATCAATTTATTTCAGACGATAGTTTTAAAGGAAGAAAAAAAAGATCGTTTGATGAGAAAGAAATTAAAAAGTTATGATTGATCATAGAGTTAGCTAAAGAGAAGAAAAAAGTTTTAACAAATCTTTGTAATTTATCTTTTTTGGATGAACTCATTTATAAAAGAAATAACATACAATATATATATATATTTTTTTTACATTTAATATATATATATATATATTTTTTATTTATTTCATATACCATTCTTTTATTTTTAATATCGAAAATATAAACTAAAACACATTAATTGATAAAATAGATAAATATATATTTTTATATTTGTTCATTCTTAATTGAATATATTTTACCTTATATGTATAAATCTATATAAAAATAGTTAGGCCTAGAAAAAATGGCAATTGATTTTTTTAATATTTTAAAATTATGATTTATTTTAAAACCTGTATTAATATATAAAACCTAAAATTGGATGAGAGATTAGTTTTAAGAAATAAAATATATAAAACGCGCTAAATTAAAAAATATCAATTTAACGCAATACAAAATTATCTGTTATTAAAATTCAAATTAAAAAAAAATATTTTTAAATCTATTTGTTATGTATTTATATTTAAATTAATGATATTTGTTTACAAACAATAACAATTTATTCTCGAAATTGTTTTGATTACAACGTGGATGATGATAAAAAAACAGAGTATATAAAATCAATGATTAACAATACACAACACTATTTATTAAAATATCAAGTATTCTGTTAGAAGTATAGTACACATACGTTGAAAAAATAAATAAATATTCCGAGGAAAATAAATAAACATTTGAATCACACAAAACTATAAATACAAACACTTATTACATCAAAAATGTGTAAAAAAAAAAAAAAGATTTTGAAAATACCTCTAATTCTACTCTAAATTGTTATCAAACCATTTTGAAATTCTTTTCTATATTTCTATATATTTTGTAAAGCTGTTAACAAGAGAGAACAATACACACTATATGTATATTTAAAATGTATATGTAAATATGATTTTGAATAATATATATTGATCGTTTTTTTTAATCAACTCCATATATACAAAAATATAAAATTCTATTGAAAAATTTGTTTCATCTAAGTTTGTTGTAATTGGCTGTTAATAAATTCGATTAATAAAAAAAAATATTTGTTTTTGTCTTCTTCTTCTTTCTTATCTCCATACAATCATATTTAAGGTATCAAGCCTGTAGAGCCCCATAATGATTGGGTGAAGTAGAATGCGTCTTTGTCATTAAGCAGGCCACTAACTTAGCTCCAATAAGAAATGGCCACCTCTGACAAGAGGAACAGATGCCATGTACAGCTGCTTCTAACATGGAATACAGACTCATCCTGTACTTCTGGATCAGGATTTGTTATTTATCTTGATTATTTACATTGGTCACTCATAATGACAGAGAGTTATGGAAACATAAATTATTTTAAATGATATAATAAAAAGTTTATACGAAGCTGGAATCGATCCTATATTTTATACGTAACATATTGAAGGTGACAATTGGTGACAATAAAAACTATTATAGAGATAAACAGTATATTCATTAAATTGATTTCTTTATTATTTTATAAACACTAATAACCTGTATAATACACTGCGGCCTGTGATTGCAAAATTGAAGTTACACCGCATGAGTTTCTTTTCAATGTAAAATCAAAATTTTATTTCAAGGTGAAATATTAACTATTTCTTACCTTTTTGGATGAGGTATGAAAGGGTGAATTATGAAGAGTAATGATGAACGGAAAAATAAAAGTGTCCAGGGATGGGAATCGAACCCACAATGTTCCGCTTTTTACTTAATAACATGTATTTCAATATACCTTAAAAGAGGAACCTCTCTTTTTAATTATGAATCAGAACGATGGATTATGTTAATCATCCTAGTAAAGAGCTTACAAGTGATGATAATAGTGATGAGCCACAATACCAGTTTTGGCAGATTCAGGCTATGGCTCTCATCAGTACAGAAGCTGCTTCAATTTCATAACATCCTTTGAAAAGGTTTTGCATACATGAATATTGTATTTATTATGTTTTTATTTAAGTCTAACAATGCACAAGTGTACTAATTTTCAGACTTCTGGGTGGTCGGGAAGGCGGGAAATGAACCATTATCTATATATTTTTTTAATATTATGTGTTGCATTATATCTACTCGGAAAATGCTAGAGGTTGCGAAAGGATTTTTTCAATATAAATGTTCAAGAAATGGAAGGAATTAGAAATCCAAATATTCAGATTCCTATATGATACGTCCTTGGAATTACAAGCAAATAAATGAGAAAAGCGAACAAATAAAAAAATAATACATGAATATTGTAACAAAGTATTTATTAATTTTATTATTTTTATTAACAGAAGGGTCATTTATATGTTTATATTTTGCTACTCTGTAAATTTACCTCGTGGCTTATCCTTTGTTTACCATTCTTAGTTTGTTCTTGCCTGAAAAAAATTACTGTCTCCTCCTGAAGTTTTTGTCTTCCCTAATTTTCCACGTGGCAATATCATCCCTCCACAACTCTATGTTGTACATTTTTCAATATGTGTGAAAGAGAGATGTATTTTGAACCTATATAGGAAATTAAAATTATAAAGATTTTTCACAATGAGTTTCATTAATTTTCATATTAGAAATGCTAGCTTTCAAGTAAGAATCAATCTTCGACAGACTTAAATAAAAACAATATGACCATTTCAAACTAAGACGGTATATCAAGATTTAATAAATGGGCGATGTCTTTTATTTAAGTATGTCGAAAAACAATTTTGATTCGAAAACTAGCATTTCTTATATAAAAAAAAAAACTCTTTGTGAAATATTTAGAATTTTAATTACCTTTCATAGATACGCACAGCACACAACACAACAAATATTTAAACTTAAATAAAGATTTATACTCATGGACAAAACTTAAGGAAGTTGTACCTTTTAGCATGTATATCGTGATAACCTAGGTTGCAGTGTTGTTGTTGTTATGTCCAATGAAGAGCCTCAGATGTATCCATACATCTCTATCACAGCAGTCGCAATGTCCTATATCTTGGGTGTGTAAATCTACTGTTCTAGATCCATTTCAATTTTCTGTTAATGTTGTGGTGTCTAATGAAGAGCTTCAGATATCTCCATACATCTCTATCACAGCAATGTCCTCTATCTTGGGTGTGTAAAGCTGCTGCTGTGGGTCCATGTCAATTTACTGCAAGGCTGTGGTGGCCATTGCTGGACATGAGAATATGTAGGTAGGTGTTAGTTCCACACCAGGACAATTGTTACTGTAGGTTCCCAGGTTGCAGTATGTCTTGGCTAGATTATCAACATTACTTCCCCTTTACTCATGTCCTATTACATTTACCGAGCGAGTTTCCACAATCAGACAAAGATGAATTAGTGACGCAAAAGCAGAAAATATACAGTTAAACCTGTCTATAGCGCCCCCTTTTGGGACTTACCAAAATAGGGTACTATAGAGGGGGGTGCTATAGACAGGTCACTTTTAATGTAAATCGCATTGTACTACGTATTTAGAGGGGGCGCTATAGAAAGAGAGGCGCTATTTAGAGGGGGCGCTATAGACAGGTTTAACTGTATATCTTTTAATATAGTTAAGTTTATTTATTTATCCTTTCTTTCGCATGATTCAATGATCTTCACGTTAAAGACTCCTATATATATAGCAGCAAAGTATTTATTATTTTAGTAACAGATTTATCAACTTTGGTATTTATATTCTGATACACTATAAACTTCCCTCAAAGTTTCTCTTGTATTTTATACATTTCAATTTGTTCTTGTATCTTAAATAAAATTGCCGTGACATTCTGAAGTTTGTCTTTTCTCTTATTTTCTATGTGACACTATACAATGCCATCTCTTCTCACATTCACAACGTTCCAAGAATTATGAAAAATGACAATTTTTTTATGTTTAAATAGAATACATAATATCTGCTGATTCTTAAAGAAGTAAAAAGTCGTCATTTTCGCAGATCGTCTGTTTTTTTTTTTTTGTTTTTTTTTAAGGAGACAGAGGTTGTTCACACTTGGTTATCTTGTCTGTTTTCAACAAAGGTCACTGTAATATCGTTCATAGTTATTATCTGAATAAGTTTTGTCCATGAGAATATATGTAGATAACATTAAAAAACAATATGTAAATGAAATAAATAATAAAAACACAATCTCCATACTTCTTAATGAAGAGATACTATCTATATATATATTCATATAAAATATTATTATTTAAATTTGCATCAAAATCTAATTTTCCTCAAATTTCACCTTATATAATATAGAATTGGATTTTTATTATTCTAGAATTCATTCACATCTATTCATATATTAAATATTTAAAAAAATTCTAACGAAAAAAAACCCACTTCAAATATAATTTAAATAATAAAGAGAGAAATATATACGTGAAAATAAATAAAATTATTTTACGTCATATATATATATATACCATTATGTAATAATACCACGTAAACAAAAAGCTATTTATAATCAGAAAACAAAACACAAATGGATCAAAAGAAAACTATATTTTGATTTTCCAAAAATCTCTATTCAATTTATAAAAAGGTGATGAATATATTATATTTCAATAAAAAAGAGAAATACATTGTTTTGATATAATAATAATAAAAAAATGAAGTTTTTTTTTTCTATAGAAATGAGAGAGAGAGAGAGAAAAAGTAAAAGAGAGAAAAATAAATTTCAAAAGAAACCGCTTAAATTTCATATTGGAATGAGTTGGAAAAATCCAATTGAAAAACTTGGAGGTATCTTTGATTGGGTGATTCTAATGGAAATATCTTTCTCCGAGAGAGAGGGAAAAAAACGGTCACAAAGAAAAACAGGCATGTAAAATTATGGCTGAAAATATTTGTTGTTTTTTATAGAACGTTTGATGTAAAATCTTTTTTAGAAAGTAAAATTGTCTTTAATATGGAAAATATAGAAATAAGTTTTATTATATAAGGTTGAAATGTTTTTTTTTTTTTTTTGCTTTTCCCTAGTTACGTGGTACAGGCCACGATAATCATGGTGGGTAGAAGTAGGCGACTGCTTTTACTGTAAGTGCACCGCATGTTTACACATGTAAAAAGCAGTTCGACTTTGCACTTACAAATGTGCCAGAGCCCCGTTTGGTTACTTTCACTCGCTGGTGGGGTTGGACTTTGGCAAGATTCGGGGTCCATTGGAGCATTTTTTTTAATCAGAAAAAAGTGTCCAATGCTAGAATCGAACCCGGGTCGTAGCGGTCGAAAACCAACGGCTTAGAGTCTAAGCCTTAGACCATCCTTTCAACGACCCCCGTTAAAATGTATGAAAATGTTTAATGCACACATTCATATAAACAGCCAAATTTTTTCATATTAAATGATATATACACTCATGAACAAAACTTAAGTGGAAAATATTTGATGTTGCCATTCGTCTTTTTTTTTTTACTGAGACAGAGGAAATTTTGTTCACACTTGGTTTCATGTGATTTTTCAGCAAACTAAACATTTTTTCAATAATTAAAAATGCTTTTAAAACTAAATTTCTGTTTTAAAATGGAGAATTTACAAATCCAAAAAGATTTTTTAATGTAATTCATTATATTCTTCATTGTAGCATATATAAGCAGAATCGTCTAATACAGTATTAAAGCTCTAAAAGCAGTTGGTGGATTAAATTGGTGGATATTAATATGTTACTACCAATAAGCCCTCCCAATATTTTCATCACATAACGGATAGTAGACAATTAAAATAATGTTTTGATATCTTGTCAATACATGCAAAGTACACAGTCTGCACTATTTAAAGAAAGATAATATGCATTATATACACTATGTACAATGAATATGGCACCTCTACCACCGCTGCAGAGTTTGGCGGAGAATCTCCAGCGGATCTTCAGCGACATCACGTATTTCGTGATCTACGAAGAATACGTAGATCGTGTACTTCGTC
The DNA here is from genome assembly GCA_030710605.1 of Cordylochernes scorpioides. Lineage (NCBI taxonomy): Eukaryota > Metazoa > Arthropoda > Arachnida > Pseudoscorpiones > Chernetidae > Cordylochernes > Cordylochernes scorpioides. The sequence goes on from CP092868.1 coordinate 19,196,503, forward strand.
TCTGAGGAGATGGTGTAGATGGTTTATTTTATTTGGTTTTGAAAGAAACATTCGTGCTTTATGGCCTTATTTACCCATTATAATTTTTAACAACGACCATATCCATAATAAGATTTATTGACACCATATTTTTTCAAATTAATAATTACATTAATCAAGAGACTTTTTACAAGTGTTTTTATAAGTATAAAAATTATGATAAATAGTTTAAAGAAAGGTATATAACAAAACAGATTCGAAAAATTACTGAAATCATAAATGAAATTTTGAATATTAGAATGAAATTTTAAAAGGAATTTGTTTTATAGATAAAAAAAAATAATAATAATTTTATTAGAATAAACCATTCGTGCTTTATGGACTTATAGATTCATCATAATTTTTAACAATGATCATATCCAAAATTATTTTTATAGACACAATTTTTTTTTTCAAATTAATAATTACATTAATTATCAGAATTTTGACAAGTGTTTTTATAAGTATAAAAATTACGATAAATAGTTTTAAGAAAGGTATATAACAAACAAATTCGAAAAAATTACTGAAATCATTATGAAATTTTAAATATTGGAATGAAATTTTAAATATTGGAATGATATTTTAAAAGGAATTTGTTTTATAGATAATAATTTTATCAGAATATGAACATGTCTAATTAATGGCAATTATCATCTAAACACGTAGAGGTGGGATTGTAATGTGAAATTCCCCAAGTAGTGACTCTGTCAAGATGGCCAGAAAGAAGCATCTTATTTGCACAGACCAGGGGGGATTGGAAAAACTGAAGGAACCTATTTCTTTTTTTTTCAGGGAAAAGACGGGTAAAAAACAGACAGACCTTGTCTTACGATGGAATAACCTAAACTAAATAGAGTTTTGCACTACTTTAAATACGTTGTTGTCATTCCATGTAGTATATGTAATTTAGTTAGTAAAATATAGTTAGAAAATTTATATAGAATATATGTTAATTTATAAATTTAAATAGGTAAAATCAATAAATATATATATATATTTGGTTTAGTAATCAAATTTATATATTGAATTTATGTGTATGAATATGAGAAATATAAAATAGAGCTATATGGATGAATAAATCTCTATTTAAAAAACATATATATAAATTTATTTTATTTATCATATATTGGTCAAAATTAATGTTTTTGTTTCTTGATGAAGGTTGACGACAATAAAATTATTTTCGACCCAATACATGCCTTTCTGTGTGTGTATATAAAATATATTATACTAGCAAACTTAGCGCGCCTTACGTCGCTCTAATAAAAGAAATTAAAGCACATACAATCATGCCTTCTTCACAGACATAATAACATTTATGAAGAAAATCACACAAACAAAAACGAATATGGTGGATTATTTATTCATTTATTTCAACTTAGAGTGCTATGTCCCCCTAGGGACACTTGCACTTGTACAAAGAATGGATATGCTAATTTAGTTAGATTAAATCAATTGTTAGTGTATTCGTGAAATCTATTTACAGATTGAAGGTAGCATTTAGGGGTTATTTATAAAGAAGATGCAAATATGCAGGATTATAGAGAATTATATACAAAAGAGAAAAAATATACATTCAAAATTTAAACAGAATTCATTTGAGTAACTCCGGTTCCTGGAGCGTACAGACGTCTCCAACTACCCGGACTGGTGTAATTTACAAGGCTTGCAGGAGTCCATTTGATTAAGTGAAGCCAAGCAAACTACTTTATTGGAAGGTTTCTTCCTAGAACGGTAGCTGTCTGGAACTTCTCGTATTGGAAGGCTAGACAGGGGAAGAGAAGATGGCTAATGGGTTAGTCTTCATTTTAACAGTGGGGGCAAATTGGGTCTTGTTTGGATATGTTCAGGTAGTCCGCTTAGATGTAGTCGTGGTTAGTTAAAATTGTGTTTGATGTGGGGCAGTGATTAATTTTGGTAGCATGGAAAGTAAATTATTGGAGTGGCAGCTATTATTCTTAAATTCCTGTTGAAATACTTTCAATATATTAAGGTTCGTCCACATTTTCTTTGCGAGCTCTGTGAGCAAGACTTTTTGGGCGGTTTATGAAACATAGTGGTAGGTCAGATTGTGAAGCCGTTTTGGCCATTTTTTCTTAATTCCTTCAATAGCGCTGCGACCCTTGACTCAAAATAGTTGAACATTTAGTCTCATATGTAGGTCACAGTTGATCTCAGCTAAATGTTGTGGTCTTGGGGACCAAGGGCTACTTATGGCTGAGCATTCACGGTGAAGTTGTATGAGTATGGGTCCAAGGGGAGATGGCAAGATGTCCCCAGCGCCAACCTCTTTTGTAGATTTGGATCTGTCTGCATCTATAGTGGGAAGATTTTGTTGCAATGACTTGTTGTACTGAAGCTTACCTTTGAAAGGAAAATAAAGAACAATGGAAGGACTTGAGAGGTGATTTCAAAATCGCCAATAATCAGGGGTTTCCAACTTACAATGGAGGCTATGTAGTTTGCGAGCGGCATTTGAAACGAATATAGAGCTGATGGCGAATTTGAAGAGCTTTTTTAACTTTTTTTTTCGCGTTATTTCCCAAAGTTTCTAATTAATTTTGAAAAGACTTGTACACTCTTCCGGGACCCCTTTATATAGTTAGCGAAATATTGGCGTATAAAAATAAATATTGGGTGAGGAGAGTTTGGTTACAAAATTATTACGGTATAAAAATATAGAATAGGGATGCAATTTATTGATATTTTATAAGATTTCTCTGTAGACAATGTTTTGTGTAAAGATTGCTGAATTTCCCTCAATTAAATGCCCTTGATTTTTCTTTTCCTGAATTAGAATTTTTATATTTTCTTTTTTTGTTATTCTTGATAATGCTACGTATAATTGCCCATGAGCAAATACTGGATTCGGCAAATATAGTCCTACCTTATTAAATGTTTGTCCTTGAGACTTGTTGATGGTCATAGCGAATGAGATCCTGATTGGAAACTGTCGTCTAATCATTTTAAATGGATAATCCGATTCTCCAGATGAGCAATCAATTCTGGGTATATAAACTATTTCATTTTTGGCTGGACCTGATAAAACTTCACAATATATTAAATTTGTTTTTAATTCTGTTACAATCATTCTTGTTCCATTGCAAAGCCCTCTTTTTGTATTAACATTTTTTAAAAGAATAACAATGGCTCCTACTTTTATATTTAATTTATGTTGAGGCATTCCTGATAGAGTTATTGAATTTAAAAACTCAACTGGATAATTCAATTGATCTTGTTCAAGATTATCAGATTGAATGTCAATAAAATCGATTGAAACATAATGATGAAAAGTGCCACCTAATTTGTCCAGCAAAGCATTATTAATTTGAAATGTATCCTCATTTGTTGGACATAAAATTGCCCTATCGGGATTGTCCTTTAAGCTATTGAAATTCAACTTCTCACCAAAAATTTCAGAATTTAGGTCACCGGAAGAAATCATAGCTCGAGGAACTTCAATTATATTTTGAGGAAGATTATAATCATTTAACAACTCTCCTTCGCCCACTTTTAAAAGATATTCAGCAAAAATCACTTCATCCTTTGTCCTCATATTTAAAGTTAGTTTCTCAGATTTGACATGACACCACAATGGATTTCTCTTAACAGTAGATTCAATTATTTGCGCTGGATGACCATGTTTGATAACGGGTAAATTTTGCCTAAAATCGCCTCCAAATAAAATAACTTTGCCACCGAAAGGTTTTTCGTCTCTCATGACATCTCGTAGTTTTCTATCTATAGCTGTAAGAGCATATCCAATAGCCATACTTATTTCATCCCATATAATTAATGATGAGGAGATAATTTCATTTTTAAGATTACTATCTTTATCAAAATTTGCAATGGATGTTTCATTCAAAGGAATTGGTAATTTAAATAAGGAATGATAGGTTCTTCCTCCTTTAAGAAGTGTTGCTGCAATTCCAGTTGATGCACAGGGAAGAACTATTTTACCAGCTCCCCTAAGAAAGCACATTAATGTTTGAAAGAGAAAGGTTTTTCCTGTTCCAGCAGGTCCATCGACACAGAATAATCTTTGATTTTCAGCATTATTTTCTACAGAATTTATAACAATATCAAATATTTTCTTTTGCTGTGAATTTAAATTAGAGGTGTAGGCATTTCCCAATATTCTTTCTTCTTCTTGATTATATTCCATTATGATCTCATCTTGTGCAAATGGAACAGGAAGATTGTAATTAGCGCAGGTTTTCCCATGAGCTTTAAAGAATGATTCAATATCTAATAATGCTTGGTTTTCATAATTGTTAATATTGCGGTGTACAAAATCCTCTGTCATAAATTCTTTGTACTTATTCCATAAATATAAAGGGTTTTTAAGCTCTGAGTGGAATACACAAATCATTGCAAATAATTGCCGGATTTGATAAGGCATTTTTGATTCTGTTGCTTCATTGATAGTTTTGTCCCACATCATGTCATCGTTTACCAAATTCAATGCAATTGCTGCGCTTTTAAAATCCGGATATATATAATTTCCTATTTTTTTCAGGTCTTCATAAGACGTTGCTCCTTTTCTGTGCAATAATAATGTTCGTAAATAAAATAGTTCAGAATCGCTAATACTCACAGGATATATTCTTGATATTACCTTTTGACCACCTCTGCTTCTTTTATGATATTTTCTTTCCTTCTTATTATAAATATAGTGTTCAGGAATTTGTGCATATGTATAGTTTCTAGCTTCTGGATCATTTATATTCAAATCAAAATATGCAGTAAGCATAGATTTTTTATTATTCGGCTTATTTATAACTTCTAATATATCATCTTGTTCTTCAAACACCAATGAATGCATATCTTCTAAATGAACAGGAAGGCGCTCAATTTTATGAGACTTGCTATACAAATCAAAACCAAAGATTCTGTACATAGACTCAGGAGCGCAAACATACCTGGAATTCAAATATGTTTTTATTTCATTGTATTTAATTTCCAAATTTGCACAATCATGACCTTTCAGTATATATTTAAATATATACTTTACACTTTTAATAGACGTGCAAACTTGCACATTAATATGGCAGTCATATTTTTTCAGAAGAAATGGGCTATATGGCACAACCCATCTGTTGTCCACACTTATATTCTTATTTTCTAATTTGAACGATTTCCCTGTATTTCTGCGCTGATACTTTGGGTAGCCGTTCAAATTTGCGATTGTTTCTTCTAGAAAATATTTAGGGAATTCTTTTTTGCATTTTCCTCGACTGTCTAAACAGAGAAATTTCCCTGAATCAGATCCGATGCATGGGCCATGAATCATATGCTTCAAAACATATGGATTCAAACCAGATGGATCATTTTCTTCTGGAATTTCTGCCCAAATAATCTTGTCAATTAGTTCTGAATTATTAGGTTTACTTTTATCGTCGAGAATACACAATAAATGCATATGTGGAAGACCACGCTTTTGAAATTCTATGGTATAGACATATGCTACCACTTTGCCAAATATTTGATTCTTTATTAGGTCCCTAATTAGTTCTTTACTCTTCAAATTGAAGACTCTTGATACTATATCTGGCCTGTTTACAACTGAGCTGCCGTTCAGGTTTTCTGTTATTTCTAGCCATTTCGGATTACACGTCATGGTTATGAACAAATCAGGCTTCCCATACTTTCGCACAATTGCCATAGTGTCTCTATATCGTTCTTGCATATTTCTTGAGCTTCCAATGAAAGACGATGGCAATACAATTGGATTTCCAATTTGATTCCATTCCGTATTGTGATGGTTATAATTTTTTCTCAAGCTTTCATATAAATCTACCCTAAGTTTTGATTGGTGAGTTTTAATATAATATAGGCGGGATGCTTCCATTTTTGTGTATGCATCAACAGCGTAAATTTGCACTAATTTTCCAGATTGTAAAAAATGATTAAATTCATCTCTAATTGCGAATCTATTTGAATAAAACATCTTTTGAGTAACTGATCTATTAGTAGTTGGGATTTTCAATTCAGAATGCCACCCTGCTTCAGCATGTGGAATCAATAGTGGATATGTCATTGCATCCAAATGCTGATGTAAAATTGAGATATTTGTGGTTTCATTAGAATTCTTATTGTAAACTCTGATATCTCTATTAAATGGTGGCTCTCCATCAACATTTTGAAATACAGCTGCAATTTCATTTGTTCTAGGTGCATTATAACGTCTTTGGTCTTGAAAAGGGTTTTCAACTATTGAAAGCGTCAAATTTGGAGCAATTCCTTCTGTTTTAGTAATTTCTTTTTCTAATTCGATCATCATTTTATATGAATTCTTCAATATATTGTGCTCGGTCAAGAAAGATGATATATCCCTAAGAATATTAGAATCCAAGTTTCTGTTTGCGGGATTTGCACTTCGAATATTAAGGGCCTGTTGAGAATCCAAAATATAAAACTGAGCATACCTAGGAACGTTACCTTCAGTTGGATAAATATTCTTAGAAGTTAAATGGTAAATATTACCATTAATTTTAAATATATCTGGGCCACCTTTTGGGATATTTATGTCAGAATGTGCACATCCAAATGATGCAAAAGCAAATGTACTATTATATTTCCAAATATTTTTCTGAAAACATTTGCTTTCTTTAGAATTCTCTGTAAGTAGATTTCTTAAGAACACCGGATATTTAGGTTTATGCAAATGCACTAATTTTCCTTTTTGACAACAATAATTGAACTTTTTATCCATCGGCCTTTCAAGTTTGAAATTCTTTGAATAACAATGTTCACAAATTTCTGTTAAGCCACCTAAATAATTTTTTTCTATTATTATACTATTCCCCTTAATAATATATCCTTTAAATTTATCATCAGGGTTATTAAGTATAATAGAAGCTCTTTCTCTATTTAGTCGTAATCTTTGCAAGGTACCTTCTGTAGTTTCATTTTCCCGACTTATAGCCTTATTGTGTCTATCCTCCAATAACCTTTCAGTAGCTTCTCCTTTAGTTTCATTTGCCCGTCTTATAGCCTTATATTGTCTAGCCTTCAATAACCTTTCAGTAGTTTCTCCTTGAGTTTCATTTTCCCGACTTATAGCCTTATTGTGTCTATCCTCCAATAACCTTTCAGTAGCTTCTCCTTTAGTTTCATTTGCCCGTCTTATAGCCTTATATTGTCTAGCCTTCAATAACCTTTCAGTAGTTTCTCCTTGAGTTTCATTTTCCCGACTTATAGCCTTATTGTGTCTATCCTCCAATAACCTTTCAGTAGCTTCTCCTTTAGTTTCATTTGCCCGTCTTATAGCCTTATATTGTCTAGCCTTCAATAACCTTTCAGTAGTTTCTCCTTGAGTTTCATTTTCCCGACTTATAGCCTTATTGTGTCTATCCTCCAATAACCTTTCAGTAGCTTCTCCTTTAGTTTCATTTGCCCGTCTTATAGCCTTATATTGTCTAGCCTTCAATAACCTTTCAGTAGTTTCTCCTTGAGTTTCATTTGCCCGACTTATAGCCTTATTGTGTCTATCCTCCAATAACCTTTCAGTAGCTTCTCCTTTAGTTTCATTTGCCCGTCTTATAGCCTTATATTGTCTAGCCTTCAATAACCTTTCAGTAGTTTCTCCTTGAGTTTCATTTCCCCGACTTACAGCCATGCTTTGTTTAGCTTCCAATAACCTTTGAGATGTTTCTCCTGGAGTTTCATTAGCACGAATTCTAGCCATATTTTGTCTAACATTTAATAATCGTTGAGATGATATTTTAGAAGTTTCATTTCTTCTACTAATTGCAACAGATTTAGCCTTTTTCGTTTTCTGTCCTAAGTCAGTAGATTTGCGTTTTTTTCGGCATATTCTCAGCTCAATGAAATTGGTTATTAACAAAAATATGTAACGATTTGAAAAGGAAGAAAAATAATTTAAATAAAAAGTAAGAAATCGCTACTACCTCAGTTTGTATAATACGATTTTTTGAAATAATTATTAGAAATTTGTTTCTGTTTTTTGATTAATGTAATTTATAAAAATTCACGCATTAATATTTTTCAAAACGTGAATACAATCAGGTGATATATATGAATCTATTCATTTAATAAAAAAAATATTGTTAGAAGTTGTCAAACAATAAAATACCTGCAGTCTTTTGAAATAGATATTTGAGAAATTTATATATTTAAAAAAGATTTCATCATATTAATTATATACTTCAAATATATATATATTATTTAAACTGATATTTTATATTTTATAATTTTTCAAATCGCCAGAGATAAATAAATATATTCGCAGTTTTTTTGTTACCAAGCAAACCAAATATGATGATAAATATCGAATATAAAGTTATAAGTCAAAAACAATTATATTAATTAATATAATAAAGAGAAACGGTCATTCTTTTTTCTTTATATACAGGTTTTGCAACTTTAAGACATTTATTAGAGACAACAATAAAAAACAATAATATAAGACAGCACAATTTAATTTTTTACTTTAACAACATTTTCATTTTTAGATTTTCTTTGAAACTCTAACATCAATATGTTTTCCTTAATTGGAAATAACATTATTTTAATATATTGCATTTATAATTATATTATATAATTATATTATTCTTACTATTTTATTTAGTGTGTACTCTCAGTTGTAAAAATGCAAAAAAAAAAAACGTTACACTATAATATAACACTATATACACTATAATATAACAATGTGACATAGATCAATAAGTTTAAAATTACAATATTCGATATATATTGAAATTTTAATCTATTTTATTTTGAGCGTCTATTTTGAATATTAACTAAATATCGAATAAAGAATATAAATATATGTTTGTAAAAATTAATATTTAATAAAATAAAATATACGCATAGGCATATTTAATATAAGCAATATTAAAACAGCCAATTTCTGGCGTAATTAAATATTGGCGTATAAAATAGAATATTAATAAATATGAAAAATGACCTTAACAAAATGATTTACTAAAATGAAAAATGTCGTCGTTAAAAGTACGCATTTAAATATTTAGACTATATCAAATACACATATCAAATACGGACAAAACGGACAAACGGACAAACAAAAATTTTTTGGTAATTAGATATTATAGATAATCTTAAAATATAAAAAATATTAACAAAATAAAAACAGTGCTAAAATGAACAAATTTATTTGTAAATAAAAGTGTTGCAAAAGTGGTGAAAGTGTTGAAAAATAAGAAAAAGTAAAAAAAGAAAAATGTTAAAATGTTAAAAATGAAAAATGATTTACTAAAATGAAAATGTAAATGTAAATGAAAAAAGTACGCATTTAAATATTTAGACTATAAAAATTAGAAAAGAGAAGGCAAGTATGAAAAGTAATCTTAAAATATAAAATATATTAACAAAATAAAAACGGTGCTAAAATGAACAAATTTATTTGTAAATAAAAGTGTTGCAAAAGTGGTGAAAGTGTTGAAAAATAAGAAAAAGTAAAAAAAAGAAAAATGTTAAAATGTTAAAAATGTTAAAAATGAAAAATGATTTACTAAAATGAAAATGTAAATGTAAATGAAAAAAGTACGCATTTAAATATTTAGACTATAAAAATTAGAAAAGAGAAGGCAAGTATGAAAAGTATTTATGAATATTATCAAATATGTGGCTGATGTGGCGAATATTAATATTTATTTCGTTTTATTTCAATCAATGGCCGAGCGTGTCGCTAACGTCGAGCTTAACGTCGAGCTAAATGCGTATTTGTGCTAACTGCGTTATTTTTAAAAGTTTAAATAAAATTTTGAAGTTACCTGAATAATTCCGAGACTAAATGTAATATGTATACGAAATATTGTCGTATAAAATAAAATATTAAGAGAGGAGTTAGGGAACAAACAAACATCCAAACATCCAGACATCCAGACATTTTTTGCGCTTTAATAATAAGATATAAATTATATTTCATAGTTTTCATATTTTATAAATAGATTTTAATAATATGATGCATTAGCGCACCATCTATTATAATGAATTTATATTATTTTTGACTTGTATATTTATTTTCGAAATAAAAATTTTAGAGCAGTATAAAATTATTTTATTTTTCGAAAAGAATCAAATACCCATCAAAAATAGTTTAAATAGAGATTATAATAGCCAATAATCATTTAATAGTCATTTTAATAATCTATATTGTATTATATTATGTGTTCTATACAATATAACTAATAAAAATAATTAGTATTTTAATACACTCACAGATGTGAAAAAAAAAGGAAATTTTATCTTCCATGATGACAACCTTTTATTTAAATAGTGATATTTTAAAATATCATTAGACATATATATTAAGATAAAAGTATTATAATTTATTCTAAATTACAAGCCTTTTAAAACCTTCATAAATATTTTGTTTTTAAACTTAAAAGTATTAATTTTGTTATATCAATATATCATGATATCAATTTGGACTTAAGTTTCACAGTATTATTTTATCAAAAATGCTATATGGCTTGATCTTTTCACGGATATATTCAATATTTAAAAAAAAATATTATATATATAAAAATCTATAACCAATTTAAATACATAAATAATTTAAAATAAATTTATATTTCACAATATATATTTTTATAATTAAAGTACACTTACTATATATATATTTTTAGATAGAAAGATATAAATCTTTTTTTTAAGTATGTATTTAATATATTTGAAAGAGAAAATATTACGTTTCAAAAATAAATAAATAACAGACGAATATTTAAACTTTCCCGCCTTTATTAGGCCTATATAATAGAGATACCTTTTTTTTAATCAATAGATCTACCGTTCCTATACAAAATTTTAAATAAGGTAATTTAAAATCTGCTGTTTAATTTTTTCTCGATTATAAATGCATTCTTTTAAGGTAACCATTAAGGGTGCTAGATTTTGCATAAAGGTTTTTTTCTAACCTAAAAAAATCAGAATCCTTCCACTGTATGTTAAATTTTTGTGAGTTCGTTCTCAGCTAATCATACCTGGTCATAAATATTTCATGGAAAATTTACATAAATACATTTCCACAAATGTATATAGATGGTAAGTAAATCTAGATATATTTTTGTGTGTGGAAAAAGAGTCGATTTAATTTCTCTCTTCTGGTATATAATTTGTGTTTTTTTTCTTTCTATTTGTGGAGAAATATATAGTTTTAATTATACAACAGCATATATATATTGAGGTAAATCCATGTATGGTAACTTTCTTTGCCTCAATTTGCCCAGATTAATCTATTAGCTTGATTGTCTTTATATAATTTTCCCTGTATATAAATATCATGTTACCATTAAGTTCTATCACTGTTTTTCCTGCATGTATCCATTATTTCTGCTTGGAGAATCTGTATAAGACTAAAAGGTCTTAATAAAGCTTTTGTTGTTGTTGTTATATATATTGAGGTTACGAAGAGAAAAAAGAAAAATAATTCTCAAAGGTACATAATTACCTTTATAAAATGATTTAAAAAAAAACTTTTCGCAATAAGTTTTTATCTATTTATATTTGATCATGTTATAATGTGAGATTTATCGCAATTTTCTTATATTTCTTATAATTTTATCATTAAAATAATTTTCTTTGAAATGGTTATTTTTGTGTTTTGTGTGTGATTTTTAGTATTTTTATTTTAAATTCGTTGAGTATCATTGATACACATAACAATTTAATTAAAACTCAATAAAAATTAATATGCGTGCACTAAACAACAATAAACCGTTTGTGAAAAAAAGAGCTATAAACGAAGTTAAGCAAAATAAAATAAGTCGCCTTTGTTAGTAAACACTTCGGATTTGAATATTTAAAAATATAATTTATGGTTAAAATTAAACGTCTACCAACTAAAAGCTACATAAGACGTCGCAGAATATTATATTTAATAATACCTAAACTATATATATATATTATATAATCTATAAAATGTGAATATTTTATTTTTCAAAAACATGTATTTTATTTTCATCATTAACTATTCTTTTATTTTTGACCATAGATTTAGAATATTTTAAATATTTGTTATAAATATGTATAGTTAACCCTACCTATATTTTTAAAAAATCACGAATATAGAATTCATTTTATAAATTCTATATTACTGTGATAAATAATTATATGTGTAATTTGCTTTAGGTAATTCAAAATAAAAACTACTTAATAAGTAAATAATATATTTCCTATTTTTCACGAGTGCACCTTCAAATCTTTTTCAACAACAAAACAAAATATTCATAATATATATATGTACTAAATGAGGTACCTCTCCCTTTAAATATCCATTATAAAAAATTCATTATTTATATAACCCCAGTAATAATATTTACTAGTGGTGATAAGAAAGGAACCAACACAAACAACACCCGTGTCTATTGTCTTCTTCAAAATAACAGACGACCGGCCATTTAATCACAACATTATATATATATATATCTATATATATATATATATATAAAGTGTATAAACCTAATTTCATTTAAATATTTGTATCTAAATGAAAAGTAAACATTTTTAAATAGATATTTTATGACCAAATTGTTTGAATATATTTGTGTTTTATTAAAAAAAAAATCTTGAAAACTTTTTTTAAAATATATGTATTTGTTTCCTAAAGTTTTTTTTCTATTTATATCCAAAATATTTGGGAGGTAATTTTTATAGGAATGTATTGGAGGGGAAAAAACTATGTAAAGGAGATAAAGTTTGTTTAAATGTTATTTTTCGAGTTTTATTTAACAAAATGTATATCGGGATTACTCCTCGAATTTTATATTTTATGCAAATTGATATTAATCTGTGTGATGCATTATGAATATATGCATATTTAACCTATTTTTGACGCGTATGATTCTCTTGAAAGTAAATAAAGTAAGAGAAATAGAAAATTGATTTATTTTTTAAAGATTCATACGCATCAAAAATAGTCCAAATTTCTTATTAATCTGTGAGATAGAGAATTTTAGTATAATTTATCATTAAACTTCTCACTCTTCGTGCTGGTATGAAGATCCACGCGAGATCACCGACCATATAGTCTGCTGCTTCATGTTTGGAGTTGTATCGAGTTTCTTCTATTTCAATCTCTCTTGCAATCTGTTTATTAATCTGTGTATAGAGGTAAATATATTGTATGATATAAGGTTCACTATACAGTTATTTGAAAAAATAACATGTGGCGTTTGGTCTGAAGTTACTTCCATTTACATACTATATTTGAAGGTATAAATCAAGGTGATTGTTAAAAAAAAAACACTATAAAAACGTAACCTTTTCTCAAATAAATATAATGACATATAATCCTTTTTCTTAGCAAAATAAAACGGCGATTGAAGAGGAGTGTCTTATACGAATTTTAAACGAATTTTATACGGACGCATACGTCCGAAAGCTTGCTAATAAAGTTCGTATAAAGTTCTATAAGACACTCATCTTCAATCGCCGTTTTATTTTGCTATTTTAATTCGAAGAGTTTAATTTAATCGATTCCTTTTTCTTAATTTTTAATTTAATAACTAAATCCTCACTAACTCTACTGTATGGGTGATTTCTGTAGTGTTTATGAAAATTTGGAATCTATATATTTTTGATATATTATTATTATATAGTACGTTATTATATATCAATACTATAATATTATACAGCCATATTTACATTTAACAAAGACCATCTTTTTTTTTTTGATCGTTTAGGTAAAGCTTGCTTCACATTGATGAGGACCAACAGCCCGAAACGCTTAGGTGGTTAGCTTTTCTTGATTAATCAAAAAAGATTATTTGACCAATTCTGAAAAAATAATTTAAAAATCAACGAGTAGTTGATTTTTATTCCGACAGATGGCGCAAACAATCAGTAACTTTTAGTTACACGATCATGAGAAGCCTTTTTTTTTATTCACCTGATCCAAGTACAATTTCACTTTTGTTCTATTTACATTTATTAGGACTTTCCAGTGTCAGATTTCTAAGAAGGAAATTATATACAGTAAAGACTCGCTAGAATGAATATGTAGTTATAACAAACATTTCCTTATAATGAACCCAAAATAATCCTTAATTACATTCCATTAAAAATACTAGGGTTACAACAAATTTTAATGACTTATATAGTCATTAAAGTTTGTTGTAACCCTAATATTCAACTAAAGGTTGCTGATGGCTTGCGCCATCTATCGGAATAAATATCATATGAGAGCCAACAGCCCGAAACGCGTACGTGGTTACCTTTCTTGATTAATCAAGAAAGGATATTTAACCAATTCTGGAATAATAATAAAAATCAACGATTAGTTGAATTTAATTCCGACAGATGGCGTAAACCATCAGCAACTTTTAGTTTCACAATCAGTAGATGTTTTTTTTTCTTAATTTATCTACCTGATCTCAGTACATTTTCACACACACTTTTTTACTATTTTTTAACAATTCAGAGTAAAATAAAAAAAAGGTTTTAAAACCAAAATTGATATATTTTTTCTTACCTTACCTAACTTGAAAAATTAACGGAATTTTGTGGAAAAAGACAGCTAGAAATCTTTTTAATTGACCTAATCCCGCCTGCCACAATCTCCCATCAATTCCCTCCTAACTCCTGGAAAAGAATAGAGATGGAACTTTTTTATATAAAAAATGTAGAGGGGGGGGGGGGAATCTTTTTTATAAAAAAATATATTTTTAAAAAAACTTATATACTCCTCGTCTTATTTTGTTGCATCATTTTTTTTTTTTCAAGATTGACGATTTGAGTTTATTTTTCTCTCTTTTTCTTTTTATTAGAAAGATTGTTAAATGTTGTTGTGGTTCTATGGTTAGGTTAAGGTTAGAGAGTATGTATTTAACAGTATATTTGATTATATTTTGATAAAATTTAATTGCCATCTATCGTTAAAATTTTAGACAAATAAATTTACTTGCAATGCGTTTCTTTTAAATATATCATATAATATTATCTTTTCAGACCTTGCTGCAATGATAAGTGTCAGTAAGGTCTGTAAAGATAATATTGGATTATATTTAAAAGAAACACATTGCAAGTAAATTTATTTGTGTAAATTTTGAATTATATTTTGATATTACAAGTATATTGATATTACTTGTATACATGTGGGTATCACGAATTGTTAAATATATCCATATATAACATAGTTGTGCCACAAGGGGAAAGAGAGAAGAATTGCTGTATTGTTTTGTTGTTGTATGGAGAATCCATACAGGGCAATGGGCCCTAATAAAAGCCTTTTTGTTGTTGTTGTTGTAATATAGTTATTTTGAAAATAGAGCAATCCATAAATAAATCTTTAATTAAAAAGGCATATATTGGATCAAAATATCATTTATTTCACCAATATTTCAGTTGGCTGAACGCTAACCTTTATCAAGGTGTTATAACATTTTAAATTGTGTCAACAGTTATGCAATATATTATTTATATTTGTGTATATATTTGAATATTCGTGATTATTTTTTATTGTTATTATCCTTAATACACGTGGTATAGGCCATGATAATCATGGTGGGTAGTAGTTGGCGACTGCTTTTACTGTAAGTACACCACATGTCTTACACATTTTTACATCAATTCGACTTTTACACTTACAAATGTGTCAGATCTCCGTTTGGTTACTTGCACTCATTGGTGGGGTTAAACTATTGCAAGAACTGGGGCTATTGGAGCATTTTTTTATTAGAAAAAAAAAGTGACCAATGCGGGATTCGATCCCGGATCACGATTGTCGGAAATCGACATTTTAAAATTTATTTAAAAAATAAAAAGAAACATATATATATCTGAAAGTTTAATGTTTTCACTTTTATATTGATACAAGGGATTATTTTATTGAAAGATATGTCTAAAGATATGTGTATTAAGACAATGGAATCTACTGATCGTTCAACTAAAAGTTGCTGATGGCTTGCGTCATCTATCGGAATAAATATCATAGCGCTCTGCCATCTAGAAAAGCTCATGTGAGCCTGGTCAGGATATGCCTCTTTTGTTTTTAATATATATATTATATAAAAATAGATTTTCTGTTGTATTTTGATTGTTATTTATATAGAATTATTAGCTGTTGCTTGATTTTGGTTATTTTTAAGATTTAGATTATGATCTTGAGATTTGATATATCCCGAAATACATTAGCACTAGGTCAATGGTATTGGTATGCAGTCGTGGCAAAAATCTTGAAAGTATAATTATAAAATAATTTTGATCAGTAATTTATTTGAACTAAAGGAATATATAAAAAAAAACATAATTTGATAATAGTACTGCCTGGCTTAAGGAGAGTAGAACAAGGAAAACAAAAGATTATTTACATAATTACAAAGGTTTGAGCCGGCCATCGAGAAACAACAACAATGAATTTTTATAGGGGAAGCGTGACCTCTGGCGGTCGATTTAACAGAGTATTTGTATTTATGAAATATAATTTTAAATAAAATAATATTTTAATATAACATATATATATGTGTGTGTATGGAGAAAGATTTAAACACAAAATCTTATAAATTAACAAAAGAGGATTAGTGTTTTTGAGCTCCTATTAAATTGTTAAAAAAGAATTTTTCCACTCAATTTGAAATCTCTTCATTAAGTTCCTTTTTTTTCCTGCTTAAATCACGACATTAGAGAGATGCTAAATTTGTACTTAAAACATTTAGTCCTTTTAAAATAAACTTAGATATTTGGATTTGTGAAACGCACATTTTCTGTGCTTAGTTTTTTAATGATTATTTAAACTTGATAAAATCTTAGTTTATAGAAATGTGAGAATACACTCTTTAGTTGAGATTTTAAACACGAGACATACGAGAAATATGGTAGTTTAAATTTAGTATTAAACATCTATACATATATATATTGCCACGTGGAAAATTAGGAAAGACAAAAACTTCAGGAGGAGACAACAATTTATTTCAGGGAAGGACAAACTATGAATTGTAAACAAAAGATAAGCCACGAGGGAAATTTACAGAATCGCAAGATATAAACATAAAAATGACCACTCTGTTAATAAAAAATAATAAAATTAATAAATACTATGTTTCATAAATAAAATTAATGTATACTATGTTACAATATATTTAAAATAAAAAGGCATATCTTGACCAGGAGCACCGAAGTTAACAAGTAACACTACACAATAATTGTCGAATTAAAAAGAGTTGTAAATATTATTTCTTCTTTAGAGATTTCCTCCAATTTCTCTTTCCCCCCCCCCATTATATAAAAACCTAATGCCTTCTATTTAGTATATCAAGATATACACGTATATATATTTACGTCGTATATATGTGTATACGATGTACATATGTAAATAGAGAGATCAGAAACAAAATGAAATATTAATGATGACTAAGAGGACAATGCACTTAAACAATATTGAAATTTATTCAGAGATTCTCTCAAGAAACAAACAAAAATGTCCGTTAAGCGAGATTTCAAAGACTTTGAGAGCAAAATTCTTTATTACAAACCTCCCTGAAACAAAGGAGAGTTCCTTACTGCCTGGATTTCCTGTCCCCCCTCAGATTTTATATTAGTTATTCCCACATTATCTCTGTAGCTCTTTTATTTAGATGTTCAATTTATTCTGTTTGGATTAATTTATGGCATTTAAATTAGATATCTCTTTTGTTAATGGTGTATATACATTGTTTTTAGAATTATTCTCGCAAAAAATATATTCTACATTGGTTCTCAATGTTAACTATAGATGAACATTTAGAAATAACGTGGTAGATATAACGTATTACATTAATTGGCAGATACATTTTAAGATAAACTACATACTACAAGGCATCACAATTTAAACACGAGATTAGCACTTGAAAGTAAGTACACACGTAGACAAAAGCCGCGACATCTGGCGGTCGACTTTACAGAGTAGTTTGATCTAGGAAATATAATTTGATATTAAATAAATTGTTAATATATATATATGTTATATAAAAATTATATTCAATTTTAAAATTAGAATTCGCGGATCAAACTACTCTGTAAAGTCGACCGCCAGATGTCGCGGCTTTCCCTTAATAAACCCATTGTTGTTGTTTCCCGTTAAGTATGCTCCAGAAATCCGGGTTACCTCAAGAGAGAAGAGAGAGAGAGAGTTTCCTGTTGGCCGGCTCAAATATTTTGTACATATGAAAATATTTTAAAAATGATATTTTGATCCAATATATGCCTTTTCTTTATGGATTGCTCTATTTTCAAAACGATATGTAAATATGTCTTTTGTTTTCTTCTTTACGCCTCAGGTATTTCTCCCTTAATTATGTTCATCAGACCAATTAAAGTAAATTGTTATTCAACCTTAATTTAATTAATATCCATACCACGATTGCAATAATCAATATCATAAAATACTGCATAGCAATACCATAATATATGTACTCAAAAAATAATCAGAATCAGGAATAATTCTATAACTATAATTTTAAAATCAGCAGAAATCGTTTTCGTAATATATTGTAACAAAGTATTTATTATTTTATTAGCAGAGTATTATTTTTTATGTTTATATTTTGCTATACTCTGTACACTTCTCTCTTTTATTTATCTTTTGTTTATCCTTCATAGTTTGTTCTTGCCTAAAATAAAATTGTTGTCTCATCCCGAAGTTGGTCTTCCCTACTTTTCCACGTGGCAATATTTATAATCAAAAGAGGTTAGTATTTCAATTTAGGTTATACTTGATTATCATTTTTAACTATGTAATGAAAAATTGTTATCGTGGTAAAATAGTTGCTTAACAAAATCATAAATGTGAATTTCCCATCTGTGAAACACTCTGTGTGTAGAAAACTAAGCTCTTATGAACAATTTTATTAAAAATGTATATCAAAACCCTTAAAACACACAACAACAAAATTTACCCGTAAAAAAATAAGTAGGGCCACAAAAACACCTTTAATTAAAGATAAATTACTCTAGAAAATGTGTTCGATAAAATTGATGAACTAAAAGAATTCCATAATCAATTTAATCCAATCCCTTTTTTATTTCTCAATATAAGTATTTTACTAGTTTAAATAGACTGAAACTAGTATAAAAGTGACATAAAAAAGAAAGATACAGTTAAAGAAGCAAAGCTGCTTGTTTTAAATTCTCACATTCCCAGCCACAAGAACAAATAAGGGTTAGGTGATGAAAAAACACCTAACGTTTAATTATCAAACTTTTTCTCCTCTGTGAAAATCGATTTAAACACTTTTGACTAGAGACCAGCATATTTACTTTGGTTTAAAACCAAACGCCTTCTGGCGACAGAAATTTTGATATTTTTTTTGCTTAAAAATATATATTTTAAATGATCTTCAGTAAATTAAAATATATATAATTTGCTACTTTTTAGATTTTTCTTATTTTAGTAAATAATTAGTGAGTGTATATAAGATGTATAAATTTGGTATTAATTAATAGTTTTAAAGTAGCTGAGATGTGATTTTGGAAATTAAATTTACGCTCGATTTGGCGCAATTAAAAGCGTGTAAAAGTCGTCTGCCATTTTAAAAATGTCGTCTGGGTGGAAATTTTGCTTGAGAAAGTTTGATTGGCTAAATTACTAGGCCTTTCATCCAAAAATAAAGAAATTAGTTGACGGCTTAATTGATAAAGTGAATATTTGTGGTGATTTGACTCATTAAGCTATGTTAAAAATTACCTTTTAATTAAATTTTTATAACTTTATATAAAATTGATGATATCGATCCTGATCCACAACTCCAGGAATAAATTTTAAAAATATTTATTTCTTTATTTAAAATAGATATATAACTAAAATAACACTAAAAATTGTGTTTTAAAATCTATCCTCCAACTCCGTCTTTTTAAATGAACTAGTAGAGAAAATAAATTCTATAGGAAAAAAATTATATTGTTCTAAGAGAAAAATAAAAAAATTGAATAATCAATATATAGGGCACAAAGTAATAATAATAATTCATAGATAAATGATAATAAGTATTAAGATAAGAGAAGATTTGGGGAGAAAATGGAAGCAGAAGATACCAGTTTAAATAGATTCAAACTTGGTCTGATAGGAAAACCGGAATTTGAAATTCAAAGATTTTGCTTTCAGAGCATTTTTGAGGTTATACCCTTTACGTTGTAGTTTTCAGCCTCAACTAGAGGCCGCAGCTGGAAGAAATGACTGCTTGCCTGCCTTCAATATGATTCTTATTGACTTTATCAAAAGATTATTTTTTTCTTCTGATATTTATTTAGTTTTAAATAAGTATTTTTAAAGACTTTATTGTACTTTCATTGTTTAAAAAATAGTTTTGTTTATTTATATTTATAATATATATATATATTGTTTTTTTTTTAATTCGTCACATATGTAAACAATTAACCCCTATGCTATTATCATTTATAAAAAATAATAAACATTTAAATAATTATAATTAAATATTTAAATTCCTCCCTTTTAAAATGTTGCATATGTTAATAGAAACAATGTATATATATTTTTATTTCAATCGAAAATTATAAATTAAAAAAAAAGACATCTTCTTATCGTGCAACTAAAAGTTGTTGATGGCTTGCGCCATCTATCAGAATAAATATTAATTAGTTGATATTTATTCTGAGAGATGGCGCCAGTAATTAGAAAATTTTAGTTTCACAATCAGGAGATGCTTTTCTCTTAATATATTTATCAACCTGATCCCAGTACAATTTCATTTTTTCATAAAATTATAAAATTGAATGAAAGAAAAGTAAATCCTCGAATAAAATATAAAAACTATTTATAAATATCTTTGTTTCATCAGTTTTTTTAAAAATTGTTTCTAATATTCTTTGAAAAAAATTTTCTAGAATTATATTCACAAAAACACAATCTCCAATAATTCAAAACAAATTTGATATTCCTATAATCCTGAAATTTTTCTCGTTATAAAATTTTAAATATTTTAAATGTGATATATTTCTTTCTTAAAATGAAAAAAAAAATGAAAAATACAAACCAAAAGATTTTGTAAAACCACCAGTAAAAAAAAAAATTTTTAATTAACCAACCGACATCTTCAAGGAAAAAAAAAAGAACAAAAAAAAAAGTCGGCTGCTATTTAAAAAAAAAAAAGTAAAACCAGAAATATAATAATATTATTTATTTTAATCTACTTTTAAAAAATGAAAAAGGCATTCTTATAAGGCAAATCTACAAAAAAAAACCACAATTTTATCAAGCCAGCCGAAATAAAAGATATAAAAAAAGAACTAATCGTATTTTTAAAGCCATTTTAAAACAGGTCAGACGAATCATGTGATTTAGTATAACAAGCTTTTTTTGTTTTTTATCAATTCTATTCTATTTTTTGTGTGTGTGACGCCAAATCCATTTTCATAGCTTATTCGGTAGCTTAATCAGAAATGGATGTTGTTATTTATTGGGGTATGGAATTCAATATGACACAAACCTGTTACATCCTTTCAGGGTAGAATAATTTCGGTTGGATTGAAATAGACCTTTTTCTCTCTCTCTATAACATTGCATTTCTTGGAATATTATATTTTCCTTATATATATATCTCTATATTATATATGTATATAATTTATATAATAATTATATTTCATATTTTCTTTTTTTTTGTATTACTTGCTGTTATATAAAAAGGCGGGAAAATATAATATTTCTTTCGTCTGCTTTACAAAAAAATGAATATCTTATTTTTATAGTATTACATAATTTTCATTAATATTTTACACAAATAAATTTACTGGCAATGCGCTTCTTTTAAATATCATCAAATATTATCTCTACAGACCTTACTGCAATGATATGAGTTATTGAATGAGAGGGCTTGGCTCATCAGTAGTGAACCCTCTCAGCGGTTTCGCCAAGAAGGTTCACTACTGATGAGCCAAGCCCTCTCATTCAATAACTCATATCATTACAGTAAGGTCTGTAGAGATAATATTTGATGATATTTAAAAGAAGCGCATTGCCAGTAAATTTATTTGTGTAAAATATTAACGATAGATGGCAATTAAATTTAATTTTACTAATAATTTTCATTAATTTTAATTATATAATCTAATTGAGATTATATAAAACATAATTGAGTAAAAATATATCACGCCTCCAGGGAAAAGATACAAGGGATTATTAAATCGAATGAGACATAATGCAGCCATTTTATTTTTATTTTCCACCTAGAAACTTTTAGGGTCTCCTTTGCGAGGTGTGACAGGCTGAGTGGACAGACTACATCACGCTGACGTCGGCCAACAGTACCGAAACGTGTACATGAGTAGCCTCTCTTTATGAATTAAAAAAAAGCTATATGGCCAATATAATCAGGAATAATCTTAAATCATCATTATAAATGAATATTTATTCCGATAGGTGCCACTCAACTATCTTTAAATGTTTATTTAGACGATATGAATATGGCCTTTTCATCATCATAAGAAAAAAATCATATTTAAAGTTCAATTCATTTTGTAAATACATTCTAAACTTTCTACAAAATCTGGATCTCTAATGTTCTCATGCGTTGAATAATGTAAATAACTTATGTAAATAAAATTTTCTCCTTGTTTGGCGCAAGTATCCCTTGCGGGATATAGCGCTTTGGAAATAAAATAATTGATAATTGATCATCATATGGTTGTAGATTTATAATTCATTATATAAAATATATATATGGCAACTCTCTATATAATAAAACTTACAGGTTTTCCTTTGTCCCAAATTTGGAAGATTTCACGTATGTTTTGGTGAATGAATTTAGTGTAATTCGATCTATTATACCCTCCCACCGCTGTAGACACGCAGTCAGAGCCTGTCAAAGTTTTTACACTAAATACAGTAGTGACATACATTGCCCGTGTCAATAGGAAAATATTAGAAGCTGCAAAATTGAATGAAAACAATATTTGTTTAAATTTGTTACCATCTTGGTTGTTACCATGCTCTAGAACGTTGAAGGTGAATAGTTCAAATTCTAGCCGACAAAGCCGATAAACTCTCCCTTTTAATACATACATACATACATACTTGTATATTACAACAACAACAACAAAAAGCTTTTATTTAGGGTCACTGACCCTATACAGGACTCACCAGAGGTATGCATAAGAACAAAGCAGTGAGACAAAGGAAATAACGATATAGACAGAAGAAAAAGAAAAAACAAGAAAGAGAAAGAGGGAAGCAAGAAAAACAACACAAAAGAGTAGCAGTAAGAAAGTGAGGAGTGAGTGTCACTTGGCCTTCTTCTGAGATATGGACTTGTGGAAACCATAAAACGCCGTAGCAATATACTTATTCTGGGTCATATTGTCAATTATTGATGGAAGTGAAGCACAGAGTTGCCCAGTTTTGAGCATAAGGGTTATTCTTTCTTCTTTCAGAGCATAGCAATCAAAAATATAGTGAGTGATTTCATTTTTTTAGTTTTGAATTACAGAAAGTACAAGTCGGGTCCTCACAGCAGAGCATCTTGGTGTGGTTTTCTCTAAAAAAACTTGAAAGTATTCTAACTTGTGCGAGTAGTCTTACAACCGGGAAAGGAAAATCCCCTAAAAGGTAACATACTTGTATATTAAAACAACATGTTGAGTGTAAAGTATGGCAAAATAGGAATGCCTTAGTTAGAGAAATGGTCGGTCTATCTTAGACCGGAGTACATTGCCAAAGTGCGGGTAGGATGTTATTCGTGTCCAAATTCGACCAATTCCATAACTCCTTTTTTAGAATGTTATGAGATCGAAGCCGTCCCTGTACTGATAAGGATCATAGCTCGAAACCGTTGTATGTAGGTTGTTAGCTTATTTGTCTGAATTCTGACAAAACTGGTATCGAGAGTTAGATATGGATCTGTACGGTCTACAAAGAGAAAATCAATACATTGCCTTGCTTTGAATACGTTTATTTAAAAAAGGGAAAGGTGCCCTTTATGCAAGTTTATTTTCACGGAAGAGGTGACCTTTCTTCTTATATATATTACACACACACACATATATATATATATACGATATAACTACAAATACATATTTTTAATATAAAAATTCACTTTTTTTTATTGAATCAAAAATGCAATTTAGCAATATTTCGATTGGAAATACGCTATCCTTTATCAGGATAACGTTATAAGTATCATTTTACATATGGATCAAGAGAACGAAGGAAACAATAAGTATAGGAGGGTTAACTATTAACACAGTAACTATCTCTAACTAGAATAACGACGGTATACTCTACCGAATCTAACGACTCTAGTTAGAGATGTAAAATGTAGTAGATTTACACACAGGGGAAATACCACAGAGAGAGAGAGAGAGAGGGAGACACAAACCGCTTCCTGAATCATTCAACAAAGATTTTAAATAAGCTCGTAGATTAGGCAACACATTAGCAATTGATAAAGATCTTAAGACGAAAGCAATTAGGCCAATTGAGACAGCAGAGAGTTTCGTGATAGGCAGCCATTCACTACAACTTCTTAATTAATGGTTTACATCAATTATTAATGCCTCGATTAGCTGGTGTGAGAAATTGCCGGTATTTAAAAAGGGCGGGCAGCCGGGCGACCGGCCTTATATGCTTTGTGAATATTCTGTGAATTGAATACTCTGTGATGTCTATAATTAATTCTATGACTAAATCACCTTATTTTTAATCTTCTCTCATATTTTATAAAATATTTTTTATTCATAGAGAGAATATATAACTATGTTACATTCTAATCTCTTAAAATAATATATTATCTTGTATAAATATTTTCGTTAATTTTGAAAAGTTCTTTTTTAGAATATCTTCTATATATATAAAAATCAATGTTTGTATGTTTGTTTGTTTGTATGTCCGGTATACAAATTCGCAGTAGTTCACTAATCCAAACCAGAATTTCCATACATAGGTAAAGAAATACGGGGAAGACGATAGGCTATTTTAAAAATATATATAAATCAATTATTAAAACTATATATTCAAATTATTCTACTTAGCTCACGAACAGCGCCCTCTATCAAAGATTAGATTAAATTATGTTTATGCAAACAAATAGATAATGCTAATAACAAACAATTATTTAAAAAAATCTTATCTAAATATATATCACTCGGGTAGATATGCACACGGGTCAATCCCGGGGCGAAGCCCGGGTCACCCGTCTAGTATATTATATATTTTTTGAAAATAGAGCAATCCATAAATAAATCTTTAATTAAAAAGGCATATATTGGATCAAAATATTTGTATATTGGTATGTTGATATTAGTGAATATAAATTATTTTTGATCCAAAATATACCTTTTTAATTAAATATATTAATAAAAAAATCTATATATGTTTGTTTTACGTGTTTTTTAATATATTTTATGTAACACTTTGTTTTGTCAATCAATAAAAATATTGTCATATCACATTGAAAAATAAATTGTCTGACCATTATTTCTATACATATAAAATGAAAGGATTTAAAAGCACGAATGTTTCTTTTATACATAATACAAACTTCTACTGTCCTTACTGCGATGAAAAAATATATTGGGAGGGCTTGGCTCATCAGTGGTGAACCCTCCCAGCGGTTTCGCCAATTTAATCCACCAGACCGCTTCTCAGAGCTCTAATACTGTAGTTGACGATTCTGCTTATATACGCAGCACTGAAGGATGGAATTTCAGAAATGGTTTTTCAAGAAGACTATGGACATAAGCTTATAGGACAGTAGAATTACATTCAAATGATACATTATTTCTATACTACTCCATACCCACACCATATAAAAAAAATTAATTTACGAAAATTAATTAATCTTTTATATATTTTTTTTCTATGATAAAAGTTGTTTACAGTCTGAGAGAACAAAATGTAAACATGTATATTTTAAATATAAAGAAGTGTTATGAAAATTATAAACATGTCCCATTTACACATTGTAAAATGATATATAATATAAAATGTAAACATGTTTATTATAAAATGTAAACATGTTTATTATAAAATGTAAATATTTATATAGTAAAATATATATATTATATAAAAAGAGATTTTAAATACAAAACATAAATAAGTGTTTTGATGCATTAGCGCGCCATCTGTTATCAAAATACGAAACTATTATAGACGCGTATGATTCTTTATAAAAATAAAACAATTTCTACTGTCCTTACTGCAATTGAAAAATTAATGGGAGGGCCTAGCTCATCAGTGTTGAACCCTTCCAGCGGTTTCGCCAGTTTAATCTCTCATACCGCTGTTATATTGCATTTTTGGAACTTCTTTTTATAGTGATACTCTACTTATTTGATTGTGCTGCTCTGTCTGAGGAAAGATGAAAACTAAATGATAAAACGGGGCAACTTTGTCCTTTATTTCCGGCACTAATTAATGAAATATCAAAGAATAGGTATATAGCGGTGGCGATATTTGGATTCCACAGGATTATATCCCGGATCTCCCCTTCCCTTATGAACTGGCGAATCCTGTATAGGGCGAGAGGCCCTAAATAAAGGCTTTGTTGTTGTTTGTTTATAGTGATACTGATGCTAGACTCTTGGAATGGGTATTTTAGATTTTTTTTAATTTTTCCATTGGGGAAAGGGCAGTAGAAATTGTTTTAATTTTAAAAAATAATCATACGCGTCTATAATAGTTTCGAATTTTGATAAATAGGTGTAATATAAATAAAAGACAATTCGCTGAGGGAAAAGTTTCTTTTTATATATAACGGTAATACAAGCTTTCGAGCTCAACAGATCTTCGACAGGTATAACTAGGCTACTGAGGCTTTTCGAATGAGCCCGAAAACTTGTATTGCCGAAATATATATATAAAAGAAACTCTTCTCTCAGCGAATTGTATTTTATTTATAATTTTACTGAAGGGTTTATATTAATTAAAAAATAAGTGTATTATATAGATGTGGGAGAACTAATGTAATTCGAAATATGAATACCCATAACAAACTGAATTTAATCCAAAATACCCAAAGCTACAACACGCAACACTATAAAGGAACGTGTTGAAACAGTTAAAACCAATTGCACAGGGAGAGAGAGAGAGAGAGAGAGAGAGAGAGAGAGAGAGAGAGAGAGAGAGAGAAGCAGTAAGAAAAAATAGACGCATGTATTATATTCAGAGAAGCCTCTATTTTTTAATCTCTATTTCACTATTTGGAAGCGCGTCTCTAAAGTGCTATCGAAGAGAACATTCCTTATTAGTTGAACACGCGATCGTGAATAACCACGTCTGGAATAACAACCAAATCATATAGCATCTTATTGAAACAAGAAAGTTTGTTCAAAAGAAAGTTGGTCCCCTCCATAATCGATAAGAAGATTATAAATAGAAAAATACGTCCCCCACAAAACCTAACAACAGTCCACTTCTACAGAGACACAAATCCAAATCGAGAAAAATAGCTTGAAAAAGAGTGGAATTCGGCTTATGGATATTCTTTGGATTTATTCTTTGGATCCAGGATTGATAAGATGGGAAGTTTTCTTAGAGGAAGTAAAAGGAAAATATCGCTAAGAATGGACGTAATTATAAAATTGGACGAGAATATGTAAGATAAAATCATTTCTTTCAAGACAAAGAAGATAATTGTAGAGGCAATGATATTTTATGAGGTCACTTATAGATGTGAGAGCTGGACTTTCAGAAAAGAAGAAAGAAAAATAATGTAAGCTTTTGAAATGTGGACATTGAGAAAGTTACTCAAAGTGCCATGTACAGATAAAAGGACAAAAGTTTCAATCTTTAATCAAATTAATCCTGGTATATATCCCTAGAATCCCATACATGTAAACCAAGACGGGCATACTTCGAACACATAATGAAGGCAAATGACTTAGAAAAGGCGTTGATGTTGGGGAAAAATGAAGGAAGAAAGGAAGCAAATGGTTTTAAAAAGATGTTGATATTGTGAAACATTGAAGGAAGACTTGCAATGAACTGGATAAAAGAGGTCAAGAAAGCTACGGAAGGTTACTAATTGAGCTACGAGTGATGGTCATTAACAGATTAATTAATATTTGTCCATAAAGTCACCAGAAGTCGACTTGATGGACCTTAACACGACAACTAGATTTAATATATATAAATACTTGGACCCGCTGTAATAAAATATTATATTTTCTACTGATATGATCATATTTATCTTTTCACATAGAATTTAACGATGGCAACAAGATGTTATATAAATAAATATTTAGATTCACTGTAGTAAATATTGCCTTTTCTACAAACCCTCACAATATTTGTAATTAAGACAGTAAGAAGAGTTTGTTTTATTTGAATAAGAAAATCTGTGCAAAAAATAAAATTTCATTTCTCATATAGAGATTGCACTCACACATAAATTATGCATAACTGTCCTTTTATAAGTTGTTTACGGAAGAGCACTGCGCTATGTGTAAATATGTATTTGTACTATATTCTATTAGGTTTATATGTCCATATAGTTTAATTAAATACCAAGAATTCATCTACAGTGTTGGAAACAGGACAGCCCAATACAATATTACAAATAGTTGTCGTGCGAGACTCGAGTTATGTATACACTGATGGACAAAACTTAAGTAAGTTTCTTATTTTGATGTCGTCTATTTTATTTTATTTTTTTGGAGACTGAGGCTATTATGTTTACACTTGGTTATCTCGTGTGTCTTCAATAAAGGTCACTGTAATATATTTCAGAGTTATTGTCTCAATCCCGATATACATGCTTAAAGGTACAACTTCCTTAAGTTTTGTTCACACTTGGTTATCTTATGTTGTCTTCAATAAAGGTCACTGTAATATCTTTCAGAGTTATTGTCTGAATCCCGATATACATGGTAAAAGGTACAACTTCCTTAGGGTTTGTCCATGAGTGTATTTATCTAGAACAATATTAAAGCGGAGTAATCTATTAACTTGTCGAGACCGCTGGGAGGGTTCACCACTGATGAGCCAGGCCTTGCCAATATTTTTTTTATCGCAGCAAAGACAGTAAAGATGTTTGTTTTATTTGAAAAAATAATTGCGCTAAAATGGTATTTTTTATGTCTATTTTTTTTTTAAATATATATATATGGAAAATTTGCCGGGAGGAAATTAATCCATGGAAGCAATGGTCGCCTCTCCCGTCAAAATAAACGTCAGAATCTGACGCCATCTATTGACCGTCGCCGCAACTAGCGGCATCGGGTCGGTGACAAAGCCACAACACCAACTTTGGCAAACTGATAAGCGTCCACCTAGAGACCATGGTCTCTAGGTGGACGCTTATCAGTTTGCCAAAGTTGGTGTTGTGGCTTTGTCACCGACCCGATGCCGCTAGTTGCGGCGACGGTCAATAGATGGCGTCAGATTCTGACATTTATTTTGACGGAAGAGGCGACCATTGATTCCGTAAATATATATATATAATGTGTGGAAGCAATGGTCGCCATTGCGGCGGTGACCATTGCTTCCATGGGTTAATTTCCTCCCGGCAAATTTTCCATCTATATATATATAATGTGTGTAATATGTATATATACTTATGTATATATTATGTGTATATTTCAAAAATTTAAGTCTTTGTTTATTTTGACGAATACATTCCTTCAAATGACGACGGCGAAAATAAATTAGTAATTAAGAGGAAGCTCCTTTTCTCAAATAAGATAGAAGAAGAAGAGCTTATTAAAGACTCCAAAATCTATGATTAAAATTTTTAATAAAAATATTTGAAACTACATATACCTCTCTTCAGCAACGTAATAATGTACTGCCTCTAATTTAGTCAAATCCTTTTTTTAAATATTTTAATTCAAACACGATCCCAATTAAAATTTTGCCTTTTAATTCCGTCATTGCTAATCGAATTTTGAATTACCTCATGCGGAAATGATTTTTATTGAGCTCTAAATATATAATCAGTGAGCATTAAATAAAAAAAAAACAAATTAACTATTCCTTTTCACGAATTAAATGGTACATACATAAATTATCTCAAAAATTTTAATTATATCATTTGTGAAAACGATTTTATTGAGTTTTCGATCATTTAATCAGTGAATATTAAGAGAATAAAATAAGTCTATTCAATGAATATTTCAATGATATAAATTAGCTTTTTTTTCTAGGTGGTAATAAGTTTTGACGTAATTAAACCAAACTCAATTATTTGAAAGGAATATGGCTAAATGGAAAAAAAGCGCAATAGTTATAGGAAACTTAAACAATTTTATGAGTTTTAGAAAAAAAAATCGTTTAGCAGAAAAAGTCCAATTAGAAAATGATCAATTTAGGGTTAGATGTGTTATCAGTGAGCAGTAGAGAGTGTGCGCGTCTGCCTTTAATTTGAATATAAATTAGACAGAAAGCAGATTGGTCGCCCTGCGAGAAAATTACTCTGACATGCAATTAACCAAGACATTTTTTAGACATTTGTTACCAGTTATTTTGCCCGATCCTGATTGTTTCTTACGAATTCTCGGCTCATTTTAAACTTTCTGGAATTGTCAGTACATAAAAACTTTTAAAACTGTTTTAGGTATATATAGAAGATAGAAGATTGTTAGAATATAATGATGAATACTTTTAAAACTTTGTTGTATGGGGATTAGCGCCAGATAATTCCATGGATAATCAATTATGACGTAGTTAGCGGGTCAAATGGTCAGTTTTCCAAAGATATCAGTCACCTCACCTATGTCTGTCGTGGAAGTTAAATCGTAAGAATTTGTCTTAAAATTGTTTATTGATCAAATATGGAAAAATAAAATCTTCTACAATACAAATATAAATAATAAACAAACGGCTTCTGAGGATGAATTTCTTGTTTTATTTTATATTCAACTCAAACTTTCGTAAATATATCACAAACCCTTCTACAGGACTATATGATGATCATATATTCCTGAAGAAGGGTTTTGATACCCGAAACCTTGAGATGAATATACAATAAAACAAGAAACTCACCCCTCGGAAGCTGTTTTGTTTATTACACAGGTCTACAAAAAAAACTTTTTTTTTTTTGCACAAGAGAACCTGATGGTGTTTCTAGTGTAACTTTTCATGCTGAACTCAATAATCTAATCAGAAATTTCCCATCACCCATGGTTTTTGCCTGACGATCTTTTTTTAGTATTGGGATAAATACATGCATCCAACATGAAAGAGACTTACGAAAACATGAAACTGCTTTTGAAAAAGATAGAACATGAAAGATACGGTTGGAAAATATGCAGCGATTTGAAAGTCGTTGCTCTCTTGCGTGGATTACAGCTTGGATATACAAAATTTTGTTGTTTTCTGTGTGAGTGGGATAGCAGAGATAGGGAAAGGCATTACATTAAAAAAATCTGGCCAAACCGTAAAATCTTTACTCCAGGATATAAAAATATTGCAAATCTACCCCTGATCGATTCAGAAAATATTTACTTACCACCATTACATATTAAACTGGGATTAATGAAGAACTTTGTCAAGGCAATGGATCGAAATGCCAGTGGATTTGCCTACCTAAAACAAAAATTTTCTAGTATAAGTGAAGCGAAGATTAAAGAAGGCATTTTCGTTGGACCTCAGATTCGAGAATTGCAGCAGGATGGAAATTTTCAAAATATTTTGAATGAAGTTGAAGCAGCAGCATGGAATTCCTTTAGAAACGTTTGCAAAAACTTCTTAGGAAGTGTCAAGGTTGAAAATTACCGAGACATAGTTAATGATCTGTTGCTTTCCTACAAGGCACTGGGATGTATCATGTCCCTCAAGATCCATTTCCTGCATTCACATCTAGATTTCTTTCAAGACAATCTTGGCGCAGTTAGCGATGAGCATGGTGAGAGGTTTCATCAAGCTATATCAAGCATGGAGAAGCGGTACCAAGGTAAATGGAGTCCCGCTATGCTTGCCGACGACTGCTGGGCACTCAAGAGGGATCTAGCACAAGCAAAGTATAGAAGAAAATCCACTGTCACTGCTTTTCAATAATAAATATGTTTCGTTCATATATGCCTATATATTAACAATATTTCCAAATTCAAGTAGGTGTATCTCAGAAATATTGTGTAATAGAAAAAAACTAATGGTATATTTGGATTCAGGACATGTAGATAAGATGCTATTTCTTTGTGGACAAAGAAAAATATTTTTTGATAAACCAGTTACATGACATTGTTTGCAATTTTTAGTGGTTTTATCCCAATACTAAAAAAAGACCGTCACGCAAAAACCATAGGTGATGGGAAATTTCTGATTAGATATTTGAGTTCAGCATGAAAAGTTACACTAGAAACATAATCAGGTTCTCTTGTGCAAAAATCTTGTTGACCAGTGTTATTTATTCTCACCAAATATAAAACACACACACACACAAAGCTTATATTAAGATATATCCTATAGTGGAACCTCAATCTTTAAAAGACCACAGGTAGTTTCAGAGCCAAATTCAATATTAGAGAGAAGTGTTCTCTTACTGAAGAGGCAGCCAATTGGTAAATAAAAGGTATTTAGGAAAACTGTCCTTTGTATAAAGGTGTCCATCCGTTCACATATGAAAATTCTACTGCATATAAAATCCATAATATGATTGTTATCTTCCAAAATATTGTTCGAACACTATATTCCTTTTTTTATCTTTATTTTCCTAATGTAAAAAAATGCATGGCAATTTTACAACAGCCATGAATATGTAAATAAATAGAAAAATCTACTATAATAAATTCCCCCTGGTAAATATATCTCCCCCGATTTTTAAAAGTTAAAGATGCATATTCAAATTTGCTGAGTAGTTTTGGTTTTAGATATACATGTTATTCTCTTTAATTAAAAAGGCATATATTGGATCAAAATATCATTTATTTTACTAATATTTCAGTTGGCTGAACGCCAACTCCAACACCTTGATAAAGGTTGGCGTTCAGCCAACTGAAATATTAGTAAAATAAATGATATTTTGATCCAATATATGCCTTTTTAATTAAAGATTTATTTATGGATTGCTCTATTTTCAAAAAGACTCTCTATATGTATGTGAGAATAAACTGATCAAAATAAAAGCACTCAAAATATATTGCGACTAGAGTTAAAAAAAAAGGAATGCTATTTTATTATTTATGTGCCTATGTAAAAATATACTTTTTTTAAATATACAAAAAAAAGTCAATTAATACCCAGATTCTTTTCGAAAAACTTTCTTCCTGAGTTCCATCTGTAGAAAAAGTACCCATAAGAAAGGCTTCTCCGTTATAGGGGCTCATAGTTAATTTTATTCCAGTAGAAAGGGCTCCAAGGCCCGAAAGCTTGAGCTAATTAAATGATTTTTTTTGCGAAAAAAAAATTTCTTGGATGATTTTTTCTCAAATAAACCCCAAAGAATAAATTAATTACCAACACAATGAGGTAAAATTCCATTGCCTGAAGTAATTATTGCCTGTAAGTATTGCCATTGAAGAAATTGCCTGAAGTAATTGTTCGATATGTCCGGAGATGGCAATGGACTCAAAAAATAATCATTTTCTACAGCAAAGGTGTAATTTAGTCTTTGTAACTACACTCATGGACAAAACTTAAGGAAGTTGTACCTTTTAGCATGTATATCGGGATTCAGACAATAACTCTGAAATTGATATTACAGTGACCTTTATTGTAGACACACGAGATAACCAAGTGTAAACAAAATTGCCTCTGTCTCCTTCAAAATAACAGACGACCTGCAGCATCAAAGACTTTCCACTTCCTTAAGTTTTTTCCATGAGTGTAGATCTCTATATATGTTGAATTTTCGTTTTTTTAATATCTAAGCGAGAATATTTATTCCAAGATTAATTTATGAGAGGATGGAATATAAATTATAAAAATGGAGAAAATAGCCACCATCATTGCGTATAGGTATGTGTCTGTTAAAAGTCTGTCTGCACTTAAAGCATAAAATCTAAACGTTCATTTCGTTTCAAAGATTTATATCGGTTTAGAAATCACTGTTAATTGAATTACTGTCGCCCTTATTCGATCACAACTAAATACTAAAATAGTTTATTATAAACATTAAACTATTAAACAATAGTAATAATAATAATAATACAGAATAGTATTTCCGCGTTACTAAAAACAACGGTCACAAAAACGTTTGCTAGAAAATAAAAGGAGAATTGGAAAAAAAAAACCATCGAAATAAAACCTTTCCAATTCAGAACCATCGTGGAATGTTTAATTTGAAAAATAAAAAAACTTGTTTTTTTTTATTTGTTCTGCAATTCGAAGGGGTTATTTTTCATGTAACAAATAAAACTTTTTTTTTCTTCAAAAAAACAACAAAGTCACCGAATGTTTTGCTCTGACCTTTTCCAGTAAGTTGCTTGGTCTATGGGGAATTACACATTTTCTGATTTTTTTTTTCAACATTATTTTTTTATAATTATAGAACGCGGGTGGAAAAAAACAAAGAGTTCCATTTTGTTGAACTTTGATTGGGTTTTCACAGTTGACTACATGCTTTGTGGACTCCGATCATTTGTTATTGTTCCACATAATTTATTCATTTACAATTTGCCTTGCATTTGTTTGATATAAAGTGCGGGACGAGATGGCAGCATTTATGTACAAAATAAAAGGGTACCTCTCCCTTTGAATAAGTACCTAAAAATGCGTTTAAACAATGCATCTATTACAAGATCATCATCATTACAAGATTGCGGGACGAGATGGCATTTATATGCAACAAAAAAGGGTACCTCTCCCTTTGAATAAGTACTTAAAAATGCGTTTAAACAATGCATCTATTACAAGATCTTGTAAATATTTCCTGCGCGTTCAGCTGTGAGAAGATAATTACTGTTTGAAAAAGAAAAGCTGGTGTTGTGGCTAATTCACACATACATTGATTTAATTCAATGATTAAATCTTCAAGTATTCACTCACACATGGCAAAACTTAAGGAAGTTGTACCTTTTAACATGTATATCGAGATTGAGTTAATAACTCTGAAAGATATTACAGTGACCTTTATTGAAGACACACGATATACACTCATGAACAAAACTTAAGGAAGTTTTACTTTTTACCATGTATATCGGGATTCAGACAATAACTCTGAAATATATTACAGTGACCTTTATTGAAGACACACGATATACACTCATGAACAAAACTTAAGGAAGTTTTACTTTTTATCATGTATATCGGGATTCAGACAATAACTCTGAAAGATATTACAGTGACCTTTATTGAAGACACACTATATACACTCATGGACAAAACTTAAGGAAGTTTTACTTTTTATCATGTATATCGGGATTCAGACAATAACTCTGAAAGATATTACAGTGACCTTTATTGAAGACACACTATATACACTCATGGACAAAACTTAAGGAAGTTGTACTTTTTATCATGTATATCGGGATTCAGACAATAACTCTGAAAGATATTACAGTGACCTTTATTGAAGACACACTATATACACTCATGGACAAAACTTAAGGAAGTTGTACTTTTTATCATGTATATCGGGATTCAGACAATAACTCTGAAATATATTACAGTGACCTTTATTGAAGACACACAAGATAACCAAGTGTCAACAAAATGGTCTCTATCTCCTTCAGAAAAACAGACGACCGATAACATCAAAGACTTTACACTCCCTTAAGTTTTATCCATGAGTGCATTTGCTGCAATGAATGACTGATATCTCAACCACTATATTTAGAGTTAAACAATCCGAATTGTTGGATCCACCATTATGGTACCTAAGAGAACTTACCTCAATGTAAGTTACAATTCAATAGAATCCTCCACAAAACTACGAAGAATTTCACAATATCCATTCAATTATCGACCTCCAATTAAGGCCATTTTAAATTAATTTCGCCCGTGGCATTTTTAATCAGGTCGGCCAGTGCTTTAAGTTTCCTTTAATTAATGTTTTAAATTGTCAATCATTAAGTGGACCCTTGTGTGATGATTTATATTTCGTTAATTAGCTTCTTTTTGTACATGTGTGTGATTTATGATATTTTCAATCTTTAGAGAAATATTTTTGATAATTGGTACAATACACGTAAGGTTTTGAGAAAGTTTTTTAGAAGAAAAGGTTGATTTAGTATATTGTTTTGACTTGAATTCTTTTTCCCCCATTATTTCGCGTCATTTCTTCATTTCTCCATATATACATGGCCTTTTTAAAATATTTTTAATCACTTTTCTTCATTTTCACAAACATTGTCTTTGTTATAGCTCCGTCTTTGTAGACGTCTGGAATCGCTGTTGGAATACACTCATATGCATCTAGACTATTCATTCCTATGTAATTTAACTGACCAAAACTCTTTAAGATAGATTATCATTGATGATCCTGACAAAAGTTACTATTTACGGGTTAACACACAAATACAATATACTAGGGCCTACAGTAAGAGTAACTTAAGCACAGAAAAATCGTGGACTCAAAAGTACAACACCTCTTCAAAATGACAAAAGTTACTATTTACGGGTTAACACACAAATACAATATACTAGGGCCTACAGTAAGAGTAACTTAAGCACAGAAAAATCGTGGACTCAAAAGTACAACACCTCTTCAAAATGACAAAAGTTACTATTTACGGGTTAACACACAAATACAATATACTAGGGCCTACAGTAAGAGTAACTTAAGCACAGAAAAATCGTGGACTCAAAAGTACAACACCTCTTCAAAATGACAAAAATTACTATTTACGGGTTAACACACAAATACAATATACTAGGGCCTACAGTAAGAGTAACTTAAGCACAGAAAAATCGTGGACTCAAAAGTACAACACCTCTTCAAAATGACAAAAGTTACTATTTACGGGTTAACACACAAATACAATATACTAGGGCCTACAGTAAGAGTAACTTAAGCACAGAAAAATCGTGGACTCAAAAGTACAACACCTCTTCAAAATGACAAAAGTTACTATTTACGGGTTAACACACAAATACAATATACTAGGGCCTACAGTAAGAGTAACTTAAGCACAGAAAAATCGTGGACTCAAAAGTACAACACCTCTTCAAAATGACAAAAGTTACTATTTACGGGTTAACACACAAATACAATATACTAGGGCCTACAGTAAGAGTAACTTAAGCACAGAAAAATCGTGGACTCAAAAGTACAACACCTCTTCAAAATGACAAAAGTTACTATTTACGGGTTAACACACAAATACAATATACTAGGGCCTACAGTAAGAGTAACTTAAGCACAGAAAAATCGTGGACTCAAAAGTACAACACCTCTTCAAAATGACAAAAATTACTATTTACGGGTTAACACACAAATACAATATACTAGGGCCTACAGTAAGAGTAACTTAAGCACAGAAAAATCGTGGACTCAAAAGTACAACACCTCTTCAAAATGACAAAAATTACTATTTACGGGTTAACACACAAATACAATATACTAGGGCCTACAGTAAGAGTAACTTAAGCACAGAAAAATCGTGGACTCAAAAGTACAACACCTCTTCAAAATGACAAAAATTACTATTTACGGGTTAACACACAAATACAATATACTAGGGCCTACAGTAAGAGTAACTTAAGCACAGAAAAATCGTGGACTCAAAAGTACAACACCTCTTCAAAATGACAAAAATTACTATTTACGGGTTAACACACAAATACAATATACTAGGGCCTACAGTAAGAGTAACTTAAGCACAGAAAAATCGTGGACTCAAAAGTACAACACAAAAAAAAAAGTAAATAATAAACCACAATTCGTTAAATAAAATAAAAAAACAGTACTTAGCTTTATTGCTGCTTAGGTAGGGATCGGACCGGGGTTACACAGGTATGCGCCGAGATTGCCAGACAGGGATATAGCACGCAGAGAACACTTTAAGCGTCCCCACACGATATTCCACCACCCTCGCCTCGACTCATACCATAGCCCACTTTATATACAAACATGGCCACATTCGTCCAATGAGAATGCGGGAGAGATTTGTTCACAAACAAACGAAAACATAAATTCTTTCCACTAAAACCTGAGATAAGATATGATAAGATTGCAAATATTTGTCAATATAATTTGACAAAAGGTATCTTTCCAAAAAAAAAAACTAACAAATCTCCCAAACATTCCCATTGTCCCGTAAGGAAAACCTCCCGCTGTTCGGGAGGAAAAAAGCTCACGGGAGCCATGTTATAAATAAAGAAACAAAAAAAAAAAAAACTAAAGAGAGGAGAAGTAGGCATCCGGGTCGTTCCATAAAGGCGCCTTCCATCTTGCTCCTCCCAAAAGAAACTTGAGAAAAAAAAAAAAATCTGCGCAAACTACGTGAGTTACCATGAGTGATTACCAAACACACATATATAATATGCTTTAGCAGACAGAGTTTAATGGGGGACCAAATAAGCTCTCATCTGGGACCGGCTGGGTATGTTAGGTAGAGACTTAGGGTATTGACAGACGCTCACTTGATGAGAAACCGAACGATCCAATTCCATTCAGTTCTCTCAAGTCCAAGAGCTAAAAGCTCTTCTTAACGTCTGTTTCTAAACGCTTTCATCCTATCGACATGTACAACTTTCACATCGTGCATGGTGACCCCTCTTACTCTAAAGTTAACATCGGAGACCCTAGCTTCCACACGGAAAGGCCCATAGACGTTGGAGTAACCTTCAGTCTTAGGAACAGCTAGCATTACCAGATCTCCTCTGTCGAAACTTCTGGAATAAGGTGGCCTAGGATTCATAAGCTTTTTAGCAGAATTACCTGACATAAACTGTCTGAGAGTCTCCTTTGCTTTCCGCATCACCCTTAACCTCTCAGCCCAAGTAGGCTTTCTAAAACTATTAACAGACCCAGCGCTACACTCACAGCTTCTGTTAAACTCAGTAGGTGGCAACTTTACAGCCTCGTTTTCAATGCGCTTCACTGATTTCTCCTCGAAGGAGCTTGAAACCATCGGTCTATGCACACTGGCAACGTAGCTAAGGTCTACATAATCTCGGTCTTCTGGTTTCAAGGAAATCATGTTGCAACGCTCCCGTATGGCAGGTAACGGGATATTGAATCTCCTTATATCATTGATTCCCAGAATCCCGTCGTAGGCCTTATCTCCGAGTGACATTAGCCAAAACCTTATCTCTCCCAGCTCAATGCCGTTTTCGTTACCAACTCTACAGGTTTTAACACGTGTAAGTGTCTGCTCTTGGCCTGTCACTGACACTATACGTAAAGTTTTAAGTGCATCGTCCCAATTCTCCTTCAAGACCTTGCACTTTTCAGAATCAATAATACTGACTTGGCTTCCTGTATCGTATAACAGGTGCCACATATTGCCGTTAATATTCACCTTAACTATTGGCATATTTCTAAACTGATTTCCTCCATATGAACGTATGTTCACTATCTCAGCATTGTCAAGAGTATTGCGGTTGAAAAACATAGAAGACTGTCTTGAGCAATCACTAGCTATATGTCCTAAGCTACACTCAGGTGGACTCAGCCTGATTTCGCCCAACAATTTAGTCAGTTTTTCTACCTCACCCCTAAGACCTGCAATACACTGCTCATTTTCGTGCTTCATCCTGTTTACACTGGCACTAAGCATCTTCATCTCACTCTTAATGCTATTTATTTCTTCAACCCCTTCTACTGAACATACCCCTTTCATAAAGCTGCAACGGTGTTCTACACTATCCTCCGTGGCCATGACACTGACTGCTTTGTCTATTGATTTAGCCTCACTGCGAACAATAGCCTCTCTATACTTATCGAGCACATTTTCGAGGAAAATTTCAAACACTAGGCTATCGTCAAAACTGTACTCTACTTTATCTCTAATGGCCAGGAATCTTTCTTTAAAAACCATAGGACTTTCCCCAACTCTCTGCTTAACACCTTCTAATAATTTAAGGCATTCCCTAATACCACGCGCTTTCTTAGGGTACAATATGTTCAGTTTACTAGCAATACTTTTGAAACTGCTATCGTTACGGATACCCATCTCCTCTAAGCTCAACCTAACCTCAGGGGATAAAGCCTCGAACATGAGCAATGCTTTGACCTCAGGATCCCATTTGCCTACTCGAGCTTTAAGCTCGACTTCCCGAATGAAAGATTCGAGATTAACCCCATTAAACACTGACAAGTTGAGCATAGAATTCGCAAACATGATGGAGTACAAAAAAAAGTAATAAACCACTCAATCAAAGAAAAAAAAAACGCACGTATAATTACAGGAATTTACACGTGCAAACACCAGTAATCCTGGCAGGCTCGCCAATGACAAAAGTTACTATTTACGGGTTAACACACAAATACAATATACTAGGGCCTACAGTAAGAGTAACTTAAGCACAGAAAAATCGTGGACTCAAAAGTACAACACCTCTTCAAAATGACAAAAATTACTATTTACGGGTTAACACACAAATACAATATACTAGGGCCTACAGTAAGAGTAACTTAAGCACAGAAAAATCGTGGACTCAAAAGTACAACACAAAAAAAAAAGTAAATAATAAACCACAATTCGTTAAATAAAATAAAAAAACAGTACTTAGCTTTATTGCTGCTTAGGTAGGGATCGGACCGGGGTTACACAGGTATGCGCCGAGATTGCCAGACAGGGATATAGCACGCAGAGAACACTTTAAGCGTCCCCACACGATATTCCACCACCCTCGCCTCGACTCATACCATAGCCCACTTTATATACAAACATGGCCACATTCGTCCAATGAGAATGCGGGAGAGATTTGTTCACAAACAAACGAAAACATAAATTCTTTCCACTAAAACCTGAGATAAGATATGATAAGATTGCAAATATTTGTCAATATAATTTGACAATCCACATTCCTTTATCATTAGTAATGATAGCAATTAATGATATTATTCAATGTTTACACGAATAACACCATAGATTCTTATTTCCACAATTCTTTCTATCTGTTGTTCCGGACGTATTTCACAGTTAACAAAAATCAGCATTTGAGAAAATCTCTTTAGAAAAAAAAGTAACAACTTTAATTTAAAAGTTATTTACACTACGAAACAAATTAACCATTCGAGAGAAATCCTCTTTTCCAGCAGTTCTTTTTTTTTCAATTGGTTCGTAATAGAGCCCGCGTGTAGGCATTCAGCCAATTAGAAACAAGGATTTGTTGAGAGTTCATTTAACGGGAGAGTTGTTGATTTGATACTCTGTGTTCTTCTACAAATCTACCTTCTCCACCCAGTCATGTGAAACAATCGCACACCCACATTGTAACACAAAATTCCTTTCTTTCTGAAAAAGATATTGCAATTCATAGGGATTATATACTTTTAATATAAAAGAAGACCATCTTGAATCTCAACGAAATTATTTTTATTTCAATATTTCAGTGGGTAGCATATTTCTTCGTCTTTCTCAAGACAAATTCTATATTAGTATTGATCCAATATGCGCTTCTCTCTTATTAAAAAACTCCTTTTTAACGAATTGTTTCATAGAAAATATCTTGAAGAACACATATAAGAATAGAACTCATAGTATCCTTGGTTATCTCTTCCTGGATATTGGCGGTGGGCCTTCGAGGATTACGTCATCGCCATCTCCTCAGCGGCAAAACACGAGATCTACATTTACTTCATAGACCGGGAAATGCGTGATGTCGCAGAAGACCCCCAGACGATCTTCATGCGGAAACTACAACGGTAGAAGAGATTCAATGTACATATTCACTGTACATAGCATTCTTTAAAAAATCTACTATATCCTCATTGTAATTTAATCATTATCACACATCACACAATGTGCGAACTTGGGTTAATTGACAAGATTTCAATAAACGTTGTTAATTTTCGCTCTCTCTCACTCCCTTTATTAATACAATTATCTTAGACCGAACATCTTTTCGGGCAGAGAACCCTTACGAATACATAGCACCTCATGTATCATTCTTTTGCTTCTTATAAGAGATAATTACTAAAAATAACTCTCTATAACGAAGAATTATTTCGTTATGTTGATGTTTCTAGCTATATTGAGTGAATGGAGCTAAATAATATTAAGTTAATAATAAATTTCATTTCGTAACAGAGAGAGAGATTCTTTCTACATCGGAATAAAATAGATTGTGTTAAAAGTCGTGGCATAGAATGTGTAAATATCTTTTTGAGTGTATAACTTGGAATGTAAATTTCTTTTAAATGAATTATTATTATGTCAAATATATTTTGAATGTATTATTATTATGTAAATTTCCCTTTTGTATATAACTGAGCCGTGTTGTTGAAATAAAGAGTTTTCTTAGTAGAGCGAGAGCTTTACGGGTGTAGCCGCTGGTTTTTGTCTTCGTTATTTTCTTTCTTGCTTGATCACCCGAGGCAGTCCAAATCAATATCAAGACTTTGGGTAAAAGTCTTACTTGTTAAGAGGAGGTTTCTTCAATCTGACCTCGCGTCATATATGCTATATATTTATATGCTACACTGAAGGATGAAATCTTAGAAATGGTTTTCAAGTAAACTATGGACATAAGCTTATAGGACAGTAGAATTACATTCAAATATTTGCTTCGAGCAATGCTCTTCAGCAAACTATAAAGACAAGGCCAGTTAGGGGTAAATTAACACAAAGCAATAACGCGCCATCTATACATATAAAAT
The DNA here is from genome assembly GCA_030710605.1 of Cordylochernes scorpioides. Taxonomy (NCBI): domain Eukaryota; kingdom Metazoa; phylum Arthropoda; class Arachnida; order Pseudoscorpiones; family Chernetidae; genus Cordylochernes; species Cordylochernes scorpioides. The sequence continues at coordinate 19,239,078 of CP092868.1, forward strand.
AAAAGGATTTAAAAGCGCGAATGTTTCTTTTATACATAAAACGAACTTCTACTGTCCTTACTGCGATGAAAAAATATATTGGGAGGGCTTGGCTCATCAGTGGTGAACCCTCCCAGCGGTTTCGCCAATTTAATCCACCAGACCGCTTCTCAGAGCTCTAATACTGTATTGGATCATTCGGCTTTTATATGCTACACTGAAGGATGAAATCTTAGAAATGGTTTTCAAGTAAACTATGGACATAAGCTTATAGGACAGTAGAATTACATTCAAATATTTGCTTCGAGCAATGCTCTTCAGCAAACTATAAAGACAAGGCATCAGTGTAGCATATAAAAGCCGAATGATCCAATACAGTATTAGAGCTCTGAGAAGCGGTCTGGTGGATTAAATTGGCGAAACCGCTGGGAGGGTTCACCACTGATGAGCCAAGCCCTCCCAATATATTTTTTCATCGCAGTAAGGACAGTAGAAGTTCGTTTTATGTATAAAATAAACATTCGCGCTTTTAAATCCTTTTATTTTATATGTATAGATGGCGCGTTATTGCTTTGTGTTAATAATAAGCATTCCCCGTTAGAAGTAAATTTCGATCATTTTGATTTGAGTGATTTTTTATTTGAGTTGATAGAGTGGTATGTATGGACGCCATACTTCCTCCATCCTAGCGAGATATTTAATCAAGTTTCAGCCAGGATGTATTGGTGAAGGAATATCCGTTAATGAGATATGTAGGAATGAGATTTTAATGGGAAAGTTTCTCTCTCACCTTTGTCTAGCTCTGTATATAGTGGAACAGGAACGTATCCTGGAAATATGCAAATATGCAATTTATCAATTTGATTCAGTTTTAGTTGTTATCTATTCCTATATATGTGGAAGTGGTTGGCTCGTGCAATGTTATATGATATACTCCTCTGTGGCATAAATTGTTTAAAATATATTGCCACGTGGAAAATTAGGGAAGACAAAAATCTTCAGGAGGAAACAAAATTTATTTCAGGGAAGGACAAACTATATCAAAGGTAAACAAAAGATAAGCCACGAGGGAAATTTACAGAGTCGCAAGATATAAAACATAAAAATGACCACTCTGTTAAATAAAAGTAGCTCCATCCAGATGGGAGAACTGTCAATATAAAAGAAATAAATCAATGCCATTATCCTACTTCCAATTAAACCACTGTCATTTCCCGTAATGGAAAAAAGAGATTTGAAGCTATAACTTTCAGTTTTAGAGATTCTATGAGACCGTAGAATGAACCTTTCCTTTTACCAACTGATGCCACGAGGTAGTGCCTCATATGCAACTTGTATATCTGAAATAGGTGGATAAATAACGAGGTTCTCACCTGAGTGGTCCAACTATATGGCTGATTCTACCGTCAAAATATTACTGGGGGGCGTACTTTATAGCGTTTGTTTCTGAAACTTGAAGGCGATCACAAATCGTGTAGTGCGTTCTGACCAAAGGTGATGATCGAGTGTCTCGTGCTCCGGGATGCGGAAGGTCGTGATACAAGACAGTCGTCGATGACAAGCTCCATGCTGTAATTCACAGGTGGGAATTGTGCTTGCATGTCCTTAATCTGGACAAGGGAGAGACGCCGAGCGATTAAGGGACTGGTTAGATTACTAACAAAAGTATAGAATAAAGTGAAATAAAGTAAAGATTATATATATAACCTTTTTTTATCATTATAAACCTTTTAGTTGTAAAATAAGAATTATTAATTTGGAAGAACATAATTTGATCTCTCGTACTTATTTGAAAAAAAAAAAACAGAAATTATGTTTATTGAGACTTATATATACAAAAGAGAAAAATTAAAGAAAAAACCTAAACCTTTTATTATGATTAAGAAAAGTCATAATTTATTAAAGTTTATTTACAATTATTAAACCTATATTTCCCCTCTTTGATATGTAAAATTAAATGAAAAGATAAATTTGTAAATGCAAATTTACGGAAAAGAGCTAGCTATACATTTCCTTTCAAATATATGTTTACGTATAAAAATGTTTAATTTATTATAACGCTATTCTCTATTAAGCTAAATAAAAATGTTAAATAAATCCTTTAGAAATGAAATCTTTTCAAATGCTTAAAATACGCAATAAATAAATATATACAAATTAATGAAAAGCAACAAGATAAAACATTTAAAAAAAAGAAGTCTATAATGATTTATTTGCACAGAATTTCTCATAAAATGAAATTCGGGTCCATATCAGTGAGTGAAATTTATATATATATATATATATAAAGAGAAAGGTTTTTAAAAAAAAATAATCTTTTCATAACATCCCCCCTTCTATAATTAGCGAAACACACATTCTATAAAATTGTTTTAAAAAGAAGAAGAAGAAAGAAAAGAAAGAAAATTTCCTCAATTCAAAATGTCGTCCATTTATCACGAAAAGCCCAAACGATAATTTGAAAAGCCCCAAACGATAATTTTAAAAAGTTATACAGTGTCGTCAGTTTGATGTTTATAAAAAAAAGGCTATTTAATTAGAAATGAAACACTAACTAACACTTTTATATTTTTATTTCCCCCGTGTTTAAAAGCTCATTAATAATAATGACTAAGCCTTTTAAATAGAACTAGGTTTGAGCGTAGATAATGGGAGTGTGTGTGGAGGAGGGGTTGAGTTATACATAAATTTGAAGATTAGCTTCATTTAGACAGCATTTTCCCAAAAGTTTATTTTAAAAGTTAACTCTATGAGTTTTGTTGTTTTTATTTGTGGGAGTGTATCTAATTAAATAAATATAATGTACTTAAGAAAATCTGTTTAAAAGAGAATAAATTATTTTAAAAATAATTTGTTTGGATGTAATTAATCTTACACTTACACCCCACACACTTTGCTCTATATAGTATATTCTGAAGGAAGTTTAAGAGTCCCAATTAATAATCTGGAATTTTTGTTTTTTGCATTTTACTACACTGTTTATTATTTTTAAGGTTTATCAAATTTGATACTTTTATTTACATATAAATTATTCAATAAATCACGTTCCTAAGACTTAAAAGGACCTCTAAGTATTGACATCGATGGTTCTATGAAATAAAAAAAAACTCACTCACAAATACAATATACGCCTCGTTATTAATCATTTTAGTTTATGGATTGCGTAATATATTACTCAGCATAAAATATTTAGAATATGGATTTAATATGTAAATATGTATTCAAAAATATGTTTAAAAAGAAACGCAATCAATAATATATACTTCTGTCAGCTTGATAAGGCACAATTTGGATTATAGATTATAAAAACAAGGTAATAAGACCAAATCCAAATAAATAAATAGTGTGTGACAACGCTGTTACCGAAACGTCACACACTATTTATTTATTTGGATTTGGTCTTATTACCTTGTTTTTCTGTCAGCTTGTTTATATGTCACGAGAACTCCAAGCTCAGGAATTAATGATGATGCTAATGATCATAGTTTGTTGAAATGTAACATAAGTTGATCAAATATTCACTCGGATAAATCACGTACGAAGCCAGGCGCTTCATTTATCTATATAAAGATTTTAAAATATGTGGGGATCATATAAAAAGCAACAATTATCAGTATAATTATAATAATGATAAAGATAACAATGAAGATGGTCAAGATAATGCTAAAGTGTATAACCTCCATGAGATGATAATCCGGCTAGAGAACACCTATCTCTATAAAGGACAGTTTCCTTGCCCCACAATTTCTATTTTTACTATATAGCAACTCTCCGGTAAGAAGACACCTCTCTCTAAAGGACACTTTGTCACTGCAACTAGGTGTTGTCTTTTACAGAAAGGCTCTACTGTATAATAAACGTGCTAATATAATAATATAAATAAATTTCATTTTGAAACTATAATAAGAGTAGCAGTGGTTTTTGTTGTATATATATTAATTATTTGTTACCACAGAGTGTGTGTAAGCTCACAGGTAAATAGGCGCTAACCGAAAAAGAAAAAGGTTCCTTTGTTCAATATTAGTTTCCCTTTTATATTTTGTTCTCTCTCTTGTAAATCAATAAATATAATGTTTAATTATTGGAATCAGTTTCATTAAAAATTCTAAGCAAAGTCAACAGTTTTAAATTAGTTTTTTACAGAAACCATTCTTCTATTATTTTTATATTTTTAAATAGCCATAAATACGATTGGAGTCCTAAACATTTCAGAAGATTTTCTTTCTCTTTTTTAAGTTCGAATACCGATTGTTCAGTGTTCGGAAAAAAAAAACTTTCTCTGGCACTGATTATTCATTATTTAATTTTGATAAAGACGCAAGACAAATTCCTACAAACACTAAACCGAGAACCTTCGGTCAAAATAGACATTAACACTCTAAGCCACATTTTAAAACGAAAATTGAAATTATACCGCGAATGTTTCTTTTATAAAAATCGAAATTTATTTTCAAAGAGAAATAGCGACATTTCTAACTTTGAGGATGAGGTATGGAAAGGTGAAACATGAAGAGTAATGGCGAACGGAAAAATAAAAAGTGTCCAGGGGCGGGAATCGAACCCACACCCTTCTGCTTACCGGGCAGGTGCCTTGTCCACTCGGCTACCCTGGACGTATTTTTCCGTTCGTAACTAATACTTAAAGTAACATTTAAAATACAATATAACGCGGCTGATGATTGTAAAACGAAAATTGAAATTATACCGCGAATGTTTCTTTTATAAAAATCGAAATTTATTTTCAAAGAGAAATAGCGACATTTCTAACTTTGAGGATGAGGTATGGAAAGGTGAAACATGAAGAGTAATGGCGAACGGAAAAATAAAAATAAAATTATTGTCTTTGCAATCTCGAGTCGGTGGCATCGCCTTTGGTAAATTTAAAACGCCCACCTGAAGACCATGGTTTTGGATTATGCTCCTCGTCAGTTCAGGGTGGGCTTCCTTTTCATTATATTCACAAGGGATTCGTGAAATCTTCAGAATTTGCTAAAGAGAGTTTTCTAATATTCTAGATATTTTCTACTAGCGTTTGCTTTGTTTAGTGTCCAAAAGGTTTAAATATTGCCTTGCTAAAGTATCCTGTCATGATAAATTTCTTGATGTCAATGTATCAAGATTTCTCAACGTATGACCGCTCATTCAAATTTATCATGATATAAAATCACCAAGGATTTGCAACAATGGCTTGCAGCGTCAGTCCAAAGAGAGAAAATATAATATGGAAACAAACTATTATACCATGAATCTAGCAAAACCCAGCAGTTATAAAGGAAGAAAAGAGGGAATATATACTAAATGTAAATCCGTGAAAAGTGGATTCCATCTTCAAGAAACTACTTTGGCTGATTACAATAAGGAAAATATAACACAAATTTCGAAAGGTATAGTGCGAAACAAATTGTCCTAACCCTAAAAAAATGATAAATAAAGAAAATAATGGCTAGATCACCTTTGCTCTAAAGAAGAAATAAGATAATGAAAACGAGAGATAAGAACAAAAATATTAAAGAGAAGTATAGGATCTATAACAAATCAATTAAATAGAAAATGGAAATAAAATAGAAGATCGATGAAAAAAGGATCTCTCAAATAGACTTCAAGCCGACCAGTAGAATGGCTAATAATTTGTCTTCGTGGCCATTCTCAAGTTGCACGCTGTCGAACATGTCTATTGAAAGTACTATTGTTTTAAGTTTCATTCATGCTTTTATTCGATTCTAATCATTTATTTTATACACTGCTTATCAAAAAGTTATCAATACTCGTAAAGTTTATTTTTAAAGGTATAGAGATGTTTTAGAACGTGTATATCTGGAAAGTTTGATCTCGATATAAAAAAGATTTAAAGCCAAAAAAAGGAAGCTATAGAATATTATGGAACATCTGAAATATATGAATTGGGTGCCAAGTTATAGCTCAGATTTGCCATGGTTCTATCAAGAAGGGCTTTTGGATCGTAGCAACCAATTCTCACCATTGATTTCGACGGAAAAGCTCAAGAAAATTTGAAGTATTTAAATACCAGTTTGGCTTCGCAGAATTTGAAAATGGCGTTTAAACTGATACATCTATAGATAGCACAATGTTTAATGGCAAAAAAAGTAGAAATTTCGCAATTAATGGTTATTTAAATTCTAATGCACGAAGGTGTGGAAAATATAATCTATATATATATATATATATAATTCAACTGCACCTCACAATGGATCATGAAACCTAACGAGAGCATTACGAATTCTCAACTTTTCTATTCGAATTTTCCATTTATAAACTGCAAAGTTGAAATAAACTAATTCAAAGAAGCAATGATTAACAATAAACAAATTTGAATACCTACTCCCAGAATTCTTCTGAAAGAACATAAACCGAATAATCTAATAAAAAATAGTAGAGTATTCTGGCAGATTAAAGAGGTGAAACCGCTGGGAGGTTTCACCACTGGTGAGCCACACGCCCTCTCTCCCAATATTTTCTCTTTTTGCGATAGTAGAAGAACTTTATAAACATAATTCGAAGATAACGTTATGAAGCTTTCAAACCTAAATTCTGGATATCTATTTAAATATTGACAAATCCAGACCATTACATAGCCCTATCTATCGACAAGCACCAAAGTGACTCTTGACCGAAATAAATCTTTGAGATCATCACCTCTTCCTTCTAGTAAATTTCTTTTTGTAGCGATGCCTGCATCATCTTCAGTAACTTTCAAAACCTACTTCTGAATTATTCAAGAATTTCAGGCTGTTTCTTCTAGCAATTGTACCGACATAGTCAATACCTTCGCAAGCTAGCTCCACAATTCTTGAAGAACTTTATTCATCAAGATATATATTTGTATCTTATTTTCTCTAACCTTGAATTCCAGAGAATCTATGAAAGATCATTTCAGGTAAGCATTCCCTCCTATTTTAATTGTGTTTTTAAAGTGCTTTTTTAAACGATCGATTTTTTTTTAGTTTTGATACATATATTTTATAATGAAAACATTCTTATATATCAGTATTTCTTTTTTAAATGTTATTTCACAACTTAAAACGTGAAAAAAACTTAGAAAAGCATTTCTCAATCCGTTTAAATGTGGGCTTAGACATTTTATTTTAAATCTATACCAAGATTGTGAATTTGATCAATGAATTTAGTCTTTCTGACCTTGTATAATTGGGATACACTGGGATAATAAAAAATATTTTTAAACTAAAAATAATGAGAGAGTTAAAAAATAGTGTTATATATTTTCATTGATATACTATAACATTTGTCTGTGGTACAGGCAATGGATAAATTCAATGATATCTGAGCTAAAATACAATAATAATAATAATAATTTGAAGTTTGCATTCAAAATTTATCGAAATAAAAATAACTATTGTATTAAGACAAAGAGATACAACACCAGGTTTGGCAAATTCAGAACGCCGAGACCTTGGTTTCGGACTATAGAACCTATGATTTTATGGTAGCTACAAGGTGATGAGAGATACACAAGAGAGCCATGAAAATTTTCGAATTATTCAAAGAGAGATGATATGCATAGTTTTTACGTCTATTTTGACGGAATCGTATCCTTTTTTTATTATCAATTTTCAACCATATATTCATGATATGTCGTAATTCGAAATTTCTTATATAGAGAGATTTTTATATAATCAAAAATAGTATAAAATATAATTCCAACACCTCCCCCATGCAGTAGTTTAACTTTAAAAAAAAATTTATGTGTTAGAAAATTTGCAACAGATGGATGTCAATATAGAATATATTTTATAAATATTGGCAAAATAAATATTTTATTAAATCCAATATATGCCTTTTATTATCTAATAGAATATATGTAAAATATATCATATTGTAAAATATATATTTCAAATTTTCATAGAATATATATATACATCAAAAAATATATTTTAAATTTAATATATATAACATATTAATGAAAATAAAAATAGGCATCAATTTTTTTTAACTCTAATTTTTATTTAAAATGTAAATTAATGATTGGATTCTTTTCATATAGTAAAATTTCAAATAAATTATGAGGGTAAAGCATAATATATTTTTATAAGCTCAAAGTAATAAATCGTTGTAAAAATCTGTATTTTTTTTAAAACGTAATAAAAACAAACATTATTTTTTTATGCTTTTCTTAGGTACATTATTAAACTGGGATAAAAATATTACTCATATCTCTACATTTTATATATTTTAAATCGTTATTTAAGATATTTAAATTATTTATAATGTGTTATAACAAAATATTGTAACCACAAAATAAGAAGTAATTTATCCTTTGAGTTCCAAAAGCAACGCACATTATATATAGAGGTTATATTTTAAATAACTTACACGTATATTTCTTTTTAATACTTTTACTTCCAGCATCATATATATAAAATTAAGTTTGAAAAGTAAATTAAATTTATAATAATTCATAATTACAATTTGGACTAATTATAATTAATATTTACATCAAATATAATTAATCGCAACAAATGTTTAATTTGTTTACAGACGATATCTAATATTTGGTCATAATTGATTTTATATTATATTAAATTTTTCTCAAAAGTCACAGAAGGAGGTTCAATATTTCTCACCAGATTTTAATTTTAAATAAATTAGCATAAAATAATGAAAGCGGGTTTTATATTAAATTTGTTTACGAAAATTAATACTTAAGTGGGGAAATAAATGTATATATAGAGAGAGTTTAATTTTTAAATAGATATATATTGTTTAATATAGGCTTTTTACTTTTAAGACCAAATTTTGCACTTTAATGTCAATATTTTATACTTTAATGGCAATATTTTTTTATTTTAATAACACAAAGTTTGACCCTTCAAAAATGCTATGATAAATGGTTTATAGTTGAGTTAGGTATCATTATTAGCGTTAATATACAGTGATTAACTTTATTTAAGATAAATCTCAAATCCACTATTTTAATAGCTTTATTAAGACGGAAATAAAATGTTCTTAAAATATCATAAAATATTTTTAAAATAATATCATTTATAATTAAAAAGGCATATATTGGATCAAAATATCATTTATTTTACCAATATTTCAGTTGGTTTAACGTCAACCTTTATCAAAAGGTGTTATAACATATTGATAAAGGTTGGCGTTCAGCCAACTGCAATATTGGTAAAATAAATGATATTTTGATCCAATATATGCCTTTTTAATTAAAGATTTATTTATGGATTGCTCTATTTTCAAAATATCGTCTATATTTAAAATAAAAATACTATAGTATAGTTTAAGCAAAAGGCATCTACTTATCGTGCAACTGAAAGTTGCTGATGGCTTGCGCCATCTATCGGAATAAATATCAACTATTCTCGTTGATTTTTAATTATTCCAGAATTGGCCAAATACCCATTCTTGATTAATCAAGAAAAGCTAACCACGGCCTTTTTCTTAATTTATGCGCCTTATCCAGTACAATATTACATTTGTACTATTTTTTCACATATAGTATAGTTGTTGAAATTTCAAATAAGATCGAAAAATAGAGATTAAAAGTGAAAATGTTGTTATTAAAATGTAAAATATTGTCTTAAACGTATAAACCTGGATATTTTGTCGATTTTATTGGGGGACATTTTTTTTTCACTAATAACAGCTTTGTTTTTAATAAGAGCCTTTTTTGCGATTTTGTGCAAAATTAATTATATCTTAAAATACATCATTTTAAAGTTTAATAACATTTTATGATAAAATATCAAAATTTTAAAAAATTTTAACAAAGAAATTAAAAGATAAATATCGACATTTTAAAAATCATATTTAATATTAACACTTTTGAGTTTAAAAAAAATAACTTCATGAAATAAATATCAATATATTTTTTTAATTAAATAATAATATTTTCAATTTAAATTGAAATTTTCTAATTGAAACCTCCCTATTTATTATTTTTTTATTTACTTTAACCCACATTAAAAATTAGTTCTACACTTATTTCTACATTCTCAAATGGCCAATTAGTCGAGTTAAGAGTTACACTTAACGTTAATTTTGATACGATATAAATAAATAATCAACTTAGTATTTATTCTGATAGATGGCGTACTGCAACAGCAACTTTTATTTGCATGATTCGATGTTCTTTCTTTTTACATATAAGGTTATATTAACCAATTTACTTTTATTTATTTAATTACCATCGTTTCAGTGAATCTCTATCACTCTTCTTAAGGGAATGATTTTTTCTGAATTTTATTTTTAAAAAGTTAGTTGATGTAGCCATATATTTTCCAAACAGACTTTATAAATAACATCAGTTGTATCCCATTATTTACAAAATCCCCACCATCCTTAAACTGTCTAAATTTAATTATACGAATGTTCACAAATTTGCGTATTCAATTTATATATGCAAATAATTTTAAATACTTTAAAATTAAAAAAATAATAATAATAATAATAAAAATAAATAAATAAATAAAAAGAGAAAATAAAAAAACTCCAACTGGCCGAAGTGTCTATTTTTTATATTAAATAAAATAAAATTTAACGTTGTGTTATTGTGTGTTAGTTAGTGAGTAGTGAATCAGTCAGATATGTAAATTGAATCAGAGAACGGAAATATAATCAATTCAATATCTATTACTTCTCTTGTATCTCTAAATAAAAATCTTCAAAATCAATCAAGTGGGAAAATGCTTCTGAATATTATTTACTGAAAATTCAAGCCGCCTACAGAAAAGTTTCTATCCTTCCTCTTTTTTTTTATTTTCTTCTTCTCTCTCTCTCTATCTTCCATTGAGCTTTGCAGCGGTGGCAGAGGCGCCATGTACATATTCATTGTACAGGGTCCATTATGAAAGTAATGAGCATTTACTGGCAAAATACATTTATTGATCGTAATTTGTGCAAATGTTCAATATTCTTCAAAATACATTCCTCCTGCATCAATACACTTGCGGAGACGCGTTTGCCACGCCTGAAAGGCACCCTGAAACTCCTCGACAGGAATGCTTCTCAGGAACGTTGTAACATGGTGTTGGATGTTTTCCACGGTTTCCCAATGTTTTCCTTTCATCTCTCTCTTGAGTCTAGGAAACAAAAAGAAGTCACATGGAGCTAAGTCGGGACTGTAAGGGGGGTCAGGGATCAACGGGGTGTTGCTCCGGGCCAGGAAGTTGGTTATGATGAAGGCTGTGTGGCTGGTGGCATTGTCATGGTGGAGCTTGACCGTGTCTTTAATGTCAGTCCTCACGCGTGAGATCCGGCGTTTCAATCTCCTGAGCACCTCCAGGTAAAAGACTGAGTTTACAGTTTGTCCCTGCGGTACAAACTCACAATGGACTATTCCTCGGATGTCAAAGAAGACAATGATCATCGTTTTGATGCGCGACTTGCTCATTCGCGCTTTCTTGGGGCGTGGGGATGATTTTGTGTGCCATGCACAGCTATGCCTTTTCGACTCTGGGTCGTATTCAAACATCCAGGATTCGTCTCCGGTTACTACAGAGTTCAGAAAGTCCGGTTCATTTTGAATCAAATCCAACAATTCTTGACAGCGCAAAACTCTAAGTTCTTTCTGGTCTTGCGTCAACACTTTCGGCACAAGCTTCGCACAGACCTTACGAATTTGCAGATCCTCGGTCACTATCCCATGTACCACAAATGTGGACATGTGTAATGTGTCAGCAATTTGCTGGATGCTTAATCGACGGTCGGTACGCAAAACTTCGAGCACACGATCCACGTCCTCGTCAGTTCTGGCCGTTGTTGGGCGTCCTGAACGGGGTTCGTCGGCGACCTCCTCCCGGCCCTCCTTGAATGCCTTGTGCCACTTCCCAGACTGTGATCTTGAAATGCAATCGTCCTTGAAGGCTTTTTGCAGCATCTGGAATGTTTCAGTTGCATTTTTTCCAAGCCTCACGCAAAACTTTATGGCGTATCGTTGTTCAAGCGAACGCTCCATCGCGCTATGTTACAAAAGTTGAAAACACACTTCAAGCGGAGGCATGTATCTCCCCTCACACTGCTCGAACTCAACTGACGACCGGATAGATTGAAAGGGCATATCCCTCCACCACATTTCCCACGGTTTCACCGTGCTGCCATCATTCGTCGCGTCACAATAACATTATGCTCATTACTTTCATAATGGACCCTGTATATAGCATATATTTATTGTATTTTTTATTTATATTTTTTTATTATAATAATCATCATCATTGTGAATTTTCATAAGCTCTACTTGAATAGTGCGGACTTTTGTCTATATTTTGACGGGATGTCAATAAAACTATGTTATTTGTCATTTTTGTCTCTCTTTCTCTCTTCTCTTACGTTAAAAAAAATATATATATAAATAAACTATCATTTTTTAAAATATAGATATATTCGATAAATCATGTTTACAAAATAACTATATTTAAAAAATATATTCTAAAAAGCGTGATATATACAATTGAAATTCATGCATACAAAGAATAAATAGGTAACATTAAAAGTAAGGTATGTCCCGCCATCTATCAACAAGTTTTGTAACTATTTTTGAAAAACATTATTTCTCCCATACAATGTGTTAAATAAAACGAAATTACTTTTTATTTTTTTAATGAAGTAAATAATTTGTATGTTTTTTTTTAAATAAAATTCATATATTGCAAATATACCGCGAATGTTTCTTTTATAAAAATCGAAATTTATTTTCAAAGAGGAATAGCGACATTTCTAACTTTAAGGATGAAGTATGGAAAGGTGAAACATGAAGAGTAATGGCGAACGGAAAAAAAAAAAATACGGAAAAACTGGACACTTTTTATTTTTCCGTTCGCCATTACTCTTCATGTTTCACCTTTCCATACTTCATCCTTAAAGTTAGAAATGTCGCTATTTCTCTTTGAAAATAAATTTCGATTTTTATAAAAGAAACATTCGCGGTATATTTGCAATTTTCGTTTTACAATCATCAGCCGCGTTATATTGTATTTTAAAATTCATATATACAGTTACCTTATATTTAAAATAACTAATATTTATGAAAAATTTAAATAAATTTCTTGTGAAAAATGCATCTAACACGTTTCAACCTTTCTACCCCAATATAATAAAGAGAGAAAGATGTGGAAAATATATAATCCGAATTGATATTGAATAAAATCCAGAAGATAAATCCAAATGGTTCGAAAAGAAACAAAGTAAATTCCTTACTCCTAACTACATTTGAATGTAATTCTACTGTCCTATAAGCTTATGTCTATAGTTTTTTGTTTTTTTTTTTTGTAAACCATTTCTTAGATTCCACCCTTCAATGTAGCATATATAAGCAGAATGATCCAATACAGTATTAGAGCTCTAAGAAGCGGTCTGGTGGATTAAATTGGCGAAACCATTGGGAGGGTTCACCACTGATGAGCCAAGCTCTCCCAATATATTTTTCATCGCAGTAAGGACAGTAGAAGTTTGTATTGTATATAAAAGAAAAATTCGTGCTTTTAAATCCTTTTTGTCTATCTACAGTACTGGTCCAACATTTGAAACCTCATCCTGGAAGGTAGAAAACCAAAAGAATAAACAACTATTACGGAAATCTATCTAACACGGATTTCATTATATATTTAATATATGACAATTTGGAATTCCATCAGCCCGAACACCCGTGTATTTGCATTACACTCATGAGCAAAATTAAATTTAAGGAAGTGGAAAGTCTTTAATGTCATCTCGGGCGTCTTTTTTTTTTTAAGGAGACAGAGGTTGTTCACACTTGGTTATCTCGTGTGTCTTCAATAAAGGTCACTGTAATATCTTTCAGAGTTATTGTCTGAATCCCGATATACATGGTAAAAGGTACAACATCCTTAAGTTTTGTTCACACTTGGTTATCTCGTGTGTCTTCAATAAAGGTCACTGTAATATCTTTCAGAGTTATTGTCTGAATCCCGATATACATGGTAAAAGGTACAACATCCTTAAGTTTTGTTCACACTTGGTTATCTCGTGTGTCTTCAATAAAGGTCACTATAATATCTTTCAGAGTTATTGTCTGAATCCTGATATACATATTAAAAGGTACAACTTCCTTAAGTTTTGTCCATGAGTGTACTGTACGGGGATCCATCAGAAATGGAACATATGCCGGAACATATTAAAACTCCATTTCCAAACTTTGTTTTTTTTTTACTATAGGTAAATCCTTTGTGAGGATATGTTTTCTCTCAAAGATAAACAGTTATATAAAATCTAGGCAAACGTTGAATCGCTAAAAATAAGTTTAAATCAAAAACACTCTGTTTATAAGCGTAACGTTTCCTCTATTTGTCCATAAATCAAGCTTTCGAGGAAAAGCTCTTCTAAAATTTATTCATTATATGTAAATATAAAGTCTGTCAAAAATATCCTTTAAATAGAAAGCTCGCATTGTTTAAGTGAAAAATAAAATAAAACGCCTATCACACACAAAACTGGGTGTTTTGATTTAAATATTAAAATTCATTAATGTGTATTAGATAAAGTAAGCTTTGTTCAGTGAAACAGTAGCGGCCAACAAGCTCTTGAAGCGTCTAGTCATTTGAAATGCCTTTTTCTCTCTTTTCATTTTAATTAAAATATTGTTGGCAATGTGTTTTTTTTTTTTCACGCATATCAAATTTTGTCTCTAGAGACCTTACTATACAAAGCAATAACACGCCATATATATATATATAAAAAGAGAAAAGGGTCGCCTCTCCCGTCAAAATAGACGTGAAAACTAGACGTCAAAGCTGGTGTTGTGGTTTTGTCACCGACTCGAGGCCACTAGTTTCCGGCGACGGTCAATAGATGGCGTCTAGTTTTGACGTCTATTTTGACGGGAGAGGCGACCCTTGTCTCTTTAGATCAATACCCTCCCGGCAAAATTCCTATCTATATATATATATATAATGAAAGGATTTAAGCTCGAATGTTTCTTTTATACACAATACAAACTTCTACTATCCTTACTGCGATGAAAAAAATATTGGGAGGTCTTGGCTCATCAGTGGTGAACCCTCCCAGCGGTTTCGCCAATTTAATCTACCAGTCCGCTTCTTTAGAGCTCTAATACTGTATTGGATCATTCTGCTTATATCGACCTTACTATAATGATACAAATTATTGAACTAGAGGGCTTGGCTCATCAGTAGTGAACCTTCTCAGCAGCTTTGTCAAATTAATCTTCAGACCGCTCTACTATTGTATTGGATTGGTTTTCTTATATATCCTGTATTTACTATGGAAGGTAGCTTAGGCGTGTTTATAGGGAACCTATGAATATAAACTTATAGGTCTGTAGAGGTGCCTACATATAATTACAAGACAAGACCTCTCATTCAATATCTTTTATAATACAATACAATATAATGCGGATTGTGATTGTAAAACGACATTTGAAAAATATCCCGCAAGTGTTTCTTTTCAACGAAAAATCCAAAATTTATTTTAAGGAGAAACAACGATTATTTCTAACCTTAGGGATGAGGTATGAAAGAATCTTTGTTTCTCCTTGGAATACATTTTGGATTTTTCGTTGGAAAGTAACTCATGCGGGATATTTTTTAAATGTCGTTTTACAATAACTTTTATTATTACAGTAAGATCTGTAGAGATCAAATTTGATTATATAAGTGAAAAGAAACACACTGCTAAAAGGTTTTATTACAAATTTTATCAAATACAAATGGCACATTTGTAAGTGCAAAGTCGAACTGCTTTTCACATGTGTAGACATGTGGTGTACTTACAGTAAAAAGCAGTCGCTAACTACCCACCATGATTATCATGGCCTGTACCACGTATACTAGGGATAAGTTAAAAAAAAATTATCCAATAGATGGTAATTGAATTTATAAAAAAAAATTGTTGTGTTGAATAATGGTAACTAACATGGTCTGCGCCACATTTTATAAGAAATGTGAACTATTTTGACGCGTAGGATTCTTTTTAAAATAAAATAAAAAATCTACTGCCATTAGAGTGCAAAGATAAATTAATTGGAAGGCCTAGCTAATCAGTGGTGAACCCTTTAATTTAACCTATTTTTGACGCATATGATTCTTTTTAAAATAAAACAATGTTCTACTATCATTACTGCAAAGATAAATTAATTGGAAGGCCTAACTCATCAGTGTTGAACCCTCCCAGCTGTTTCGCCAATTTAATCTATTAAATCAATTAAAATTCGAAACTATTTTAAAGGCGAAAAAATAGTACAAATGTAATATTGAACTGGGATAAGGTGCATAAATTAAGAAAAAGGCATCTCCTTATTGTGCAACTGAAAGTTGCTGATGGCTTGCGCCATCAGGATGCCTTAATGACCAATTTTTTTGGTCGTTGAGGTACAGCTTGCACCACGCTGATGAGGGCCAACAGCCCGAAACGCGTCCGTGGTTAGCTTTTTCTTGATTAATCAAGAATGGGTATTTGGCCAATTCTGGAATAATTAAAAATCAACGAGAATAGTTGATATTTATTCCGATAGGTGGCGCAAGCCATCAGCAACTTTCAGTTGCACGATAAGGAGATGCCTTTTCCTTATTTTAAAGGCGTAAGATTATTTTTGATATTAAACAAATAGAGTTTCGAATTTTGATAACAGATGGCGCGCTAGTGCATCATATTATAAATCAATTAAACTGGCGAAACAGCTGGGAGGGTTTACTATTGATGAGCCAGGCTTTCCCAATAATTTATCTTTTCACTAAGAGTAGAATAAAATTGTTTTATTTCAAAAAGAATCATAGGCGTCAGAAAAAAAAAGTAAAAATTATTATATAATGGTAACTAAATACACACAGTTTATATGGGTTTGTATGTGAATTTTGTGTTTCCTTATACATATTATTCAATTTCTATCCACAAAAACAATGGCAGAAAACCTCGTACATGGTTATTAGGCTAAATATCGAAGACAATTGATCATTAAATATACAGTAATTGTAAGTGCCGTCTGCGGGCATCCAGCTATAAATATCTTTCAAAAACCTGTTTGATAAAATTCATCATTTATTGGTTAGTGTGGAAAATTTCCCTCCGTTGGAATTTCTGTGTTTGATAGAAGTTCTAAACGGAATCCTTTATCAGAATTGAAAATAAACATGTAACACGCATAAAAAATATATTCAAAGGAGTGAAGCCTCGTTCCCTCTCAAGTTTCACATTTTCAAAACAAATTAGTCACGAGTCAAAAAAAAAATATATATATATATATATATATTTTTTTTTTTTTTTGAAAATAGAGCAATCCATAAATAAATCTTTAAATAAAAAGGCATATATTGGATCAAAATATTATTTATTTTCACCAATATTTCAGTTGGCTGAACGCCAACCTTTATCAAAGTATTATAACATTTTAAAGTGTGACAAAACAATGATATTTTGATCCAATATATGCCTTTTTATTTAAATATATATATATGTGATAAATATGGCACCTCTCCCTTTAAATATCCATTATAAAAAATGCATTATTTTTATAACCCCAGTAATAATCTTTACTAGTGGTGATAAGAAATGAGTCAACACCCACAACACCCTTGTTTCTTAGCTCTGTCTTCTTCAAAATGACAAACGACCGGCGATATTAAAGACTTTCTACTTCTTCAAGTTTTGTCCATGAGTATATATTTCTATGTAATTATTATTTTTTTCATTAGTCATTTTGTTACAGTTTTCTTTATTTACAGTTTAGGGTTATCTTTTTGTTTTGGTTAAGCAGTTCCACCACACATGGCCTTGCAGAATTCCAACAATGGACTGTCTATGGCGGAGGTCGGCAAACTGCGACTCTTTGGATGTGAAGCTGTTTATAAAGTTCCATATGTAAATATTATTTATGTGAGTACTATTTATTGTTGGCAAGAAAAAAAAATGTTGTGGCTCTTTAAAAACTTTGATATTTTGTAAATTGTAATTTTTTACTCTTCCTACTCAAAAGTTTGCCGACTTCTGGTCTATGGCGTTTCTTGTTGGTTGTTCTGTTCTCTCCCTCGATGGTTCCCCCATTTCTCATCCTCGGCCCAAGCATCTCAATCACCCCATTCAATAAACTTTTTCTCTTTTTCCTTCTCTCCTCAGCGGCAAAGCATACCATCTACGTTTTCTTCGGGTCTTCGGGCATGGCCTAGACGATGACGCCCTGGCCATCCTGGCGTCTGCCAAGACGCGTATCTATAAGCACTTCCTCGGTGTGGAATTGAGGAGTGTACAAGAAGACCTTGTCTGGAGGAGGACTCTCTCAAGGTGGGGAAGCCTTCCTTGCTGAAGACATTTGTATATATATTCCCCTACACTTTATATGCCCTTTTACTCTTTTATTTTTTCTCCTTTGTAAAATTTGGTTGAAAGAATCAATAAAATTGTTTAAATTGTCTACGTTTTCTTCGTAGATCGCCAAATACATGGGATCGCTGGGGACCCGCTGGTGATCTTCCATCAAACTCTGCAGCGTCATGTACATAGCTGTATATTTTAATCATTTTTGTTATAATCCTCATTGTAAATTATCACATAAATAGTGCAGCGGACTGTGACATGTATTGACAAGAAGTCAATAAAACTTTGTCAATTGTCAAATTGTCTTTCCTTCTCTCTCCGAACTTGTATATCTCTGGATCTGATATATTATAATGAAAATCTCAAGCATAAATTTCGCCATTATAACATTAATTATTTAGATATAAAATCTCGTTTTTATCATTCAGATAATGTTTATAAATATACATACTTCTTTAATTAAAAAGGCATTTATTGGATCGAAATATCATTTATTTTACCAATATTTCAGTTGGCTGAACGCCAACCTTTATCAAGGTATTATAACACTTTAAAATGTTATAACACCTTGATAAAGGTTGGCGTTCAGCCAACTGAAATATTGGTAAAATAAATGTTTTTTTGATCCAATATATGCCTTTTTAATTAAAGATTTATTTATGGATTGCTCTATTTTCAATACATACTTCTGTTTATGGTATATTTATAAAATTTATTTAAAAGTTCAAAATTAGAATTGTCATACATATTCGCCCCCATTTAAAAATAATATATTTTTAATTAAAATATGCTATTTTTAAAACAGGTCGCTTTATTCTATATTTTCTTTCGCCTTCTTTTCTTCTTTTTTTTTTTTAATATACCACAAACATTTATAATGTGATGCACTAGCGCGCCATCTGTTATCAAAATTCAAAACTATTTTAAAGGCGTAAGATTCTTTTTGATATTAAACAATTTCATTGCAGTAAGGGCAGTAGAAATTGTTTAATATCAAAAAGAATCTTACGCCTTTAAAATAGTTTTGAATTTTGATACCACAAACATATTTCCAAAATTATTTTAAAATTTTATATATAGGATACATAAAGAGTTAATTAATAAAAAAACATAAGAATATCTCAAATATTAATTATGTAAATATATTAAAACACAAACACACTCTTTTTTCTATAAATTATATATTTTTTGTAAAAAAAAAAGGAAAAAAAAACAAAGAAACAACAACAAGACGAAGAAGGGAAAAGTCAAAACGATACGGAAAAGATGACGTAAAATTCAGAACCTTTTTTTACAACATCAAAAGAAACAAACCATAAAAGGAAATGGGGGAGGAGGGAGAAAAAAAAAAGAGACCAAACGATTACGAAATGACCTCCCCCCACATTACCCAGCATGCATCAGTACAAAGGGGGAGAAGCCGGATGTAAGAGACTCTAGTAGGTCACAGAAGGCTGTTCGAGGTCGTCCAAGGTCCTTTCAAGGTTGTCAGACCCCACTTCAAGGCTAAATCTCCCCGCCGTCTTAACCCTTTCGATCCAACTTACACCCTTCCCTTACAGTTTACCTTTGACCTCCCCCGACCCCCTATTGCGGGGGTATTCCCCTCCACTTCCCCTTGCTCTATATTTTCCACCCCACAATCGTCTGCCCCTTTGTCATTGATCCCACCGACCTGGCCTTGATTCCAATGTTGTCGACCTTTTTCTTTTGTTACTGAAATCTGTGATAGATCCCTTTTTCTATAAATGTGTTGTTTTTTGCCTAATTATGTTTATTTATATTAATTTTTAATATATTTATTATTTTTTTATATTTTTTAATGTTATATACGTATTTACACTTTTATAACTTTTATAAATAAATATAATTATTATATAATTATAATAAATTATAATTATAGCAAAATAATAACGATGATTAAAGAGGAGTGTCTTATAATGTCTTCAATCATCATTATATTTTGCTATTTTTATTCGAAGAGTTAGTTCAATTTAGTCAAATTATATTTATATTTAATTTATTATTTTATAATTTAAATATAATTATTTTAATATTGTTTGCTAAATATATATGTGCATCTCTAAAAAAAAACAATTTATAAGCAAAATAATATGCATTGGAAAATTTTTATAATTTTTTAAAAAATTTTATAATGTATATTTATATATAATGTAAGCTTTTTTTTTTTTTTTTTTTTTGAGCATTTTTTTTTTTTTTTCAATTTAGAATCTTAATATTGGGAGAAAAAAAGGCATAATTTGACGCGTTGTAATTTTTTCAAAAATCTTTTTTAAAAAAATTATTTGAGATATACATTTAATGTGCTCAACATTATTTAAGTTGCGTGAGTTAAATATTTATACAGGAGAGGATAAAAATTTGATTTTTAAGTTGGATAATTGGTATTTCGGGATATAATTAAAATGTTGAGAGATAGCTTGCTTCTAAAAATTTATAATTATTATAAAATAAATTAAGCTTTCAGGGCTAAGTTTCTTGTTCAACTTTTTTATTTTCAAGCTTTCGGACTTGTCAGTCCTTCAACAGGAGTATCACGTTAATAAATTATATTTAAAAATAATAATAAAATAAAAGGTTGAACAAAAAACTTAGCCCTGAAAGCTTTATTTTATAATATTATAAATCAGGTAAAAACGTTTATTTCTAATATATAATTATGTTTGTTACTTTTCTCTCTTTTTTTACATTTATTTATTTTTCTGTTAATTGGTATTATGTTTCAATATATCGAGCTAATAAGAATTTACCGTCTTCTGTAATTGTTTTTTTTTAAGAGCTAAAAATATATACATATTGTCAAGTAGCTCTGCAGCCATAGGAATTTCCATGGGACACCTGTCAATCATCACTGGACTCCAGGGGACCACAGGTGTGAGGGGTTCTCGGAATCTTATCGGCAAATAAGAAAAACAAGACGCCTCGGTGGCTGACCACTCTCATTATTATTATCTTTACCTAGGGATAAGTTGTTCTCCCTATAAATACCTCTTGTATATAATTTTATTGGAGAACTAAATACCCACCTTTATAATAAATTAATTATTCCCAAATTTACACGTGGCAATATTAAATAATATCGTGGTGTTGTAACTGAAGGCTGATGATGTGTTAAAGTGACATCAATCAGAAAAAAAAAAAAAAACGGTGGTTGCCTGTAAAGTCGGTTTTACGGGCGAAGATTTTACGTGACAACGGTAGAATATTTATTGATATGAATATAATTAAATTGCACAATAGGAACAAGGAATTGAATGAAAATAAGAATTGCACAAATTTTAACTATAGAAATATATTTTGTTTACTAAAACATTGTACATGTAAACTTAAACTTAACTAATTCCTATTTGAGTGTTTAAGGAAGTGTTTCTGCTGTAATGTGTCTTGCGAAAGTCAAGTCGATAGTTGTTCCTTTTAACGTAGTTGACTTAGAAACGTTTGATACGCAATCAAGATTATACGTATTTTTCATGAAATTAAGAAACGAGTTGTCAGGCTTTACGTTTTTGTTAAAATCACCACACAGAAGAATCGGTATACTAGAATCAACTTGCACGAACGGTGGCACGTACTGGCTGTTGTGAATGTACGGACCGAGTCCTTGCCATAGTAACATTCCAATATCCTGCATACTAGCTCCTGGATGAATATATACAGCACCGAGTATAAACTTAAAGCTAGTATTAGCGGCGAAGCAAGTAACTTCAGTCATGCACATGTCACCCTTGGTTTTAATGACACGAGTTACGTCTGTAATCGCAACTTGGAACACTTCCGCCGTAGATGTCGATGATAATTTACGATAGATCGCCACTCCACCAGCCGCGTTGGTATTTGAAAATCAAAACACTTATTCAGATCGAAGGTTCAAATTTTTGCTAAATAAATTTGAAATTAAATAAAATTTGTAATTGTAAATGATGAAGTTGAAAATTAAAACATTTACTTAAATTAGATGTTAAAATTCTTGCTCAACACAGTTTAAATAAAGTTTTCTTATATCTGCCACTTTTTCTTAATATTTGTAATTTTAAAGAATCAATTCGAAAATCAAAACATTTATTCAGATCGAAGGTTCAAATTTTTGCTAAATAAATTTGAAACTATTTAAAATTTGTAAAATAATAATTAATTAATTATTTAATTTTAAACTAATAATTTACTTAACACTATCAACATTTATCAATAGTATGACATAACCTATAAACTCAGTTTCTCAACTTTTGTGTCAATCTAACAATTAATCAATCAATCATAGTTTATGATAATGAAATATCAGTGTACAATTATTTACCTTTATTGTTGTAGTTGTTGTAAATGACGAATCTAAGCACTCCACATTTTCACTACAGACACAGCTGACGATACTTTAACCACACGTGTGAACTTGTATTATGACGCTTTCTTGTTTTTCCAACGCCAAGAACGTTCGAGAAACACAAAGACAGAGACAAGCATGCGCCGATTCAATGCGCCTAATTCTCTAGCGCTGCGCGCGCAGCTGCGCGCGCAGCACTCTCGTTCGATGACTCATCGTAACGTTACCGGGCGTTACACTTTTTCATAAGTGACTCCCAGCCGCAACCTAATTTAAGACGTTGTCACGTAAAAAAAAAAGATATTTTTAAAAATGGGATAATTTAGTTGATATTTATTCCGATAGATGGCGCTCTGCTATCACCAAGGTTTATTTGTTTGTTCAGGTGATTCTCAAACGTTATTTATAAAACCAAGCAAATTCTCTTGTACAAATAACTTTCAAGAGATTACTATTTGCTATAAAAATCTAATACTGTGATTATCTATAAATTCTTTGAAATTTTTCTTATAAAAACCAAAACGTCTATTATATCTTTGTTTTGATTTTCTTCATATATTTTACTAGTCATTTATATATTTTCTACTTATTTTTCATTGTCATATTATATATATAATGGACAAAACTTAAGGAAGTTTTGTACCTTTTACCATGTATATCGGGATTCAAATAATAACTCTGAATGATACACTCATGGACAAAACTTAAGGAAGTTGTACCTTTTAGCATATATATCGGGATTCAGACAATAACTCTGAAAGATACACTCATGGACAAAACTTAAGGAAGTTGTACCTTTTACAATGTATATCGGGATTCAGATAATAACTCTGAAAGATACACTCATGGACAAAACTTAAGGAAGTTGTACCTTTTACCATGTATATCGGGATTCAGATAATAACTCTGAAAGATACACTCATGGACAAAACTTAAGGAAGTTGTACCTTTTACCATGTATATCGGGATTCAGATAATAACTCTGAAAGATACACTCATGGACAAAACTTAAGTAAGTTTTGTACCTTTTAGCATATATATCGGGATTCAGATAATAACTCTGAAAGATACACTCATGGACAAAACTTAAGGAAGTTGTACCTTTTACCATGTATATCGGGATTCAGATAATAACTCTGAAAGATACACTCATGGACAAAACTTAAGGAAGTTTTGTACCTTTTACCATGTATATCGGGATTCAAATAATAACTCTGAATGATACACTCATGGACAAAACTTAAGGAAGTTGTACCTTTTACCATGTATATCGGGATTCAGACAATAACTCTGAAAGATACACTCATGGACAAAACTTAAGGAAGTTTTGTACCTTTTAGCATATATATCGGGATTCAGATAATAACTCTGAAAGATACACTCATGGACAAAACTTAAGGAAGTTGTACCTTTTACCATGTATATCGGGATTCAGATAATAACTCTGAAAGATACACTCATGGACAAAACTTAAGGAAGTTTTGTACCTTTTAGCATATATATCGGGATTCAGATAATAACTCTGAAAGATACACTCATGGACAAAACTTAAGGAAGTTTTGTACCTTTCAGCATGTATATCGGGATTCAGACAATAACTCTGAAAGATACACTCATGGACAAAACTTAAGGAAGTTTTGTACCTTTCAGCATGTATATCGGGATTCAGACAATAACTCTGAAAGATATTGCAGTGAACTTAATTGAAGACACACGAGATAACCAAGTGTGAACAAAATGTCTCTGTCCCCTCCAAAAAACAATAATAATAAAATAGACGACTGGTGACATCAAACACTTTCCACTTAAGTTTGTCAATGAGTGTATAATAGGAACCATTTACTTTCTCTTTTTGCAACCTTGTCAATATATAAGAGATACATAAATATCAATTTTTTAAATTTTAATTTGAAAAACTTTATAATTTTTAAACACACGATTTTTTATAATATGTTAATTATAGTATTTCTATTTGTTTTACTTTTTAAATTCCCCCTTTTTTTTCGTTTGGCAACTAACCTATCAAAAATATCTCTTGTTAATACTTAGGAGAATTAATTTTAAAATCTATATATATATAAATGAATGTTTGTATGTTCGTTTGTTTGTATGTCCGGTATACAAATTCGCAGTAGTTCACTAATTCAAACCAAAATTTCCATACATAGGTAAAAAAATACGGGGAAGACGATAGGCTATTTTAAAAATATATAAATCAATTATTAAAACTATATATTCAAATTATTCTACTTAGCTCACGAACAGCGCCCTCTATCAAAGATTAGATTAAATTGTGCTTATGCAAACAAATAGATAATGCTAATAACAAACAATTATAAAAAAAAATCTTATCTAAATATATATCACTCGGGTAGATATGCACACGGGTCAATCCCGGGGCGAAGCCCGGGTCACCCGTCTAGTAAGTTTATAAAACCTCCAACAATAAAATTAGATAATAAAAAGGCATATATTGGATTTAATAAAAGATTTATTTTGCCAATATTTCGGTTGGTTGAACGCCAAACTTTTATCAAGGCATTACATTTTTGTATACACAAACTCAGCGCCGCATAATTTCATAACACTATGCGGCGCTGAGTTTGTGTTTACAAAAATGTAATGCCTTGATAAAGGTTTGGCGTTTAGCCAATCGAAATATTGGCAAAATAAATCTTTTATTAAATCCAATATATGCCTTTTTATTATCTAATGAATTAAATATGGATTGTTCTATTTTCAAAATATAGTAAAATGTAAAAGTAGCGGTAAAAATGTAGACGGCTTGTATTCAAAGGTAAGTATGATGTTTTAGCGCGCCATCTGTTATTGAAAATTTTAACTATTTATGACGTAAAATACGAACTGAAAAAAAAAAAATTACCAATAGAAATACTTACAACAATAATTGGCGAATAAAAAAGCTATTATTATGAGAATCATTTCTATCAATCCATTTATAATGCTCACTATACAATTTGTAATATTTTTCCAAACGGAATTCCTACACATTTCCATTCAAATTTTATAATCACTCAATTTGTCACATCACACGGCCAGAAATACTTACATAAAAGAGGTCTATTAGAAACATCAAATTGTTCCTGCAGAGAAACTGAACAAACTGCTCTTCACCTTATCTATGACTGTCCGAACTTTACAGAAGTGAGACATCGATTTTTCCCTGATCTAAATGATTTATCTCTTTTACATCAGACACTTTGTCTATATAAATTTTAACTCTGTCGATAAATACATGTAAATTTCTAAATATTTAATTCTAATTTGTAAATATTTAATTTGTTTGTTGTTGTTGTTTTTTTTTTCCTCTGTAATAGGCGCAAATATTTCAAAATATCGCGCCTGGTTGATTAATAAATAATAATAAAAAAACTATTTATTACGTATCGTATGTTTCTTTTAAAATAAAAACAATTTTCTACACACACAACCCTAACTACTATGAGTGCAGTAGAAAATTGTTTTATTTTGAAATAAAAATACACGTTATAAATGAAAAAACAATAGAAAAAAATAAAAGATAAGTGGGTCAGGTGTTGATATCTATATATATATATAAATGAATGTTTGTATGTCTGTTTGTCTGTCTGTATGTCCGGTATACAAATTCGCAGTAGTTCACTAATTCAAACCAAAATTTCCATACATTGGTAAAAGAATACGGGGAAGACGATAGGCTATTTTAAAAAATATATATATCAATTATTAAAACTATATATTCAAATTATTCAACTTAGCTCACGAGCAGCGCCCTCTAGAACGCGTGGCGATCTAACGGCGGGGAGCGCCCATTGGCTGCCGGCGCGCACGTGACTTCCCTGCTTCCTGCCTCCCCCCGCCGAGTAAATGTGATCGTCCGGCTGCCGGCCGGTTGGACAGTCCAAGTTCCCACCGACCACCGATCAAGAGGTCCTGGCGCGCGGGGGCAGAGTGACCTCGCGGGTGACCTCCGGGAACTACGTCCATCTTCCATATGTAATATACGTTTAATCGTGTAAACCCGGGCGTTGCCCGGGTCATGCAAAACAAAATTCTAACAGAAAAACATTCATTCGAGCAGAAAACATGTAACGAATAGTATTTGAATAGGGTACATTTAATAGGGTAAAACCCGGGCGTTGCCCGGGTCATTCGGCTATAAAAATATCGCTTCTCAGACACAAAGTTTGGAGCGGGACGTTTCACAAGAGTGACATACACGGCGCCAATTTATAATTGTAACGAATAGTATTTGAATAGAAACATTTAATCGGGTAAAACCCGGGCGTTGCCCGGGTCATTCGGCTATAAAAATACCGCTTCTCAGACACAAAGTTTGGAGCGGGACGTTTCACAAGAGTGACATACACGGCGCCAATTTATAATTGTAACGAATAGTATTTGAATAGAAACATTTAATCGGGTAAAACCCGGGCGTTGCCCGGGTCATTCGGCTAGTTAAAAATAAAGAAGGCTTCTCCTGACCACGAGCACATGTGCTTTTTTAGATGGCAGAGCGCCGTCTAGTGGAGCAAAAATAAAATAAACGTTTATTTAGCTTGCTCCGTGATATTTGGCCAACCCAATTTCTTGATAAATCAAGAAAAGCCATAAATAGTACAAATAAATACGTTATAAATATTTCAAATTTCCAATTTGAAGGTAATCTAAAAAATACATAATTTACTCACTGTAATATCCAAAAATAATTGTGTTTCTCTAATTATGTATATATAAAACTATTTGACTCAAAAATTCAATTATTATAATATATCAACAAAATTTTATTTTAACAACAACATTTTTAAAAAGTCAAATTTGTTTTAATAAAATATATTAAAATCACTTTTCTCTATATTATAAAATAATCTATATTTTACACAACAACAAGAAAAAAAATATCTAGGAGAAATTCAGTAAATATATTTTTATATCAATAACATAATTTTTGATATATACATTTTTATAGTGTGCACTTTCGTTATATAATACATATTCGTTATATAAATTTAATTAAAAAGGCATATATTGGATCAAAATATCATTTATTTTACCAATATTTTGATATTTTGATCCAATATATGCCTTTTTAATTAAAGATTTATTTATGGATTGCTCTATTTTCAAAAAGTATATATATATAAATCATATATCTCTATAAAAATATCTTAATCAATTCAAAATATAATGTTTTAAATTGATTTAGAATTGTATTTTTTTAACATTATTTTTCAAACCATAATATTTTTAATTATTGCAAATACAAATATATAAAAATTTATATTTGAATATATTTTGTATTTAGTACTTTATATTGACTATATTGTTGTTTTGCTACTAAATAAAGATGGCCAATAGGAAGTAGTATAGTTGATCATGTAACTAAACATAGCAGACGATGTTTGTGCGTTTGAGATTGCTATAGAAATTTGTAGCTTTTAATAACGAACAAATTAACAAAATATACTTCATAATCATCAAGAATCCCATATTTCATTTAAATTTTCTTATATTTTAAATTTTTGGATGTAAATATATTTAGTAAAATATTACTATTTAAAAATATGTTTAACATTATATTGTTTTTAAATGTTTTTACGTGTAAAAAAAAAGTTTATTCTGAGAGTTTGTTTAAAGAAAAAACGCTGATTGGTTCGGGACAAGATTTCTCTTCAACAGGAGCAATTCTAGATCTGGAAGTAAAAGTGTCGAAGAGAGTAAAGAAGACAGGTAAAAAGAACAAACCATGAATCGTTCCAAGGGCAATCACAAGAAAGACAGTCTTGATGAAAGCGCTGAAACAATAACTAGGGATAAAACATAGCACTAAAACTCCAATCAAAGTAGATACCGAGGATTGTAGAATGGGCATACCCATTGTATAGAGAGCATTCCTCAACTTCATACTCGGCAGCAATTCCTGTGAGGATACATATGCAAATGAGATGTGAAAAGCATAATCAACAGAAAACCCAATACACATTATAAGACCTACAAGTCCAACCATATCCATACTAACACCCCAATAGGATAGATAACCAAGAACAGTGACAAAGATAGACACACTAGACACCGCAATCCATATTGTACAGAGAGCTTTCGGGATAAAAAGAAACGATACCACAATCACAATTACAAGAGCTGATGATAAGGATAGTACAGCCATACTTTCCATATAGATAAATTGGTCGAAGTATAGGAACCATCCATTATAGACTGTCACTTTGACCGAATCATCGCTCGAGGCCTCAGCAATATCTCTAAGATCCTGCACCATATGTTTCTCATCTACAGTATTATTGATAAGATAAGATTGAATGACATGTCTAGATACTAGAATCTTATCCCCCGTATCATCAAATATAACATCCTTTAAGAAGATATTCGCTAATGGTATAGTCTCCATTAAATCATGTATACATCTAGCAAACGATCCATTACGAGGCTCTTCACATGTAATTCCAAGCATCTGAGCAAAAGAACTGTCTAAAGCATATTGATATGCTCTTAACCAAGATTCAGTTAGCTGTTTATTATCAGAGATAAATCGACTTTCCTCAAATTTCTTTAGGATACTATCAACACGGGCTCTAACATCAGGATCTCCATAGTCAAGATCACCTTCCACCACAATCTGTATACGATAGGGATAGACACGATAGTATTGATCCATTCTATCAAAGAATTTGACAAGATAGTGGTCGTAGGTAACCAATCGCTGTAGTTGCATGCCTTCCGTGTAGTACGTGAAACCGTAGAGTCCAGTAGCAATGGTTAGTAGGTAGACCCCGATGACGGCAGCTTGTCCACGCCAGTCTGTGAGGACAGTTCCGACCTTGTCACGGAAAAATCTCATCAGGAAATGGTCTTCCACTTGTTTCCTACTGGAGCTTATCTCTTTCATGCAACACATCACCTTGAGGAAGGTCTGATCTGAACAAACACACCACTCCTTGTTAGATAACCTTCACACACAAATATACCAAATAAACCATTTATTCAAATAAACACTTCAGCCATTTATCAATGTAAAAGGAGATGGTGGAAGCCTGAGAGCTCAAGAAATCATTTTTTTTAAATTGTGAAAAGAAACCTGACCCTAGATTCTTTATTGGTTTTCTTAAAGTTCCTATTTTAGGTTTAAAAAAATAGTACACAAGGAGAATTAAATCATGTTGTAGAAAATAAAGAAGAAAAACATATCCCGGGATAATATTCTGAAATTTAAAAAAAAACCAACGATTAGTTGATATTTGTTTGGATAGATGGCGCAGGTCATCAGTAACCTTTAGTTGAATGATCAGAGGAGATGCTTTTTTTTTCTTGGTTCATATTTTGTTGTTAGAATTTAAACCATCCATTTTCGATAGCCACGAACATGTGTCGAATCTCGCATTGGACACTTTTTTCTGAATAAGAACCATGACCATTGTCCACCCTAGACTGACGAGGGCCATTAGCTTGAAACCATGGTTTCTAGGTGGACGCTCTCAGTTTACCAAAGCTGGTGTTGTGGCTTTCTAACCAACCCAAGGCCACAAGTTAGATACATTTGAATGTAATTCTACTGTTCTATAAGCTTATGTCCATAGTTTACTTGAAAACCATTTCTGAGATTCCATCCTTCAGTGCTGCGTATATAAGCAGAATCGTCCAATACAGTATTAGAGCTCTGAGAAGCGGTCTGGTGGATTAAATTGGCGAAACCGCTGTAGGGTTCACCACTGATGAGCCAAGAGCCCTCCCAATATATTTTTTCATCGCAGTAAGGATAGTAGAAGTTTGTATTATGTATAAAAGAAACACTCGTGCTTTTAAATCCTTTCATTTTATAAGTTAGATAGTGTTTGATATCTATTTTGACCGAGAGAAGTAACCTTTATCTTTATTGATTCGAAATTATCGTTTCATCTTTAATGAATTCTATAAGAAACATGTTCCATATTTCATACACACACAAAAAGTAGACATTACAAAGATTAAATGATTAAAATTGATTTGTTGATCAAACAATTGAACAAGATATCTAATTATTATATAAAAAAGCGAGATTGCGTGATAAATAATTGAACGTCACACAGATAGCTTCTTCAATAGAAAGGATCCATATTTCCTTATAGGTGACAGCTTTACACCTGATTTATAAAAAGAAAAGCTATATTTGTCTAATATAGCCACAAACACTCGATTAGTTTCCATAGAAATCATTGTGATTATTTTGAAGGCCATATTCTAACAACAAAATATGAACTAAAAAAAAGCATCTCCTCTGATCATTCAACTAAAGGATACTGATGACCTGCACCATCTATCTAAACTAATATCAACTAATCATTGATTTTTTAATTACATAATATATTATCCTGGGATATGTTTTTCTTCTTTATTTTCTACAACATAATTTTCCTTTAATTAAAAAGGCATATATTGGATCAAAATATAATTTATTTTACCCATATTTCAGTTGGCTGAACGCCAACCTTTATCAAGGTGTTTTAACATATTTAATTAAAGATTTATTTATGGATTGCTCTATTTTCAAAATAATTTTCCTTGTTTACTAATTGTTTTACCTAAAATAGGAACTTTGAGAAAACCAATAAGTAATTTTGAGTCATATCTTTTTTCACATTTTTTGTGTTTCACGACTTTGTGTTGAAGAGTATGTTAGCCCGAAAGCTCGCTAAATAATTATTAAAAATATATATTTCTCGAGCTTTCAGGCTAACATACCCTTCAACACGGAGACCTATAAGTATTACTTCTAGACAATTATAACACGACTTTGTGTTGAAGAATATGTTAGTCCGAATGCTCGAGAAATAATTATTAAAAAAATAAATTATTTCTCAAGCTTTCATAAACATACCCTTCAACACGGAGACTTAGAAGTATTACTTCTAGACAATTTTAGCACGCCTCTGTGTTGAAGAATATGTTAGCCCGAAAGCTCGATAAATAATTATTTTAAAAAAATAAATTATTTCTCAAGCTTTCAGGCTAACATACCCTTCAACACGGAGACCTAGAAGCAATACTTTTAGACAATTATAACACGACTTTGTGTTGAAGAATATGTTAACCCGAAAGCTCGAGAAATAATTATTAAAAAAAGAAATTATTTCTCAAGCTTTCAGGCTAACATATCCTTCAACACGGAGACCTAGAAGTATTACTTCTAGACAATTATAACACGCCTCTATGTTGAAGAGCATGTTAACCCGAAAGCTCGATAAATAATTATTAAAAAAAGAAATTATTTCTCAAGCTTTTAAGCTAACATACCCTTCAACACGGAGACCTAGAAGTATTACTTCTAGACAATTATAAAAAGCCTCTGTGTTGAAGAGTATGTTAACCCGAAAGCTCGATAAATAATTATTAAAAAAAGAAATTTTTTCTCAAGCTTTCAGGCTAACATACCCTTTAACACGGAGACCTAGAAGTATTACTTCTAGACAATTATAACACGCCTCTGTGTTGAAGAATATGTTAACTCGAAAGCTTGATAAATACTTTTTTTTTTATTGTGAAAAAGAGACCTTGCCCTAGATTCCTTATTGTTTTTTGTCAAAACGTAAAAGCAGAAAAGATTCTTTATTATAAAATATAGGAAAGTGTTATCTCTGTCAATCTTGGCAAATTTCCATAGTAACTATCGTGGGGTGGACTTTGTTATGTAACAGTTGAGCAATGTGATAACTTTGTAATAAAAATATGGTTTTAATATTGAACTCGAAATTACTGAAGAACTCCCCCATTACCTGCTTAATTGTACAGCCCTTGATGTAGAGAGGAAGGCCCTATATCAACAACAACAACAAAGAAGCCTTTATTTAGGGTCACTGACCCTATACAGGATTCACCAGAGGTATGCATAAGAACAAAGCAGTGAGACAGAGGAAACAACAATATAAACAGAAGAAAAAGAGAAAGAGGGAAGCACGAAAAACAACACAAAGGAAGGCCCTATATCAACAAATTAAATGTACCAACATTTCACCCTATGTATTGCTTTCAAAAATATCAGCAAACAAATCTAAAGCAATAGCTTATTATAAATTTTTTAGATCATCATTATGTAAGGACCAGTCAACAAGTGAATGACTTTGAGATGAAGAGTAAAGCCAGTTCAATTTCTATGTAAATAACACAAGATGATTATTACCTTACCCAATTGGTAGAATCTATATGGGGCAAGTCCCTAATGAAGGCTTTTGTGTGTGTGTGTGTGTGTGTGTGTGTGGTTTTAATATTCAACAAAGAAAAGGAAATCAAGGTAGAGGTAGTTGATGACAGAAGATACATGCGCAGGACGAGGCTTAGCATGTACAAGCTACATTGGATATACGTAATTGAAGACCTCTTACATCATAGGCTTTTGACATAGCGCAATAAAAGGATAAAACACATAATATTGCTAATAAATAGTTTCTATTATAATGATTCTATATATAGCAACATTGTACTTCAGTCATCGTCTCCTTTTTCATAGCGCATCTGTGGTGGTTAATTAACAATAATCCACATAAACATTTCTTGCAAAATCAAGTTTTGTTTTATTGTTATCGCTAAGGTTATACCTTATTATTGTGTTATTATATTCAGACAACAAAATGAATCCAATTAAATAGAAAAAATATATAAATTAGATAATAAAAATTTGCATATTTGCAACAAAAAATATGAATTTTCAAAAGCAAATAAAATTTACATAAAATAGAAATACAAAACAATAATTTTCACATGTCCCCTACATATCAAAAGAATAAATATGGCGTTATAGTTAACTCTACTTTTGTAGAAAGGCTCTAAGACTCGAAAGCTTGAGTTAATTGAATGATATTTAAACTTTTCTCTGGTTTTGAATTTTTTCTCAAATGAACAAAAGAATAACTTAATTACCAACACAATGAGGTAAAATTCATAACCTGAAGTAGTTGTTTGATATGTCGGATTGCAATGGTCTCAAAAAAATAATCATTTTCTACAGCAAAAGGTGTAATTTATCCTTTGTAACTACACTCATGGACACAACACTTAAAGAAGTTGTACCTTTCAGCATGTATATCGGGTTTCAGACAATAATTCTAAAAGATATTTGATACATAGTGACTTTTATTGAAGACACATAAGATAACCAAAGTGCGAACAAAAAAATTGCCTTTGTTTCCTTCAAAATAACGGACGACCGGTGACATCAAAGACTTTCCACTTCCTCAAATTTTGTTCATGAGTTCTGACAAAAAAAAGACATATTTATTACTTATCTCAAGTATAGGTGATAACGGTCATGATAATTATGACAATTAAATATAGTTAATTGAGATCTAGTCAACGGTCAAGAGAGAGTTTACAGAGATCAAAATTTCTTGAGAATAAAGATACTTCGGCCAGCAAATCTTTTTATTACCTCGACGTTTCAACAAAAATCTTTTGTAAAACAAACTTGAAGTTGCACCGCATAAGTTTCTTTTCTATGAAAAATCAATATTTATTTCAAAGAGAAATATTTACTATTTCTAACTTTTTTTGGATGAAGTATGAAAGGGTGAAAATATGAAGAGTAATGGCGAACGGAAAAATAAAAGTGTCCAGGGGCGGGAATCGAACCCACAACCAACCGGACACTTTTATTTTTCCGTTCGCCATTACTCTTCATATTTTCACCCTTTCATACTTCATCCAAAAAAAGTTAGAAATAGTAAATATTTCTCTTTGAAATAAATATTGATTTTTCATAGAAAAGAAACTTATGCGGTGCAACTTCAAGTTTGTTTTATAATCATACCCTGCAGTCCATTATAAAAATCTTTTGTCCTCGTAAGGAGCAAACAAAAATTAAACATTTAGCAAGGCGTTAAAAATCTTTCTTGTCGAAACGTCGAGGTAATAAAAAGATTTACTGGCCAAAGTATCTTTATTTTCAAGAAATATGAATGCCGGCCAGGCAGCCTCTATATTTACAAGAGATCAAAATAGTAAAGAAAATATATACACCAGACGAGGGTACGTCTGGATCCTATCAGGAGCTTAGAATCGTCTTGAGTTCAGACAGGCCCTGGTCATGATAATTATGGTTGGTAGTTAGTGACACCTACTGGTAGTGAAGGTAGATCGCAGCTTGCCGACGGCCGCCAGACAACCGCCGAAGAAGGTGAGATGGTAGAGATAGGTGAAGGCCATGGCTGAGGCGATGTAGATACAGAAGATCTTCACCCCGGGGAAGATGACAAAAGTCCCCACCACGAAAGAAGCGAAGGTGGTGAGAGAAGATATGGTGATGGAAGACCCAGCGTGAGACATGGTCCTCTCCATTCTCCGATCTAAGGGATCATGGATATCTGTTTTCCTCCAAGACGCCAATAGGATGAACGTGTTATCCATACCGATGCCTGGAAAATTCCCCACAAACAGATATTAACATCAAATATAACAACAACAAACTTTATTAAGGCCTTTCAGTCTTATACAGATTCTCCGAGTAGAAATTTAGTGAAGGGCTGAGAAAAAGCTTGAGATCTAAAAATGTGTACAAGAAACTTAGCCCTGGGGATTTTTATTGATTCTATTATATTAAATAGAACATCTAAAAAAACATAAGGATCCTCTCCCGTCAAAACTATACGCCATCTGATGTCATCCGACGAGATTGAGATTGAAATTTATTTATTACAATGTCCATATAAGATTATATAAGGTTAAATACAGAATAAATATCAATATGAATAAATAATATTATATAATGGTTGTGCTGTGTGAGCAGAAGAGCTTAAATTGACTTGTTCCATTATATGTATGTTCCATATGTAAATACCTGTTTTCTTTCCTCTTTTCGCTCTCCACTTCTCCTATCCATATTTCCAAAAAAAAAAAAATTCTTATTTTCCATAGGTTATTCAAATAATAATCTGTATATATTTACCATGTTAATATAATTTTTCTCCATTTTTACCCCTTTGTATATTTCCCACTTTCATGGGTTTCTCCGTCTTGTAACCCCAAGGAGAATCCTCTGTAAGACCTGTGTGTCTTAATAAAGGCTTTTGTGTGTGTGTGTGTGTGTGTGTGTGTGATTATATAATGATAAATAGATGATTAAATAAATATAAATAATTGATAAATATACATATATATAAATATATATACAAGGTCTTCATTGGTGTCGTCCACCGCAGAAAAGACTCCGCCACCGATGGACTGCGAAAGTTCTTTCCCACAAAGTGGGCAAGTCGATTTGACGAGAGAGGAGCCTTATCCTTTTTTTAGATCAATTTCCTCCCGTAAAAATTCCCACCTATAAATAGAACATGTTAAGTTTGTTAAGGGAACTTACCCAACATGAGAAAAGGCACTACAACTGCCACAGCAATCAGATCATATCCTAAGATAACTGTAAAACCAAAAGAAGATATAAGTGACAAGATTGAAGACAAACATCCAAGGATTCCAAGCCATGGTAGACCATTGCTGGAACTCGACGTGACAAAAGTAAAAAGCACCATGATCACCAAAGTTCCAATAAAGAACATAAGAGCAACCAGAATGGTATCTTCAAATCCATCTTCTGTTGCTCTCCAAGTAAACATCGCAATATCAACTTTGTCAGATTCAAAATCCTGTAAATATTTGATAAATGATTTAGACCATTCGAATGCTATCGGATCAAATTTGGTAGCATTAAGGAAATACACGAGAATGATGGATTCTGCTGAAAGAACATTCCCATTTTGATCTAGTTGTACGCCTCCCATCTGGAAACCCATTGTCTCGATGATCAGTTCCTCAAGTTCGAGCCGTAAAGGATACTTGATGTCTGAATGGCCGCTGTTGACTCGAGCAAGACGTCCATCGTTTAGATCAAGAACGCTATTCACCTTGATACATTCCCCTGTAGGATTCTTATCACAAAGTTCAGGATAAGAGTATGAACGTCCATGATAGGTTCCTGTAAGATTCTCAACTCCAGAATCAACACGTCGTACTTCATTAAAGAACTCAGGTCTTAAGATGGATTTAGAATCCTTGCAGACTAAGATAGCGGCACATAGAAGAGGAAGTCCAAGACTACGACTCATGTCGTGATTGGCTGCGGATCCGAAGAGATGCTCGACATATGCGCGGTCCTTCATGGCACGACCGTTCTGAGGCGTGAAGAGCAGGAAGAGGTCGCGGTTGTAGTCCAGATGCTGGAGGTAGCTGGCCAGGACTGCCGTCAGGAACACGGGCAGTAGGATGAAATAGTCGGGACGTCGGGATAGCAGAATCCCCAACTTCCCGCAGCCCGCGGACATGAGATCATTGACGAACTTCATGGCATCTGCAACACCACTTATACATCAACCATTTCTACTGTATAGAGTATGTTATTTATATTGTTTACTGTATACTGTCTAAACAGCCTTATAAATTGTTGTCTTATCCTTTAAACAGAAAGGTTATGCTCGAAGCAAATAAAATTGCAGATTTATGCAATTACAGAAGTATATTTCCGTAATTTCATTAAACACCATCATCAATAATAAATATTTAAATGCAGAATGCATGAGCAGAATGAACATACAATAGCTGTAGCGGCCTGACAGCTTAGATTAGCGAACTCGCTGGGAAGATTCACTACTGATGAGCCAAGTCTTCCCAATGCTTTTTTTTTTTAATCTTCAGTTCGCTAATTGTAGAAATTCATTCTTTAATTTAAAAAAATAAATAGTGTAGAAAAATTCCATCCTCAATATAATGTAATTTATAGAGTGAAATATCTTTCGTGAACGACTCCATCTGTTTAGAGACTAGCTTCCTGAGCAACCACTTTAGCAAAAATCAACAATGACTTTACCTGAAATAATCCAATCTTCAATAGACGATTTTCCTAGAGCCTGAGGATACCAATTAAAATGCTACGTAAAAGCTTGTAGAATCCCAAAATCCTGGCTGATACTCCTGAAATACTGACAGATATTCAAACATTCCTGGCTGATATACCCAAAACCATAGCTGATACTCCCAAAATCCAGGCTGAGAATCCTAAAATCCTGGCTGATACTCCCAAAATCCTGTTTGATGCTCCCAAAATCCTGGCTGATACTCCTAAAATACTGACAGATACTCCAAGATTCCTGGCTGATATACCCAAAATCATAGCTGATACTCCCAAAATCCAGGCTGAGAATCCCAAAATCCTGGCTGATACTCCCAAAATCCTGTTTGATGCTCCCAAAATCCTAGCTGATACTCCTAAAATCCAGGTTAATAATCCCAAAATCTAGGCTGACACTCCCAAAATCGTGGTTGACACTCCCAATATCGTGGCTGTCATTCCCAAAATCCTGGTTGAGAATCCCAATCCTGGGACACAATGAGTATGTTCGGACCAGGATTTGTCTCTCCCGTCTCATTCTACTGTATCACCACATATTTAGAATCAACATCGTCCGTTTGGTTGGTCAATTCTGGTCCAACTTGGCAGGATTCCTCTAATAGCATCCCTAACCTTGACGCTACCTACATCTGCGGTGGTAGCAAGGTAAAGCTGGTGGGGGGAGCGGCACTCACAGCCTGTGTGTACCTTTCCCTCTCTGTCTCAAAACGCTCTAACTGCGAGTGCTGTGAAGATTTTTTTGAGAAACTTATAATTTTAATATGTGTGATACCTTGCCCTGGCAATAGTGAGACATAGGCTGGCATTTCTCTATCCAAGACAATGAAACAATATCAATTTATTCAGTTTATCTGTCTTGAGCAGAACATGGTCTCCAGTATCACCATACTTCTCTTTGAATTCGTCTTTTTATTTCTTTATGACCTCTTCTTCCCATCCAGTCTATCAATTCACTTATCTTCTTATAGTTCGTTTTCCTTCCATTCATTTTACCTTCCAGAAATATCTTCATCAATCCATTTTCTTTTAAAGTATGTCCTATCCAATTCTTCTGGATTTTTCTGACGATTATGAAAGAGCCTTGATACTCTTTTAATTTTTTTAAGATTTCTTTTCCTTCCAAATTTTATAAATATAATTAATATACATACATATGGGTTAAATTCGAAACTTTTATAGACGCGTATGATTCTTTTAAAATTAAACAATTTCTACTGCCCTTACTGCAATGGAAAAATTAATGGGAATGGCCAGGCCACCTTTAATTTTTCCATTGCAGTAAGGGCAGTAGAAATTGTTTAATTTTTAAAAGAATCATACGCGTCTATAATAGTTTGGAATTTCATAACAGATGGCACGCTAATGCATCATAATATGGGTATTATGTTTAAATAATACGAACCGTGTTGCATATTATCATATGTCCTTATATATGCAAATTCCAATTTTCATCTCAGGTCATATCAGCTCCCAGGACAACAAACCATATTTCTATAGCTTCAGCCATTCCCTAACTCTTGTCTCTTAGATCTTTTGCCAGTATTAGCTAACTGGTGGATTTCCCCATTCATTGATGGTAAGATGGAAATATTTGGAGGTTATAGTAGAAACTCCTATGAGTGACCACCCCCGTGAGCGACCACCTTTATAAAATCAATAAAGATTTGAACCGACATACACAACCTCTAATTAAAGACCACCTCCATGAGAGCCCAGAAGTACACCAATGTTTCTTAGTCACGTACATTTAATGTATAAACACACTTTAAAAACAATCGAAATTGAGTTATTTTTCTTCGTCGTCTCAAATGTTAACAAGGGACATGTCCTTGCGTTAACAAATATGTCATTATGTCACGAAAGTGTGACTACTGGTAAATGACATTATTTTTTGCTTTTATTTCCTCGAGTAGACCTAATTAATGGCTGACTGTACATATGTACATACCGCGCCATCTACCGACCAAATTTAAAAGTATTTTACTCTGATAAGTCCGAAAAAGCTTGAGAAAATAAAAAGTTATGCAAGAAACTTAGCCCTGGAGCATTATTTAATTTATTAAAGTATATTTTACTCTCTTTATTTTCAGCGTAGTAAATGCTTTTTATATATGACTAACCGATAAAAACACAATGTTAAAGCTATAAAATTCCCCATTTCATTGTATCACAAGTTAAGTCAGGAAAATGTGTTATGGAAGATAGTCCTTCAACTTAAAAAAAAAAAAAGAGCATATATATATGTTCCAGAAGAAGCACCTCTTCCTTTAACTATGCATTCGAACAATGCATTTTGCTTATCAATCCAATAAAAAAAAACTTTGCGATAGTGATAAAGAATAAGCCACATCACCAGTTTTGACAAATTCAGACAAAAGTCAACAACCTGTACACCATGGTTTCAGGCTATGACCCTCATCAGTACAGGGACGGCTTTGATTTCATAGTATCCAATGAGAGAAGTTATGAAATCGGCCAAATTTACCAAAATTGTTGGGTGTTGACGAAGGCGACCCAAGTGAAATCCAGGATGGACAATTCAACTGGGTGAAAGCAGCCACGTCTGAGAGAGACCAATGACAAATAACATAGTTTTATTAACATCCCGTCAAAATATAGACAAAAGTCCGCACTATTCAAGTAGATATGAAAAATTTTAAATGATTATTATAATAAAAAAAGAAAGAAAATAAAAAATACAATAAAATATATGCTACTAGACGGGTGACCCGGGCTTCGCCCCGGGATTGACCCGTGTGCATATCTACCCGAGTGATATATATTTAGATAAGATTTTTTTTTAAATAATTGTTTGTTATTAGCATTATCTATTTGTTTGCATCAGCATAATTTAATCTAATCTTTGATAGAGGACGCTGTTCGTGAGGTAAGTAGAATAATTTGAATATATAGTTTTAATAATTGATTTATATATTTTTTAAAATAGCCTATCGTCTTTCCCGTATTTTTTCCCCGTATGGAAATTTTGGTTTGAATTAGTGAACTACTGCGAATTTGTATACCGGACATACAAACAAACAAACATACAAACATTGATTTTTATATATATAGATGTACAATGAAAATGTTCATGACGTCTCTGCAACCGCTGCAGAGTTTGATGGAAGATCGCCAATGGGTCTCCAGCGATACGTCTGGGAGAGAGAATCATTTCCAATCTGTTGCCATCCTGGGGCAACTACCTGCTTGAGCTGACATGTGTCAAGTTCACTCCTAGCTGCGGGAAGTTGTGTTGTCCTGGAAGCTCCCTTCTCCCTCTCAACTATTGTCGTACCCTTATTTTATTGACTTTAAAAAATGACAAAATGATTCGTTTGTTTAGAAAAATTGTGATAAAAATAATTTATAATACAATATAATGCAGCTTATGATTGTAAAACGACATCCCTGGACACTTTTATTTTTCCGTTTATCATTACTCTTCACAAATCATCCTTTCATACTTCATCCCTAAGGTTAGAAATAATCGATATTTCCCCTTAAAAATAAATTTAGATTTTTTGTTTAAAAGAAACACATGCGAGATCATTTTCAAATGTCGTTTTATAAAAATAATTGGAAGCTAATATGATTAAATGGATCAAGTACACTTTAAACATTGTGCTAAATGAATCAATATTACCCTATTGGGGCCACGATAACTATTTAAAATAATACCTTTAGCATATATTATTTGCATATAAATGATCAAAAATTTGCATATCAAACGCTAAGAATTAAACGAGAAGCCTACAAGATGTAGACGATAAATTCAAATGACATAGACCAATAGCATTCACTATATTTTATACTTTCAAATGTAGTATATAAATAGAAAAATACCATGTAGGTCCCCCCCACCTCCCTTTATGAGACACAAAAGGCTGTTTTTTAAAGGCACTCTACTATTTTATAAAGTAAAAACATATTAGAAAAATACACTATGCTTCCTATATATTCATAAAATCACTTTTTAAACAAAAAAAAATTAACGAAATTTTTTTCTCTAATGGTATTTAAAAATGCATTAAAAAGAGATCAAAACGGGTTTATAAAAAAAAGGAAATGTTGTTCCATTGTAGAGGATGAGAATACAATAACACAATGCTGGAGATACAATGCTGCAGCGCTGAAACAATCCCATTGCTTCACAGATGTATTGTCGGGGAGTTTGTCCCCAGTTGTCAATTGGCAGCTGCTACTCGGACAAGGTTAAACGATATTTGCATCGCAAGTTGCATAACTTGAAGCAAATATGTTAATTTGGAGGAAACATGGCAACTTTGACTGAAAACATCAATCTGAAGCGAAAACACGTTAAGCTGAAGTAAAAACATTAACTTGGAACAAAAACATTAATTTGAAATAAAAATGTTAACTTGGAACAAAAACATTAAATTGGAACAAAAACATTAAGCCTAGGTAGAAACGTTAACTTGGAACAAAAACATTAAATTGGAACAAAAACATTAACCCTAGGTAGAAACGTTAACTTGGAACAAAAACATTAACCCTAGGTAGAATGGTTAACTTGAAAAAAAAAACATTAAATTGGAACAAAAACATTAACCCTAGGTAGAAACGTTAACTTTGAACAAAAAACGTTAAATTGGAACAAAACATTAACCCTAGGTATAAACGTTAACATGGAACAAAAACATTAAATTGGAACAAAACATTAACCCTAGGTAGAAACGTTAACATGGAACAAAAACATTAAATTGGAACAAAACATTAACCCTAGGCAGAAACGTTAACATGGAACAAAAACATTAAATTGGAACAAAACATTAACCCTAGGCAGAAACGTTAACATAGAACAAAAACATTAAATTGGAACAAAATCATTAACCCTAAGTAGAAACGTTAACATAGATAGAAATAAAAACGAGACCTGAAGAGGCGTATCTTATATTTAATATTCGCAAGCTTTCGGACCGTGACGTCCTTCAACTGGCAATAGAATGAAAGACATGACCGACTATATATATGCCAATTATCCTATTTCATTCATCAACAGACACTTTTATAACCCAAATTATACAAAACCAGCACAAATAAACAAAAGTCACTGCACTCTCCCCTACAGTTCACATTCAGTTGCTATAGCTTCACTACTGAAACCATACGGCATCAAAACATTCTACCACAATAACCCTAACATCGCATCCATAACCAGAAACCCTATAACCCGATCTAACAAACCCACCAACAATTGTAACTCTGATGGCGCGGTCTATGCCGTCCCATGTCGTCAATGCTCAGCCATTTACGTGGGGGAAACGGGTAGATCTGCGGCCATCAGAATGAATGAACACAGCAGGAACATAACCAACAAGGACACAAGATCCCAAATATATACCCATATCTTAAACACAGGTCACTCGTTTGATTTATCCAATCCAAACATCCATTATAAGAACATCAATAACAAATATCAAAGATTGATCCTGGAGGCCATGATATCATTACAATGCAATAGTATCAATAGACACATCGATATACCTGACTCGTACCATATTCTGTTGAAATAGCATTTTATCCACTTCCAACCGTCATCATACCTTAAACATCACATTCATAGTTATTTATTTCTCCGTTCTTATCCCTCACAATTACAATAGTTTATTCCGTTGTATATTAATTCAGATGTAAATATGCACTCTTGTTTAATCTCTATTGTATGTTAATTTTTAGATCATATCACTAATTTTCAATATGTAAATTATTATTTTTTAGCTATATATATAGTCGGTCATGTCTTTCATTCTATTGCCAGTTGAAGGACGTCACGGTCCGAAAGCTTGCGAATATTAAATATAAGATACGCCTCTTCAGGTCTCGTTTTAATTCATTCAAGTATTAATATTGAAGAGTTGATTTTGTCGATAGATTGAAATAACCAGTTTTAAAAAAGAACAAGATATTGACCCTCCAATGTGCTAATATGTTTTATGCAAATACATTCTATATCTTAACCCTCCCGTAGGACATCAAGAATCGAAGCCACCCATGTACTGTTAAAAGCCATAGCACGAAACCATGGTATACAGGTTGGTTCATCAATAAATATACCAATAGCTGGTAGAAGGGCAAATTTGCATATTCGCATATTTATGT
Source organism: Cordylochernes scorpioides (assembly GCA_030710605.1). Taxonomy (NCBI): domain Eukaryota; kingdom Metazoa; phylum Arthropoda; class Arachnida; order Pseudoscorpiones; family Chernetidae; genus Cordylochernes; species Cordylochernes scorpioides. The sequence continues at coordinate 19,282,664 of CP092868.1, forward strand.
GGTTTTCAAAATGGAGATCAAGAAAATATTTTGGTGTACTTCTATAATGGGATATGTGTCTTATTCTCACATGAATATCAATCCATCAATACCTTTATTAAGACCTTTATTCTTATATACATATTCCGCTGAGAGATACAGAAAAAGGAGGTGGAAAAGGAAGAAGCGATACTATAATTTATTTTACAGTACTTGTCAAAATTCATTCCGCGGCGTTTTAAACAAGTTGAGTGGCATTACATGGGGAACAATATAGAGCTCAGTCTTACGTAATTAATAAAGAGTTTTACATAATTATAGAAAAAAGGCATCTCTTTCTTAAATCAAAAATAAAATTTGCATATCAATTATAATTGAAAGATACAATTTTTCCATAATATCGAAAGTTTTCAATGATATATCATTGATATTAAGGAAAATTATTTCTTTCTTTATTCTGCAACTGAACGCCACTGGTTGTTTGCATCATTTATCGAAAAATAATAGCAACTCTAAACTCTTAATCAAGAGAGGGTTTATATATATAGGGCAATTATATATGAAATAAATTGATGCTTATCAGAATTCGAAACTATTATAGACTTGTATTATTCTTTTTTAAAAATTAAACAATTTTCTACTGCCGCTACATCAGGCCTCTCATCCGGGAGACATTTACCATCATCGGGCGGCACCTTGACCTGCAGGGCTTAGTCTTCAGGCATGGCCTAGACGATGACGCCCTGGCCATCCTGACGTCTGCCAAGACGCGCATCTATAAGTACTTCCTCGGCGCTGAACTGAGGAGTGAAGACCTTGTCTGGAGGATGACTCTCTCAAAGTGGGGAAGCCTTCCTTGCTGAAGACATTTGTATATATATTCCCCTACACTTTATATACCCTTTTACTCTTTTATTTTTTTCTCCTTTGTAAAATTTGATTAAAAGAATCATTAAAATTGTTTAATTTGTCAAATTGTCTACTGCTCATAATGCAATGAAAAATTAATGGGAGAGCCTAGCTCATCATTGGTGAACCCTCACAGTGGTTTCGCCAGTTTAATCTACCTTAGTCTATAATAGTTTTGAATTCTAATAACAGATGGCGCGCTAATGTATCATAAATTAATATTTAGTTTATATTTATTCCGATAGATGGCGTAAGCCATCAGTCATTATCATTATTCAGGCTACTTTGGCGTGAGTTAGCAACAAGATAGAGGTTGCTTGGCCGGCATTCATTGTTCTTGAAATAACAGACCGTTTGGTTTTCGACCACTAGGACCCGGGTTCGATTCCCGCATTGGACACTTTTTTCTGTTTAGAAAAAAAAAATGCTCCAATGGCCCCCGATTCTTGCAAAAGTCCAACCCCCACCAGCGAGTGCAAGTAACCAAACGGGGCTCTGGCATTTGTAAGTGCAAAGTCGAACTGCTTTTCACATGTGTAGACATGTGGTGCACTTACAGTAAAAGCAGTCGCTAACTACCCACCATGATTATCATGGCCTGTACCACGTGTACTAGGGATAAGCAAAAAAAAACAGACACTTTGTCCCCAGTAGAGTTTTTTATATTTTTAATTCTTCTTGCCGAAATGTCTGTTATTTCAACAGCAAGGTATCTCGGCAGATGGTGTTTTTGCTCTTGATTTTAGCGCTCTAATCTGGACCATTTTTCGATTTGTATCATTGCGGGAGGAGATGTAATTAAAAGAGAAACACCTCTCCCTTTTAAAATGTAAATCAAAGATTCCTTGTACTAATGAAGGCCTGCCTGGTTCAAATCACATTAATAGGTACCGCTCAACAAGAGCAACCTAGTTCATGATAATTGAAACAGTGAATAATATTTGAAGGTTATTTACATATTAAACAAAATGTTAACGGGGGATTCAATCCCGGTTCATGACTGTCGGGAATCGAGGGTGTTACCCACTCGTCCACCGACTTATTGTCGGGAATCGAGCGTGTTACCCTCTCATCCACCGACTTTTATATTTTGTGATTTCTGTACAATACTGAATATATAATATGTACATCCAAGTGCAATATTAAAAATGTATGGTAGATTAAACTGGCGAAACCGCTGGATGAATTTACTATTACACTCATAGACAATACTTAAGGAAGTGGAAAGTTCCTTGTTTCAAAATCACTTTATTAGGTACCGCTCAACAAGAGCAACCTAGTTTATGATAATTGAAACAATGAATAATATGTGAAGGTTATTCACATATTAAACAAAATGTTAACGCGGGATTCAATCCCGGTTCATGACTGTCGGGAATCGAGCGTGTTACCTACTCGTCCACCGACTTTTTTTTTTGTTAATGAAGGCCATATGAAAGTGCTAAAAACGAAGAGAAAAAATTTTCTTTATTAAAATATATGTTACAAGCTTTCGGGCTGCCAAGCTGTATGCTGTACCTGTCGAAGGGCTTGGCAGCCCGAAAGCTTGTAACATATATTTTAATAAAGAAAACTTTTTCTCTTCGTTTTTAGCACTTTCATAAGCCATCAAGGAGAAATTTCGTCATTTTCGTTTCAATGAAGGCCATAGCATGAAATTATGGTATTGATATAATATAAAAGAACAAAAAAGGAGCTTCTTCGTAATGATAATCAAAAAGTTGTACTCTACATGAAATTATGTTATACAGGTTGGTTTATTTGTCTGTATTTGTCAAAACTGGTATCATGGAATATTGTTTGATTTAAGTTTATGTGTTTTGCGCAGATAAGAGATCAAGAAATGCATTGTTTTAATGGAGCCGGGGCTACATCACCATATACTCTCATGTAATGGGGCTGAAAGACGAACGAGAAGTGCTCCTCAGTGAAATAGGCCTTGAGGGACTCTCTTTGAAGCTCCTGTTGAATGAGGTGGTGAGAAACAGAGCTGGAGCGTTTGCGTTGTTCAAATTTTGGAAGACGGCTGAAGAGAGAAGAGGAAGTTATATACATAATATAATTGATATAAATAATTATATCTAAATAATCTTTGTCAGGATTAGAATGACGAATCCTGTATGGTATTTTGATTCCAGTAAAAGGCTTGTTGCTGCTGTTGTATATAGTCACAGTGTAGAAAATACTATACTATACCTACTACATATAGGTTTCTCTCTGTATTCCTAGTTCTCTTCTCTTCAATTACTCTGTAAACTGGCGAATCCTTTATAGGACGAGAGGTCCTCAATAAAGGCTTTTGTTGTTGTTGTTGAAATGAATTGTTTTAATGCATTTTTCTAAAGGGAGAATTTAAATGACAATAGGAGGAATCGACGAATATCGATGCTAAGAAGAGAAAAAAGGCTAACAGCGACTAGTTTCTCTATATAAAGAAATTCGTCATTTTTACCTTTGGGGTCGGTGGAAGGATGGTCTAAACTGTTGGTTTTCGACCGCTACGACCCGGGTTCGAATCCCGCATTGGGCACTTTTTTTCTGATAAAAAAAAAAAACTCCAATGACCCCCGATTCTTGCAAAAGACCAACCTCACCAGGGAGAGTGCAAGTAACCAAACAGGGCTCTGGCACATTTGTAAGTGCAAAGTCGAACTGCTTTTCACATGTGTAGACATGTGGTGCACTTACAGTAAAAACAGTCGCCTACTTCTACCTACCATGATTATCATGGCCTGTACCATGTGTACTAGGGATAAGCAAAAAAAAAAACCTTTGGTCCTTTTCTAACAGGTACAGGTTGTTTTATTTGTCTGGATTTGTTAAAACTGGTGTTTTGACTTTTTCTTTTATCTAAGTCTGTGTTCTTTACGGAGAGAAGATTAAGAGAGAAAGAAATGTATTATTTTAATGCATTTTTTAAAGGTAGAGGTTCTCTTTTTGATATATATACTTTGCTTTGATTTAACAACAACAACAAAAAAGCCTTTATTTAGGGTCACTGACCCTATACAGGATTCACCAGAGGTATGCATAAGAACAAAGCAGTGAGACAAAGGAAATAACGATATATACAGAGTAAGAAGAAAAAGAAAAAAACAAGAAAAGAAAAAAAAAAAAAAAAAAGAAAGAGGGAAGCAAGAAACTTTGCTTTGATTTTTCTTTCAGTTATATCAAATTCAGCTTAGTGAATTTACCCCAACACCAGCTTAGAAAAATACAGTAAGCCTACCTAAAAACTAGGATTTTATGTCCTAGACAGTCCAGACCAGAGAACTTCAATTTTACAAAATTCACAATGAGAAAACTTTTCTTCTTAATTTACACCATAGTTGTCATACTGTAATCTCGTCGGACACTTTGTTTTGGCTGAATGACTCCTCATGACTTGACCTGAAGTAGCAGAGTCTCTGATGAGAGACTACCTCCAGGAAAGACCAGTTTTGACCATGGTTTTAGACTCTGGTCTCTCATGGAAGATGGTTTCTCATCAATAACTCTGTAGGCTGAATGACTCCTCATGACTTGACCTGAAGTAGCAGAGTCTCTGATGAGAGACTACCTCCAGGAAAGACCAGTTTTGACCATGGTTTTAGACTCTGGTCTCTCATGAAGATGGTTTCTCATCAATAACTCTGTAGGTTGGAAGACTCCTCATGACTTGGTCTGAAGTAGTAGAGTTTCTGATGAGAGACTACTACCTCCATGAGAGACCAGTTTTGACCATGGTTTTAGACTCTGGTCTCTCATGAAGATGGTTTCTCATCAATAACTCTGTAGGTTGAAAGACTCCTCATGACTTGACCTGAAGTAGTAGAGTCTCTGATGAGAGACTACTACCTCCAGGAGAGCCTAGTTTTGGCCATGGTTTTAGACTCTGGTCTCTCATGGAAGATGGTTTCTCATCAATAACTCTGTAGGTTGAAAGACTCCTCATGACTTGACCTGAAGTAGCAGAGTCTCTGATGAGAGACTACTACCTCCAGGAGAGCCTAGTTTTGGCCATGGTTTTAGACTCTGGTCTCTCATGAAGATGGTTTCTCATCAATAACTCTGTAGGTTGGAAGACTCTTCATGACTTGACCTGACATGACAGAGTCTCTGATGAGAAACCACTACCTCCAGGAAAGACCAGTTTTTGCCATGGTTTTAGACTCTGGTCTCTCATGAAGATGGTTTCTCATCAATGACTCTGTAGGTTGAAAGACTCTTCATGACTTGACCTGACATGACACGGTCTCTGATGAGAAACCACTACCTCCAGGAGAGACCAGTTTTGGCCATGTTTTTAGACTCTGGTCTCTCATGAAGATGGTTTCTCATCAATAACTCTGTAGGTTGAAAGACTCCTCATGACTTGACCTGAAGTAGTAGAGTCTCTGATGAGAGACTACTACCTCCAGGAGAGCCTAGTTTTGGCCATGGTTTTAGACTCTGGTCTCTCATGAAGATGGTTTCTCATCAATAACTCTGTAGGTTGGAAGACTCCTCATGACTTGACCTGACATGACACGGTCTCTGATGAGAGACCACTACCTCCAGGAAAGACCAGTTTTGGCCATGGTTTTTAGACTATGGTCTCTCATGGGAAACTTTACTGTGTGTGTGTACTATTATTAAATTATTTTAGAAAAAAAAAACAGTTGTAAGAGAACATTTCCACTATGGTACACGTACATATCACATATTGGATTGAATAAAAAGTTTTATTTGCCGATATTTCGGTTGGCTGAACGCCACAAAGTTTTTATATAAGCAAAGAGTTTGTTTATACAAAGGAATGCACGTCATAATGCCGTGACAAAGGTTGGCGTTTATCCAACCGAAATATTATCAAATACATATTTATATTCAATACAATATATGCCCTTTTATTATCTAAATATATAAATATGGATTTTTCTCTATTTATCGGAACAAAGAAAACTATTTCAAAATATAATTGTCAATAAAATGGTTGAAGATTTATATCGGGAAGTAACTAGGAATGGGAACTACACTCATGGACACAAAACTTAAGGAAGTCTTTGATATTGCCGGTCGTCTGTTTTTTTTTTTTTTTTAAGGAGACAGAGGCAAATTTTACTCACACTTGGTTATCTTGTGTTGTCTTCAATAAAGGTCACTGTAATATATTTCAGAGTTATTGTCTGAATCCCGATATAAATGCTAAAAGGTACAACTTCCTTAAGTATTGTCCATGAGTGTATATAAACAAGTTATTTAATTCTTGGAAGGAATCAGAAGTTATTTCGATGACCATTATATAGAAGATTTCAATATTTCTTTCCTTCTGTTATCCATTGATATAAAAGATGGCAAGTAAAAGTATGCAAAATTAATCATCAACCCAAGAAAATTCTGGATATTTTTCGTCTTTTAAAGTATAATGTAGTCATCTTTAAAGATAAAGGTCACCTCTCTCCCGTCAAAATAGACATCAAAGCTAAACGTCATCTATTGACCGTCGCCGCAAATTAGCGGCATCGGGTCGGTGACAAAGCCACAACACCAGCTTTGACAAACTGAGAAGCGTCCACCTAGAGACCATGGTTTCGGGATAATGGGTCCTCGTCAGTCTAGGGCGGACTTTATTCCATGAGATCCACAAGTTAGATTAAACTGCCAAAACCGCTGGGGAGAGGATATGCAATTGATGAGCCAAGCCCTTCCAATATTTTAATCAATGTAATAAGGACAGTAGAGAATTTGTTTTATTTAAAATAATTATAGGCGTCAAATAAATAGAGTTCAAATTTCTTGTTTTATATATATATATGTCATACACCATATCATATCTGGACACAGAACAGCATCTTCACACATCCATATAGAGAACACGAGGGGTCGATGGAAGGATGGTATAAACCGTTGGTTTTTGACCGCTACGACCCGGGTTCGATTCCCTCATTGGGCACTTTTTTCTTTAAAAAAAAATGCTCCAATGGCCCCCAATTCTTGCAAAAGTCCAACCCCACCAGCGAGTGCAAGTAACCAGACGGGGCTCTGGCATATTTATTTGTAAGTGCAAAGTCGAACTGCTTTTCACGTGTGTAGACATGTGGTGCACTTACAGTAAAAGCAGTCGCGCCTTCTTCTACCCACCATAATTATAATGGCCTGTACCACGTGTACTAGGGATAAGCAAAATATATATATAGAGAGAGAGAGAGAGAGAACATTGCTGTGATAGAGATGTACGGAGACATTTGAGGCTCTTCATTGGACACGACAACAACACCATATGGCGGAAGTTTGTGAAAATGATTGACAATATTTTAAATTTGTGATGGCACATGACAATGATAAATAACAGATTTTAAGGCCATCTAAGACAGTAAATCGTGTACATATGTAAGTAGATAAGAGGATTCAAATATAATCAATTCACTGAGGAATGTGATAGCAAGCTACTGAAACGTCGGGGATTAAATAAACAAAAACTAGTTGATATATAGCCATGTATTTTCCTAAACAAACACTTCCAAACAACAAATGATCTTCAATATTCCTTTTTCTTGAAAATAAAGATACTTCGGCCAGTAAATCTTTTTACTGTAATAAAAAGATTTACTGGCCGAAGTATCTTTATTTTCAAGAACTATGAATGCCGGCCAGGCAGCCTCTATATTTACGATAATCAAGACCAATTTTGGTCCCGAGGTATTCAAGATGGCAAGGCAATGAGATAATAAAAAGATTTACTGGTTGAAGCATCTTTATTTTCAAGAAATATGAATGCCGGCCAGGCAGCCTCTATATTTACGATAATCAAGACCAATTTTGGTCCCGAGGTATTCAAGATGACAAAGCAATGAGGTAATAAAAAGATTTACTGGTTGAAGTATCTTTATTTTCAAGAAATATGAATGCCGGCCAGGCAGCCTCTATATTTACGATAATCAAGACCAATTTTGGTCCCGAGGTATTCAAGATGACAAAGCAATGAGGTAATAAAAAGATTTACTGGTTGAAGTATCTTTATTTTCAAGAAATATGAATGCCGGCCAGGCAGCCTCTATATTTACGATAATCAAGACCAATTTTGGTCCCGAGGTATTCAAGATGGCAAGGCAATGAGATAATAAAAAGATATACTGGCCGAAGTATCTTTATTTTTCAAGAAATATGAATGCCGGCCAGGCAGCCTCTATATTTATGATATTCAATATTCCTGATACGTTAGTTAGTTTTTAATCTAATAATCATTTGTTTACATTTTCTGTTATTATAATGGTATGAAGATTCTTATTGAAGATTTACGGCGAGAATTTGAGATTAATTGATTGATAATAAAGTACTGAAAGATCTTTTTTTCGAACTTATTCTAATGATATGTAGTGACCAGAGAGAGTGAAGATCCTAGAGTTACCTGTCTGGACACCTTTCGTCTGCCGGCTGAAGTGATATTGTGGGCGCATGCGTCCTGAAGGACGGCATTATTACCGGCTTCCTTATTGGTCGATTTTCCCTGACCACAACACAATGGCCTGTTTTCTAACACCGGTCCATTGCTCTAAGTTTAGCAAATCTATCTACATACTGTCCTATTCAGATAAATAATACAAATCACAAAATATCTTATATAAATCAATACATTTAGTAAGATCTTTAGTCTTATATACATATTCTCCTGATAGATACAGGAAAGGAGTGAAGGAAGATAAAAAAAAAAAACAAGAAGAAAGAAATTAAAATTTGCATAAGTTAATGGTAAATATGTAAATATAAAGCTATAATTATTTACATATAATATTATATAGGTTTTAGGTATTATTTCTTCTGATCTCATTAATGGTATGTAAATAGATTTTTTTTTTTTCGTACAAAGAAAACACAAAGACCATATTGAGATGATAAAATGTTGAAAGGAACAATCAATAAAATGATATGTAACTCTCTCTATAATTTCCACAATATTGATAGAGGCAGTTTCAGATGTGTGTCGTGAAATTCTCCCTATTTACACAATAACTTGAAGTCATACCTAGAAAAATACCTTTCCCTTTAAAATATACTCATGGAAAAAAAAATTTCGTCATTTTTTTTTTCTTTTATGGAGACAGATGCGATTTTGTTCACACTTGGTTATCTCGTGTGTCTTCAATAAAGTTTACTGTGTATCAAATATCTTTCAGAGTTTTCTTAATTCCGATATAATACTAAAAGGTACAACTTCCTTAAGTTTTGTCCATGAATGTACATGTTATGGGGAAGCTATGAAAAAATGGAAAGCTCCAAATAGAAAACATGATATCACTGGGGACCAGAACAAGAGTAGGTTCACCTAAGAATAAGGCTTATAAAAACACAATGAAATTCCTGGTCTCTTTTGGAGGTGGCCTCTCATTGGAGGTTAGGTTATGCTGGGTCTTTTTATTTATTTATTTACAATTTTGGTCGCTAAAGGAGGTAAAACAATCGTCAGATAGGTCTCTTACGGGAGGTTTTACTGTAATAACGATAGTTAGAAATTGTTTGAAGATGAATTTCAAAAAGAAATTCTTAAATGATTAGGGGATATATTAACATACAGGTTATGTACTGGTGTTGTTTCCCGTTGGCCGGCTCAACTCAAATCTTTTGTAATTATGTAAATAAGTCTTTTGTTTTTCTTATTATACTCGCCTTAAGTCAGGAAGTACTTTTCTTAAATTACGTATTCTTCATTATCACAATTAAAACAAATTGTGATGCGACCTATATTTTATTGATATGTACTGGTGTGTACAGGTGTTCCTGGGTTAATATCAATCAAGGTATAAAAGGAAGAATTTTTAGAGAAAGATTATTTATTGAGTACTGTAGATGTTAGATGGTTGGAGAATGGGATAAAGGATACATATTTTTTCATATGATTCCAGTTTTTATAAAACCCAAAGGCTCATTCTTCTTCTTCTTGCTTATCCCTAGTACACGTGGTACAGGCCATGATAATCATGTTGGGTAGAAGTTGGCGACTGCTTTTACTGTAAGTACACCACAGGTCTATACATGTGAAAAGCAGTTCGACTTTGCACTTACAAATGTGCCAGAGCCCCGTTTAGTTACTTGCACTCGCTGATGGGGTTGGACTTTGCAAGAATCAGGGGCCATTGGAGCATATTATTTTTTCTTAAATCAGAAAAAAGTGCCCAATGCGGGATTCGAACCCGGGTCGTAGCGGTCGAAAACCAACGGTTTAGACCATCCTTCCACCGACCCCCCCTATACCCCAGGCTCATTCTTGAAGCAATAGAAACCATCAAGAACCCTAAAGCAATAAACAGAAGTATACAGCTACCACCACAATATGTTCCCCTTCTATCTTAAAAAATTCAATAGGCATATAAAACAATAGTCATTCCATTTTTTCTATTCACAAAAATTTTTTTTCATTAACCTGTTCATAGTTAATTCTTCAAATTTATTCAATTATGTAGAACTTGACATTTTTCTTATGTACTATATTTACATAGATTCTTCTAAAAAAAAACAATAGAAAAAAATATAAAATAAAAAGGTCAGGTGTTGATATTAAAAATTAAAAAGGCATATCCTGACCAGGAGCACATCTTGATAAATCAAGAAATTGGGTTGGCCAAATATCAGGGAACAGGTTAAATCAATGAATTGTTGATTTCTGTTCCACCAGATGGCGCTCTGCCTTCTGAAAAGCATATGTGCTCCTGGTCAGAATATGCCTTTATTTTTTATTTTTAATAGATTCCTCTTTAAAAATATTAGATAATTTCTCTCTCTTTTATATATACAGTCTACTCTCGTTATAACGCCACTCGATATAACGCCACCCTCGCCTTACGCCGCTTTTTCGTTTTGTCCCAATCGACATCAATGTATTTTTCTCGATATAACGCCACTCCCTCGCTGTTCGCCTTCCGCCGCTGATTTTTAGTATCCCAAGTAGCAAAAACCACTCGTTATAGCGCCGCTCACAACGTCCCTCATCCCCCACTTCCCTTTTCCTGTCTTTTTTTTTTCCGCCAGCGGCACCGGACTTTGCCTGCTGTTGACACAACAGATTGTGTGAACAGCCAGCAGACCCTTTTCCTGCTTGTGCCTGGGAGATACACAGTCGCTTCATCCTTTGCTAACGTCAACACAGCAACCTTATTGTCGTATCATGAGTTCCCAAAAGTGTAAACTGGAGTCGATCACCATTGAAAAGAAGGAGATATGCCAGTTGGCAAGAATGTCGAAGAATGAGATTGGAGACCGTTTCTCACTTCCACGAACAACTGTCCGTGATATTCTCACTCAGGCTGAGAAGTGGGAAAATTATACTGTTGGTTCTTCAAAGAGACAAAGAGTCGGGAAATTTAGTGACTTGGAAGACGCTCTCTTCAACTGGTTTACCCAAAAGCGTGCCAATAATATTATTATTACTCATTATTATTACTGATGACCTCCTAAGAGAAAAGGCAAAAAAACTTGGCGAGCAGTTGGACGTACCAGAATATTTCACGTACAGCAGTGGGTGGCTGCAGCGATTTAAAGGGAGATTCCATATTTCGCAACGACGGCTCTGTGGGGAAGGCGCATCGATTTCTCCAGCTATCAATGATGAACACCTTACAAATTTGAACAGTATGCTGGCCAACTCCGGATATGACCCAACCAACATATACAATGCAGACGAAACTGGATTATTTTTTTCAGCTCATTCCTGACCGAACACTTGCTCACAAAGATGAAAACTAGTAAAAGGATGAAGCAGCGAATCACTGTTCTACTGTGCTGCAACTCTACTGGAATATGGTTGAAAGGGATCCCAACAGAAGCCAAGGTTTTATGGTCTGGGCTGGAATCTTCTTGGGCGGTCGCACAGCACTCCATATTTTTCGGCAAGGAACCCTGACTGGACAGAGGTATCGGGACGAGATCTTGGCAGCATTTGTGATGCCTCAAGCATTGGAAATGGAAGAAAACGTTCTTCTATGTATGATAATGCCCGTCCACATAGGGCTGGTGTGGTCAACACTTTTCTCCAAAACCATGCAATTGCTCGGATGAATTGGCCAGCTCGATCCCCAGACCTAAATCCCATTGAGCATGTATGGGACAACCTAAGACGGCGGATCTCATCCCTCCAACCCCCTCCTAGAAACACTCATGAGCTAGAAACAGCCTTAACACAAGAGTGGGCGTTGATTCCACAGGAGCTGATAAACTCCCTAATTCTTAGTATGGGTCACCGATGTAGAGCCTGTCTATCAGTTAAAGGCGATCACACCCCATATTAACAACAATATCTAAGATATTTATGCACGGACTGCAAGAAGATCATTGCTTGAGCGGCTAATTTGCATAAAATATGGGTTAGAATTCTTTGATTTCGGGTATTCTAATCAATAATGGAATAATAAATTTGTCTATAAAATTTCATTGATATATGTTCAATAAAATTTGAGATAAATGAAAAAATATGTTGTTCCATTAATTTTGCGGACCAGTGTATATCAGCGATATGAGGATTATGGTGATCACTGGAATAAGACTTAACTGTGTTTAGGAACAGAAATTTCGAGTCCCATAGCTCAGTCTCAAATCGAGAATAGACAGTAAATTTTACTTGTATTCCTCTATAAGGCATATTCATAGTGAAGTATGAAAGACAACTGATATTTGATAATGCAAAATGAGAGAGCAAACGTCTGAATTTGATCAATTTTTTTCCGCATTTCATTTTATATATTTTGAAATATACATATTCGAAGCTTCAAAGCATTTTATATAAATAACAAATGTTTGAATAATATTTCTTTTATTATTTTTGAGGTTATTGAAGTAAAAAATTTAGTCATATTCTTATTGTTCCAAATTCTATTTCATATTGAATTCAAAAAATGATGGAGATTATTTTAAATATATCTCAAACAGATAATATATAATTTAAAAAGGTACATATTATTTTTTATTTCATATAAATATTAATATATTGAATTTTTAGGACGCTATAAAAATTTCGTTTCCAGCGGTCCAACAATGGGCCAGTCGGTTGGGAATTGAGGTGGAGGCGGGTCTGCTTTGAGACTCTGTCCGAATTTACTTGTTTCCTCAGATATTGAGGTTTTGTCTTCCTCTCCCCCGACTCTCTGATCTTTGAGACGGAGTCCATAGCATCGGCAGACCAGTTCCTGGCAGGGCCTGGACCATCAGCTCGGCCGAGAGCGAGTTGGATGCTCTGGTTGTGCCAGAAGAGTGGAATAGGGCTTCTACGGAGGCGAAGCGCCACTATAAACAAAGGCTAACGCGCTGAGCAGGTACCTCCTGGGTGGCGTGGAAACCCTTTGCGAAAATATTCATGACCTGGTCTGGTGATGCATGGACTTTGAATGAGATAAAATGATTACATTAAATGCTATAAACCATCCTTGCTGAAAAAAATTCAATAAACACCAAGTAATCACATAAATAGAGTTACAGAAACAATTATAACTTTAAAAAGAAAAGAAAATAACAGTATCAGCTTAGCCCCAAAATATATCCAGTATTCTTCAACAAAATCAAACTATGATAGAATCCATCTATAACAATAGTTGAACGGTCTGGAGCTTGAACTGGCTAAACCGATGGGAGGATTCCCCACTGATGTACCATGCCCTTCCTTGATTATATGACGTTGAAAGGTTTCATTAAATTCAGTGCCATTTTCGAACTCTGGGTGACCCTCAACCATATACTAGATTTAGCAAAAAATAAACGTCGCATTTTGCATCAAAATAGACGCCAGAACTATGCCTTTATTGATTGAATGCCTCATCAACCTTGCACACTCTCTCTCTCGGTTAAGTGACAAATTTACATATATATCTCACCCATAGAATTAACTAACCACTTTGAGAGCGCTGAATAACTTTTTGGATAAATTCTACGCATCCCTTGCGGATAACATGAAATCAAAGCTCTACCTAGACTGCCGAGAGCCATAAACCAAACCATGGTCTCCTGGTGACATTCTGAATTTTACAAAGATGTTATTGTGACCTTGAGGCTCACCAGAGTCTGCTAGATTGAATAAAATGGTTAATAGATATATAGCAAAGTTATTGTATCTATGTTGACGGGAGAGAGAGGAGGGGCCTTTCGTATTTTAGGTCAGCTTCTCCTAGAAATGTTTCCATCCATAAACTTCTCAAATCATATCAAGGAACAAATCGTATGGACCTAGAATAATACAATATATTAATTTGTAGGTAATTATAAGCATCGGTGGTTCAGTGGTAGAATGCTCGCCTGCCACGCGGGCGGCCTGGGTTCGATTCCCGACCGATGCATTTTTTTTCTTTTTTACAATTTTTAAAACTCATTTATATTATTATCCCTATATATATAAAAGTCAGCGTATGTATGTATGTATGTTTGTCAACTATACACGTCCACAATACGTAACTAATATGATAATTGTAACAAATAGTATTTGAATAAAAACATTCAATTGGGTAAAACACGGGCGTTGCCCGGGTCATTCGGCTAGTATATTTATAATTGTATGTAAAATTCTACTAACCTCAAAGCTTCTGTCCATAGTTAATCTAAATACCCATTCCAAGAGTCTAGTATCAGTATCACTATTGTTGTTTCTTGAGCACTCCAAGAGAGCAACATCTGACGACGTCAATCTATCTGCGGATTTGTTACACCGTGTCTATGGCATAAGTGAGGGAGAGAAAACACAAGTTGTGATCACAGACTTCTTCAAGAAAATGTAAATATTTTTTATGAATAAATTATAAATTAATGCTTTCTATTTATCATATTAATCATTAATGCCGGTTTTGCACTCTATATATTGACTTAGAGTATAAATTGTTATTATTAATTGTTATAAATAATTTATTGTATCTTTAAATTTCACATTTTAAACGTGTTCGATACAACGCCACCCTCGCCTTACGCCGCTTTTTTGCAAAATCCGGATGGTGGCGTTATAACGAGAGTAGACTGTATTTTATCTATGCTACCACACATTGTCTGTGTGACTTGTTTGATGTTAATAAAATATTTTTAAATCTCTCTCCATTGCCTTGTTTATACGTTTTAGTTAGCTGAAGAAGAGCTTGCCCGAAAGCTTCCTTTTATCAGATGAATAAAAAGAGTTGCGGCGTTATATGATTTTTTGTAATTTGTCGGAATCCACAATCCTGTAATAATGATTAATACTGTAGATGTTGGATAGTGTTGTTGACCATTAGCTGATTTAAATTCCAAAAGTGTATGTGAATGTAGTAATCATGCGACATACAGTTCCTTCCTGATCATTATTTTTTAAATATATGTATTGGTGGATATATCTATAGCTGTATATATATTTATAATAAATATCGTATATTCTACATTTATACCTCTTTCAAAAATTATTAACACTGAATTTTGTTCAATTTTATTTCATTTTCTCCTGAAAATATAAAGAACGTTTAATTAATTGTATTATATACGCGTCTTGACGCGTTATATAATTATAGGAGCCCTTACAGGGTACTATTAGCCGGGCCAGCTGAACCCAGGTTTTTTACCGAGCTTGTTACTGCTCCCCCTCCTCCTTTTTCATCCGGGCTTGGGACCGGCAAAGGCGGAGTTGCTTATATAAAGTAAAGTTAGGGAGTAAATCTGTTTTTTTTTTAAATATAATCTGAAATAAAGAGAATATATTTTGCTGTATAGAAAAATATGGAAGCAATATGTTGAGTGTTTTATAATTTCTGATCTAATAGATATCCTGTTTCATATACTATTTTATTAATTATCTGTTTATTATATAAACATTTAGTGAATATTATTAAACAAATGTAAATACAATATAATATGATCAATATGATTTATTAAATTGAAATTTTCTACTCTGTGCGGACACTTTCCTTATTTTATCGCTTAGATTTCTGATTTAAACTCATAGGGACAGCAAACAAATTTCCCTGCAGTTATGGACCAACATATGTTGGGGCACGTTTTTGTAACCATACCCCAACAGAAGGCGTATGTATAATCAAATCAAATGGATACATGGCTTCCCTCCCACATAGACTTACAGACCACCTTTTGCCCAGAAACCTAGACAATTGATGACACCGGACTTCCATGCCGAAAGCTGATGCCTGGTGAAGAAGACACCAGTGACATCCAGGGACATCCGCGCTGGAAGCTGTTGTTCCATATGTACATATATTCCCCTCACCAAAAATTTAGGTAAAGGTGACCAGAAAAAAAAATGGAGAAGGAAGATTTCTAAAAGACTAAGCCTTATAAATATCCTTCCCGAAAAAAGGAAGCATCACATTACAGTCCAGGTAAAAGGGGCCTGGGTCGATTTTTAGCCAAGACGGGGGCGATATATATACCGTCCCGAGAAAAGGGAGGATAGTATTTCAATCCATGTGGAGGGGGGGCCTGGGGGTCTGAAATTTTACACTAGTGCCGTGGCTGTTTCTCTCTTTAGATTTTTTTGTTTTTGTAATACTATATGTTCTATTTTGATGGGAGAGGCCTGGGGCGTCTATGAAATTGTATACTGGAGCCGTTGGCCATTCTGATTGGTGTTTCTTTCGGCGAATGAAAATGCCAGCCAATAGAAACTTTGGCGCGGCAGCGAATGAAAACGGAGAGAGACATGAATAAAAGAGGGTTTCTTTGCCAAAGGGCGGATTCAATCTGAGTCGCTCAGTGAGAGGATAGTCTTCAGACGGGAGATCAGACCTTGCCGGCACTTTCGAGAAAAGGTAAGCCATTTGTCATTATGACTTAGCGCCCCCCCCCCCTTTTTGCGTAGTAACCAACCTAGATTTCGCATGGGCCCTAAAGGGCTATAAAGTAACTTCAGGTCACCTCTATCTAAATTTTACTATGTAAATAGCATATCTCGTCAGTATAGACATGTTCCCAAATTTTAATTTATTTAAATAAATATCTAGAGAAATTTTCTTGTTTCCTCTCATACATATTTCATTCCTTTTGCTTTATGGTACTACCCCCCACACCTTAATTTCACAAAGTGTACAAATTATAGAACAACCGACTCTGTTGAAATAGAGTTGTGTACTATATCTTTGCTGTGATATATTGACACAGCAACAGTTGCAAAATTACGACTTTATTAGGGCTACTTTGAGGGTATCTATCTGTCAGGTTTTAGTAATGTTTGTACTTTTATGTGTTTCAGTGCGTTATTCCATCATATTTACCATTATACCATATTTTCTGATTCCTCGGGCTATTTTTACGCTGTTAGGAGGGTACGGCATGATGCAAACAGATTTGTATGTTTGACTATTGTATTTGTTATTTGGGCTATAAAAATGCCTTAATGTGAATCTATTTACAGTTGATCTGTAGAAATTATAGAGATCTGTTGCTATAATTTTCCTCTATGAAATAGCTCCCAGCGTCTTCAGTGGGTTGCTAAACCTCCAGAAGGAGTCTTTTTAAATTGTCCAATTTAATAACGATTTCATGGGTTGTCTGATGAAATTGTATACTAGTGTCGTGGTTGTTTCCATCTTTAGACCTTTGTCCTGACAATATTATATGCTCGATCCCTGCTTTAACTCAAACTCTTAATCAATTACAGAGTTTCCCCCGTTTTTTTTTTTTATTTATCCTGTTTGCACAAATTGCATTACATGTGATGATGTAAAGACATATGTCGATAGTGTATCATTGACAGCTGTGCTTCTATTATACAACATTAAGGTCTTGCTGCGGGTTATATACATGGGGTTGTTGGCCTAAATTGCTATATATATATATACTTAAGTAAGGAAACTTTAATAAGTCACATTGTGTATCCTCCCTTTTCATCTATCCAAACCGGGAACGCAACAATGGCGCCCCACGTTGGGACGTGTGTTTTTATCTATTTTATTGCCCGGCTGTCCCTTTTGTTTAGACTACAGAAAGCCAACCTTTGAAGCTAATTCTCACAATATTTATTACATTTTGTACCCATTAGGTGTCAAGGTTGTGCATTGAATAGGCTAGCATTTATTTCATCTGACAAAATTTATTAACAAAATTGATGTAAAAAAAAGGGGAATAATATTGAAATATATTCAATAAAAAAAATAATATATATATATATTCATACATAAAACCTATGATGGACTATTTCTGGTGTTTAGACAAATTAAAAATGCAATAGAAAGAATGACTTACTGTAGGGGGAAAACCACCGATCAAAAAAAAGATGGCCGGCGGTACGGTCAGCTGCCTCCTTCCTCCTTAAATTTTTGGCGCCATCTCCCGTTCAAACCATGCTGCCCCCTATGAGCGAACTCTGAGAGCCTTTTAATAAAAAAAAAATGCTTAATATTATTACGGTTATACAATGAATATATATATTACGTTCATTTTTTTTAACTCTAAATATTTAATAAAAAAAAAAAAGAGCAAAAGGCAATTTCATGCCTGTCTCCATGGGTGATGGGATCTTGGTCCTCTTCTCAGTTGAAGGCCGAGGTTGTTGGTGGTGGTGGGGGGGGGGCCCACAGGCTTATCCATTGCCTGGTCATCTCCAGGCTGCTGAGCGGGTCGGCCTCCATCACTGAGGGACTCTTGGCATCTCACTGAGGGGCTCTTGACATCTCACTGAGAGACTTTTGGCATGGGGTGTAGCAGGTCACATGGGGAGTTTAGACCGTAGGAAGGCCAGGGAGGTCTATAGGCCTTTTAAAATCTTCCTTCAGCCACACTTTCCAGCTCCCACACCAGGCTTGGTGTAGTTCCTCACGCACACTTTCTGGTTAGTGGTGAGCTCCAGTAGCATGCTACCTCCTTGAAGGTGTCCATGGGGTTCTGGACCTGGAGTAGGGTTGCCTTGTAGTCTAGACTGCATGCTACAGTAGTCAGTTGGCTGTCAGAATTGGTCCTCAGGGACTCATGCCTCCCCTGCCACAACACTCTCACATACAGGTGAGCTCCACTTTTTCTTTTTATTATTATTATTAACATTGTTCCCCCTACAGCAGACATCCTTTCATTCCATTTAAATTTATCTAGACCACCAGCTAAGCCATTTGCAATCAATTACAATATATTTGTCTTCCGCATCCTCAACACATACTTACAACAGATTAATCCACAAGATACTTTAAGAGAGTGACAGCATTTCCTAAACTTTTAATATCCATGCTTTCACTAAAACTCAAACTTTGCACATAACACCAAATACACAATTTAGACAAGACATTGTTTTGTACAAGCGGATATTTAAAAAAAAATCCATAAAAACGACCCCACCTACTCGCAGTGTGTAAAGAAAAATCAAACTGTTGATTATATTCCTTTTCAGATGCTTCTATTATTATCTCCAGAGTTTTCAAACAGCAGCTATCATTGCTTCAATACATTTTATGCAAAGAACATCTAGAAACCTATCTAAAATAAATTGACCTAGCGAAATCTGATCAGCTGGATGTCCATCACAACAACTATGCAAAAATTCAGAAGAATATCCTCGTTTTTTTACTTCTTTTACACACAGTTGTTTGCTTTTTCATAATGACAAGGTTCCTTGTTTATTGGTAAAGCCAAGTTCCCAATTTTCAAAATAATAGCCATTCAAAAATAATTTTGTTATATGATAACATTGTATGCTGAATTTATGTATTAAAACATAAATATTTGAGAAATAATGGAGTTTTCTTATTTTTATTTCTAGACCTTATATTTCGAATATTTATTCATTTCAATAATTTTAATACAATTTTCAGATAAAAATATACTTTTTTAAAATAATTATTCGATATTAAACATCTATAGCGTTGTACCTCTAATTTTTTTAATAAAACCATTTTTGAATATATTTTGCTATATACAAATGGCTAAAGTTACTTTTAAAATAGCACTGGTGCATAACACACACCTACACTTTATGAAACACAAAAAGAAACATTTCAGCATTGAAACTCATAATTTTCCCCCAATTCAAATTAGTTTTTTAAAGATTATATTCAGATATTTTTATTTATAAATAAATATATAAAGTTTTTTCTTTCATTCAAAAATTTTTTTCCCCTTGAGGGCAAATAAAAAAAAAATTATTTGGTCAAATAATTTAAAACTTATTTTGAAATAATATTGTAACTCCCTAATGTAATCAGGATTATTAATCCTTTTAAAATGTCAATTTAATTTCTTTGTTGTAGGCGTTTCTAAATAAGAAGTAAGCTATTAGGTGAAATTTATCCATTGTAAGTTAATATTGTGAACAATTAACAAAATGTCGCTTTAATCTGTGGATTACGCCATAATTGTTTATGTTTTAATGCTACACCTTATCAATATTTCTGCCCATTATTTTGTTTAAGTGTATTTATTATTATTTTTTTACAATAAAGGTAATACCTCCAAAAGTCATTAGTCCATTATACTCAAGTATTTTCGTTAAATTTACGGTTTAACATAAAGACGACCTATAAAGGAAAAAAATCTACCATATTTCTACATTTAAGATAATGTTAAAGATAGTTTAGCTAATTTAAATTATTTTTTAGATTAAATATAAAAGCCTAATATAAAGTTTCGGTAGTATTCATTGTCATTTGAAAAGTTTTGTTAACAAAAAAAAAAGTTATGAATTGGCAAATTACTTTATACCAAAACACAATATCTACACAATTCTCTGAAATGATTAAATAGTAACATTTTTAATGATTGTAAAAAGGAAATTTTCAGATTAGGCACCTAATAGTGAATTTTAAAAATAAAGACATTAAGTTGTTGGGTGACTAATATCTTTTTTTGTTGCAAAAGGTGCAAGTGCCATCTTTATAGCCAGTAGAATAGAATATAATGCTTGAAAGCTTTCATATTTTTCAACAATAGATCTTTGTTTAATCTTATTTTTGACCCAACAATCAATTGTATTTATTTAAAAATATATATATTTTGATACGTCTGTTAAACTTACCAAAATAAATACATTAATAAATATACCAAATTTTAATAATTTAGTTTTTAAAATTCACCTTCTTTTGATAATAATATAAATACAATATAATATAAACTCTTTGTCTAAACAAATTATACCAAACGATAATTTGAAATGTAAAACAAATGCATTTTTTCAACCATATTTTTTTATCTATATTATTGTTACTATTTATATAAAAAGTTGGCAAAATATGACCACCATATTATTATTATTAATAAATTAAATACCTAATTAGGTAGACCTAACAAATATAATGAATTAATAGTGGTCTAATACTATTACTATTTTGAAACAAAGTATACTCACCAGGATAACTTATTGTTTACATTTCTGTCTAATGGCTGTAACTTTGTTGATATATATATTTTTTCATTATAAATATAGTTTTTAAATTGTTTTTAATATATTTTATTTAAATGTTAGGTTCAGGCTAAATTCCATCTGCTGCAATAATAATCTCCTAGAATCTCCCTATCTATCTTCTGCTATTAATCTTTATTGTATTGTTTGCTTCGTATGACCAATGATTTTAACAACTTCATAAGTCAACCACTATTTTTTTTTTAATTTAAAAACAAAAGGTAATAAGACCAAATCCAAATAAATAAATTATAAATTAAATTAAAATTTTGAAATTGGATCTTTTATTTTATTGTGGGTTTATAGTGATAAGGTACCAATTTGGATTAGAAACATAAGGCAGGTAGCAAGGTGTTGAGTTCTTTTGTCTAAAGATGGTAACAATGTTGTTACCGAAATGTCACTCATCATTTATTTATTTAGATGTGTTCTTCTTATCTTATGTTAGGTTAATTTTATTTCCAGAATCATTACTTTTTGTTGTTGTTCAAAAAGTATAGAGAGAGATGCCTAGAGATTTGTACAGTTGTCTTATTTTTTTTAAGGAGGTTGTTCACACTTAGTTATCTTGTGTGTCGTTAATAAAGGTCACTGTAATATCTTTTAGTTATTGCCCTGATATACATGCTAAAAGGTACAACTTCCTTAAGTTTTGTCCATGAGTGTGTCTTTAATAAAGGTCACTGTAATATATTTCAGAGTTATTGTCTGAATCCCGATATACATGTTTAAAGGTACAACTTTCTTAAGTTTTATCTCCATGAGTGTGTTTACAAGATAACATTTTCTTTATTTTTGTCTTCCCAAATGATCCAGTAGTAGAATCCACATCTCAGAATATCAACCCTTTTTAAAAATTATTATTATCTCTAGTACACATGGTGCATGGCGGCTGCTTTTACTGTTAAGTGCACTACATGTTTACACATGTAGAAAGCATTTTGAATTTTGCACTTACAAGTGTGCCAGAGCCCTGTTTGGTTACTTGCACTCACTGGTAAGGTTAGATGATAAAGCTCAATTTGGATTATAGATATTGTATCTGGTAAGGTTGGACTTTTACAAGAATCTAGGGGGGGGGGGGGGGCATTGGAGCAATTTTTTTATTCAGGAAAAAATCTGCCATCAATGCGGGATTCGAACCTAGGTCGTGGTTGTCGGAAATTGACATTTTCACCAGACATACACCTCACTTAGTGTCATGTATGAGATTACTCGTAGGGGACAGCAGGCAAAGATGGCTGACTGGACTTTTGTCATATAAGACACTAATATAAGCCTTAATTATTAAAGTGAAAATTATCAGGGCTCCAGCAGAGAGAGAGAGAGAGAACCACGTTGATTCTGCTTTCAAAAAACTGTAAACACATTTGATTTTTATCTTAAATCCTAATTTTATTGACAATATAATGTAAAATATTCTCTCCTGTATAAGGGCTTCCATTCCTGAAAGCTAGAGATTTGTCAATTTAAAAATTTTAAAAAAGAAACTTTTCCCTGGAAGCTTAATGTTTTCACTTTAATATTGATTCAAGGGATTATTTTATCCAATAAGTCTCAATCAGCTATGATGTTCACTGAACCGGTTCTCTCATGTTTCATGACCTTAGTGGATCAACGTTGAAGTAGCCAATGATTTTTTTTCTTAATACAAGAAATTATACAATTTTAGCACTTTTTTTTCCTTCTTTTTATTTTTTTATTTTAACATCTTCCTACTGTCCATACTGAAATGGAAAATATATTGATGAGCCAGTCCCTCCGCATTAAGCATGTTTTAATTATAAACAGGAAAAAAAATTATGCTAGAATGGTGTCATTTCTTGTACGTAGCACTAATTCCTTATATTGAAATTTCTTTGTTTCCTTCAGTGGTTTATATCAAAGATATTAATCAAGGAACTTTTGTTTCAAATCTCAGAATTTCTTTCAGAATATGTGAGTAATTTTCTTCCAAAATATATACATAAATTTTATTTTAAGGTTGCATCACAAGGTAATAAAGACCAAATCCAAATAAATAAATAGTGTGTGATGTTTCGGTATAACAGCGTTGTTACTATCTTCAGACAAAAGTACTGAATGAATTGTGCCTTATCAAGGTTTCATCATATTGATATTAAGCTTTTTCCCCCCACAATTATATTATTATAGAGGGATATTTTGACTCTTGTTATTCTTGATAAGGCACAATTTGGATTATAGATTATAAACACAAGGTAATAAGACCAAATCCAAATAAATAAATAGTGTGTGACGTTTCGGTAACAACGCTGTTACCGAAACGTCACACTATTTATTTATTTGGATTTGGTCTTATTACCTTGTGTCTTGTTATTCTGTTAATGATAAAATTTGGGTACATGAGAATAGATTTTTTTTTCTTATATACTGTGACACATTTAATTATTCTTGAAAGGTGTGTGTTCCATGGCCTGTGCTATGACTAATGTATATTCTACCATATGAATTCATGCGTGGTCTCATAGCTTTCATTGTGTTATCTCTCTCCAGAAATAGATTAATCATAATCTTTACCCATTGGAAAATTTTTCTTTTCTTTCCATTATCAAATATAAGATATCAGCTCTTTATTTTATTAATCTCGTGACAATATTTCACTAACCCCACTTTCACTTTCTTGCTTTTTTTTTTTCATGAAATGAAAAGTTCTTAGTTGAAATTAAGAGAAAAATAGATCCTGGAGGAATGACAATCATTGGTAGTGTGGCATTAACTCCTGGAGAAGTATTAATGACTCGTCTAGACACAGAAGGGACCTGACTCTCATCTATCTCCTAAAGACAGATCAATTTTGTAGCAATCTATTTTCCTACTTACGCTGAATGTTGAATTCTACTCCACTTGCCCAAAATGTAGCTTGGCATCTGCAGCACCAGAACACATTTTGGCTTGCATTAGATGCACTAAACAGGACCTTTGGGAGAGGTTGCTGCCTCAAGACAGCTCAAGGAGCATGAACTCATGGAATTCGTATAATCTTTACACAAGGGGATAAGAAACAAACAACAACAGAATGTTGAGCTGATGAAGTTTCCTCTGGAACACAAATTTCTGTGCTGCAGCCTAACCAAATACAAGATCTATTTTATAAAAATATTTAAAAACCTCTTTCGCAATAAGTTTCTTTATTAAAAAATACGCCGAGCTTTTTCAAATTATCACTCTTCAACAGCCGAAATTACAACCAGTTAAAGAGCGAAAGTTCAAAAGCTCTCAATGTTTTATAATAAAGTAACTTATTGCAAATGTTAAGAAAAAGGGCATCTCCTTATCGTGCAACTGAAAGTTGCTGATGGCTTGCGCCATCTATCGGAATAAATATCAACTATTCTCGTTGATTTTTTAATTATTCCAGAATTGGCCAAATACCCATTCTTGATTAATCAAGACGAGCTAACCACGGACTCGTTTCGGGCTGTTGGCCCTCATCATTGCAAAAGGTTTTTTAGATATTTTTATTTAAAAGTTGCAGCACAATTTTCTTATATTTGAATTATAAACAGGATCTATACAAGCAACCTTGTGGTGTGTCGAATTACTGGTCCAGCGATGGCTCAGAAAGTCTCTCAAAGTTAGTGTTTATTGGAGTTTCTTGTTGGCTACATTTATATGGGAAGACAAAGAGGAGACAGCCCGGAATGCACGTCTGGTCCTCTCTCGGAATTCCTCCGCTCTGCTGCCGCGGTCGTGGTGATTTATGGCAGCCGTCTGTTTATTTATCTCGGCGGCGGCGTCGGCGGGGTGCTGCATCCCTGGTCCCCACAGTACTCCCCCTCCAGTGGCGTAGTCACGATTTGTGCACAAAGTGGTTAAGTACAATATATATACATCATATAGGCAAGAAAATAAAATAAGGAGAAATATAGTCTATTGCTCCTTAAATCTCACGGGTTTCTTGATTATTCTCCCCGATCTTGTCCTAGGCAGGTCTGGTGCTGATCCTGTTCCTTGGAATTCTGTGTACTTCTCCACATCTGGTGGGTCAGGATTCTGTTGGCACGATGTAGAAGGCAGCGCTCCCGACACGATGGGTCTTGCTGCAGTAGGATGTTCTGCAGTTATATTGTCCGAATCTGCCAGCAAATAAGCAGGTCGCAATCGGTCAATCGATGTGGTAACGTTTTTTCCTTTCACTTTGAGTGTGAAATACTTGTCTGTTCTTTCAAGGACTGGGAAGGGTCCCTCATATGGTGGTTCCAGAGGTTTCTTCACTCGATCTGTCCTGATAAATACATGTGAACATGTTTTCAGATCTTTATGAACAAATACTTTAGTCTTCGAATGATGTTTTTCATTTAAGGGTTTGAGCAATTCCATTTGCTTTTGAAGCTGTTGAACAAATTCTTCAGCATGCAGGTGATGTTTAGAATCATCAAAGAATTCGCCAGGCAGTCTGATGGTTTTGCCATATACCATCTGAGACAAAGAATGGTTGGTATCTTTGTTGATAGCAGCACGCAAGCCTAGGAGAACTGTTGGCAGCGTTTCTGTCCACTTAATATTATTGTGGGCACGAATGGCAGTTTTAATGGTTCTATGAAGCCTTTCAATCTTCCCGTTACACTGAGGGTGGTACGCCGTGGAATGGCGAAGTTTGATACCACACAGCGTTGTTAAATCTTTGAAAAGCTGAGAAGTGAACTGCTTTCCTTGGTCTGATATCACTGTATGAGGTGCTCCAAATCTAACAATCCAGTTTTCGTAGAAAGCTCTCGCTACCGTTTCAGACTTCATATCTGGTAGCGGAACAACTTCCATCCAGCTGGTGTACCTGTCGATACAGGTCAGACAGTAGATGTTACCATTCGATGGAGGTAAAGCACCAATTAGATCTATGTGGACAACACTAAATCTTTCATCCACTTCTTGATATTTGCCTATTTCTGATTTCGTGTGTATCGACACCTTGCACTTTTGGCAGTTGACACAAGCTTGAGCCCATTTCCTAATGTCTTTATTCATATTGGGCCATATAAATCTTGACGTTAATTGTTTAGTAGTGGCTTTAATGCCTGGGTGTGAGAGTTCGTGGAAGTTCCTAAAAACCATCATTCGGAATTTAATTGGAATGAATGGTCTAATATTATTGGTAGACACGTCACACCATAACAAATTGCCTGATTGTAGTGGGCATTGCTTAAATTTTAGAGAAGTATTCTTTGAAATCAGGTTTTGTAGTTCTGAATCACCAGTTTGTTCTTTGGCGATCTCTTCATAGTCGATAGCTGTGATAGCATCAACTCTGGACAGAGCATCGGCGACTATGTTGTCAGTACCTTTTATGTACTTGATGTCAGTAGAGAATTGGGAGATGTATTGTAGATGTCTTAATTGTCTAGGAGAAGCTTTCTCATTTTTTGTTTGAATGCGTAAATTAAAGGTTTGTGATCAGTTAAAATTGTAAATTCACGTGCCTCAAGCAGGTGCTTGAAGAATTTGATAGACAAATATATTGCGAGAAGCTCTCTATCATATGTACTATAATTACATTGAGCAGGATTTAATTTTTTAGAGAAAAATGCTATTGGTTTCCAATTATTATTGTCAAGCTGTTGGAGAACTGATCCAACTGCCCGATCTGAAGCATCTGTACAGAGTGAGATAGGCAGTTCAGTATCGGGGTAGGCTAACAGTGCTGTATTAGCTAGGGCTTGTTTGCATTTTTCAAACTGAACTTCAGCTTCTTTAGTCCATTTTATTTCGCTTCTATCCTTTTTCTTGGCTCCCCTCAAGTATTCATGAAGGATTGCCTGAGTCTCTGCGGCATTGTTCAAAAAGGTACGATAAAAGTTTAGCATACCCAAAAATATGCGTAATTCATGAACTGTTTTTGGTTTCTTATATTCTAGAATAGCTTTAACCTTTGTTGGGAGTGGTTTCACACCGTGAGAGGTAATTAGGTATCCTAGAAAATCAATTTCCTGTACTAGGAATTTAGATTTAGAAAGATTGATTCTTAATCCATAGGAATTTAGTCTGCTGAATAAGGTTTCTAGGTGGCTATAATGCTCTTCTTCCGTTTTAGAGGCTACCAGAATATCATCTAAGTAGACAAATGCAAAGTCCAAGTTTCTTAAGACTTCATGCATGAATCTCTGAAAGGTAGCAGTAGCATTTCTAAGACCGAAACTCATAACATTAAATTCGAATAGCCCAAAAGGAGTAATGATGGCAGTCTTAGGTTTATCCTCTTCAGCAATTGGAATCTGATAGAATGCCTTGCATAGGTCTATTTTTGAGTACACACGAGTACCTTTTAAGATGTGGTGGAAATCGTCCAGTCTAGGGATTGGATAACGATCTGGAAGTGTAACTGCATTTAGTCTTCTATAATCACCACAAGGTCTTAGTGACTCGTCCTTTTTTGAAACTAAATGTAGTGGACTCGCCCAAGGAGAATTTGAGGGTCTAATTATTCCATTATTCAACATATATTGAAATTCTGCCTTAGCAAGAGTTAATCTCTGTGAATCTAGACGACGGGCTTTTGAGTGAATTGGCTGACCTCTTGTAGGAATATAATGCTTAACGCTATGTTTTGCTTCTACAAAATCTGATGGTGGCCTACATAGGTTAGGATATTTGGTTAGGATAGCGCTGACCTTGGATGATGAATTTAGAGTGCTAATATTTCCCATGTCTGAGATTGACTGAATGACGCCTCTTATGGACAGATTAGTTATTCCATCAATTAGGCGTTTATTTTTTATGTCGATAATCAATCCAAAGTTGTTCAAAAAATCGGCTCCTATTATTGCTCTGTTAGTATTGGCGATTACAAAAGGCCATTGGAATTGACGTCGAAGTCCGATATCCAAATTTCTAACCTTTGTTCCATAGGTAACAATTTCTGTACCATTGGCTGCATATAATTTATAATCAGAGCTAGGCATCCTATTTTTATCCTTT
This sequence comes from Cordylochernes scorpioides, assembly GCA_030710605.1. Classification (NCBI taxonomy): domain Eukaryota; kingdom Metazoa; phylum Arthropoda; class Arachnida; order Pseudoscorpiones; family Chernetidae; genus Cordylochernes; species Cordylochernes scorpioides. The sequence continues at coordinate 19,310,769 of CP092868.1, forward strand.
GGAGGTATTATAGATATATCAGCACCACTGTCCACCAAAAAGCGCAATCCCGTGTTTTTGTCCGTCACAAATAATCGGAGATTGCGACAATCCTGAATGCCGGCAGAAGAGCTTGTCGCTACTCTGTCCGCCGGTTGGAGTTTTCCGACTCATTCCAACTGCACGGAGACCTGCATTTATTTTGCAAGCAATTAGGACCAAATCTAAAATGGTAATAGCAGTATTTCTCTTTTGGATCGAAAGATCTTTGAGAATTACTTCTCGGTCTTGACTGAGTCCTATTTTTGGATCGAGATCTAGATCTATCCAGTCTCAATTCGGACACCTGCCGTTCAAGATCTTCCAATTTGGCGATCAAGCGATCTGTTGATGAAGAAGGCACTTCCGCATCATATATTTCTTTGGAAGAGTTTATTTCATTTATTTTATCGGCCATTATGGCCAATTTGCTAATGTCCTCTTCGCTTACAATAAGTATGTTCTTTATGGATGTGGGCAGTTTATCAAGCCATAAAGTTTTTATTAAATTGTCAGAGATATCTGGGGTAGCGAGGGATCTGAGCTTTTGTAATAACTGGCTCGGCTTCATGTCTCCGAGCTCAATACCTGAAATTAACTTTTTAATTCTCAACCCTTCACTTTCTCTAAACAATTCAAGTAGTCGTGATTTACATTCAGAGTACTTGTTGTCGCTTTTGCTATTAATTATGTCCCAAATGTTTTCTATATATTTAGGTTCTAATTGGGAGATCAAATAATTAAATTTAGTGTCTTCCTGAATAATTCCACCTATTTTGAACTGTGCTTCTACCTGGAAGAACCATATTTCAGGTTTTTCAACCCAAAAAGGCGGTATTTTAACACTAACTTTGCATATTTCTGAGGTATCGCTAGGCTTATTTTCTGTTTCCATTTTACGTAAATTTAAATTCGACACAACAGCTTAGAGATAAAGTTAAAAATAAAAATATTGAGATAAAATAACAAGGAAGATAATATAAAAACTTATCTTAGTCTTGAGATGATATCCCGATATCCTGGATGATGCTTCTTTTCAAGCTTAATCACTTTTTGCATTTCTTTATCTCTTGAAATCTTCGTATGCTTTTTCTTTTCAATCACGTCCGGCTCACCAATGTGGTGGTCGATTTACTGGTCCAGCGATGGCTCAGAAAGTCTCTCAAAGTTAGTGTTTATTGGAGTTTCTTGTTGGCTACATTTATATGGGAAGACAAAGAGGAGACAGCCCGGAATGCACGTCTGGTCCTCTCTCGGAATTCCTCCGCTCTGCTGCCGCGGTCGTGGTGATTTATGGCAGCCGTCTGTTTATTTATCTCGGCGGCGGGGTGCTGCATCCCTGGTCCCCACAACCTCTATCTCATGTCATTCCTATAGAATATGGTCTCTATGACCTGGCTTAAACATGAGTCAATGGATGGATAAGAAAAAAAAAAAAACAGATTACCTAACATAAGGTTCTAAGGACCATCCACATCCAAATATACAAGGTATGTCCCATAAGTTCCCGGACTGGGTCCATAAAAAAAAAAGGTAAGATTTTTTAAAAATTTTTTATTAAAACTTTTCAAAGTAATCCCCTCTTGCTTCAACGCACCAGCGCCATCGTTTCTCCCAATTGTCGAAACAGTTTTTATAAGCCTCTTTTGGAATGCTCTTCAATGCTAACGGCGATTTTTCTATTATGTCATCCCTGGTGTCAAAATGTCTTCCTTTTAGAACTGCTTTAAGTTTGGGGAACAGGAAAAAGTCATTTGGTGCGATGTCTGGGAAATAGGGTGGTTGAAGTAGGATTTGTGTCCCGTTTTTCGCCAAAAAGCTAGTCATCAAGTGCGCTGTGTGAGGGCGAGCATTGTCATGGTGTAGGATCCAGCCACCATTAGTCCATTTTTCTGGCCTTTTTTTTCGAATCGCTTCCTTTAGACGGCGAATAATGCCCAAATACATATCCTTGATAACTGTTTGGCCTGCAGGAAGATACTCGTGATGAAAAATGCCCTTTTTATCCAAAAAAGCGACCAGCAACACCTTGTTTCTGGATTTCAATAATCTGGATTTTTTGGGTCTAAGCTCACCCTGACATCTCCACTCGGCAGATTGATGCTTGGTTTCAGGATCATAGCCATAGACCCATGTCTCGTAGCCTGTGATTATCTTGTCTTTCCATTCCGGATCCGTTCTTGTCATTTCCAACATGTCCTCACAGGTTGCAAGCCGACACAGTTTTTGCTCATTAGTGAGGAATCTTGGGATGAATTTTGCAGGAGTCTTTTTGATTTGGTTACGATCCTTCCAATCGTTGTTTTAGAGATGCCTGTGTCTTGCTCTAGCTCCAGCAAAGTGGTTCGAGGATTTTCTTTTATCAAATCGGTGATTTTTTGCACATTTTCATCAGTCCTTTGAAATTTTTGGGCGTCCTTGACGAAGATCATCTTCAATGGAAATTCTGCCAGCTTTAAATCTAGAATTCCATTCAAAAACAATTGTTCTCTTTGGGGAATGCTTTATTAAACATTTAAAAAGTTTCGGTTGCTGATATTTGAAGTTTCACACAAAATTCTATGCAAATCCTCTGCTTCAATTTTCGTTCCATCATAAAATCGCCGCAGCGCTAGGTGTAACCTTTAAATAAATTAGAATAACTTTGGGGCGCGTGCACGTACCGCCTCGATATTGGTACCACCGTGTAGCCAGATATTTTTTCTATAATAAACAGTCAAATTCATTTACATTTTTCATTTATTTATTTTTTTATGGACCCAGTCCGGGAACTTATGGGACATACCTTGTATTTGCATAATGTTCCATAGTAACAGTGTTGATGTACAACAGTCTTCAGTCAAAAATACTGAATGAGGAAAAAATGTCCACTTTTGTCAGAAGATGGTATCAATACTATTGCTGAAATGTCATGCATAATTTTATTTATTTATTTTTTTCTGTATATTGTCTTGTTATCTTATGTTTCTAACCTATAATCCAAATTGTACCTTATCAAACAGATTACTAGTTTCAAAAGCCGAGGAGGGGGTTGCAGGTTTGACAAAACCAAAAAGAGTAAAATATAACGTTGCAGCAACTTAAAAAAAAAAAATTAAAAGCAAGAAGTTTGCAGACAAACCAGTCATCAGCTTGATGAACATCCTAGTAAAATTTGCATGAGGGGAATGGCTCGGATGGAGAACACATATCAAGTTATATTCAAAAAGATCAAATCTCCAAATTATTGAAAAATGTTTGTTACGTTCGGTAGCAGAGCATTGTTGCCATCTACTAAAATGATGTTGGTAACAATGCTGTGTGTTAACAAAATATCACAAACATTTCAATAATTTGGATATTTGGTCTTGTTAAACTTTTGATTCTAATCTATAATCCATATAGTACCTTATCAAATCAAGTTAAAAAGAAGGAAGATTGCAAAGTTTGGTAAATTGGTATCCCCTCCCTTGTCAGACAGAGATATTTGATGTGTCACAGCAGCATGACTCAACAAACACCCATTCATTCATTCATGCTATCACTGCTACCTAACTATCTCACCTCGAACCTTTTTTTTTTTTTATATAGATTCTCAAATTAAGTTTATATAATTATTACATACAGTTAAACTTGTCCATAGCGCCCCCTCTAAATAGTGTCTTCCTCTCTATAGCGCCTGATTTTAAACATTAAAATGTAAACACTTTACATTAAAAGTGACCTGTCTATATATATAAAAATCAATGTTTGTATGTTTGTTTGTTTGTATGTCCGGTATACAAATTCGCAGTAGTTCACTAATTCAAACCAAAATTTCCATACATAGGTAAAAAAATACGGGGAAGACGATAGGCTATTTTAAAAAATATATAAATCAATTATTAAAACTATATAGTCAAATTATTCTACTTAGCTCACGAACAGCGCCCTCTATCAAAGATTTGATTAAATTATGCTGCTGCAAACAAATAGATAATGCTAATAACAAACAATTATTTTAAAAAATCTTATCTAAATATATATCACTCGGGTAGATATGCACACGGGTCAATCCCGGGGCGAAGCCCGGGTCACCCGTCTAGTATATTTATAAAAAGAGGATTTTAATCCTTGCCTCGATATATTTTTAAAAAAATGGTTTTTGACTTATTTTCAGAAATTAAAAAGAGTTGATACAGTGGAACCTCATTATAAGATTATCTTTTTTTTTTAACAGCAGCTTAGTTATAGCATCCTAATTCTAAGGTTGTTTTTTAACTGAGTTATAACTACAGAGCCCCAAAGTGGTATTTTTATAACAAGGTTCAACTATGATAAGGTACAATTTGGATTATAATATCAATTGCCATCTATCAATGAAATTCATAGCTATTATTTTTGGCAATATATTTCTTAAGATATATTTATTTATATCATATACGAAATATATTGGCAAAAATAATTGAGTTTGGTCTTGTTGCATTGTGTATCTAAGGTTTGATGGTTTTTATTCTAATAGAATGGTACACAGCCATCTTGGCAATGCAAGGAGATGCATTTTCTGTTGTAAAAATACAATTTTATACAGTAAAACCTCGTTTAAAGGGACAACACTTAGTTCCTGAGCAAAATTGTCCTTTAGTGAGAGGTGTCCTCCTACTCAAAAGTTGCTCATTAGCAAAAATTGTAATTTTGATGATGAAATAAATCTCCTAGTTTTAAAATCGGTAATATGCAAATTAAATATGTAAATATTTGCATATCTGTCTAAGATTAATTTGCATATTAGGTTGATATAACTCGCATTATACACCCACACAGTATTTGACCTATTCGCCATACAACTTTGTGCTTGTCTCATGTCAAGTTCAGCAACCAACCCTTCCTTCCCTGTTGTTAAAACCCTAGTGTAGATTGGTGGAATCTTTGAGTCAAGCCCCAGATACTGAGTGTGGCTTCATTATTGTACTGTAAACTATCTTTGTAATGTCAACATAATCATTAAAGAACTTCAAGCATACAACTACCACTATGTACTAAGTGCAATTCTCAGCCTGCAACCCCAAGACATATTATTGACTGTATTGACTCATCCATTGATGAGCTCTACTCTTCCCCGGCAGACACCATCAAAAATCTCAAGCTTTACAAGCGTGATACCTTAGTGTGATTGAGTGGAGATAAGAAAGAAGAAGAAACATACAACTTTGACATAGCGTAATAAATAAGCCCTGAAGAAGTCACAGTTTTAATATTTTAAAAGAAGGTAGCACAAGCTCTAGCTGTGAGCTTAGATAATGTGTGTTAGATAACCTGATTGGATTAATCAGCTCTGACGGTGTTGTGTGTTGCTCCTGGCCAGCTTCCAACTCCCATGTTTTCTCTCTCTGCCCCTGGAAACTTTCCTCATAGGGAGGGAGAAAGTAAATACTGTAAAACTGAGTTTCTTTTTAAATTTTATTTAAGAAAATGTAAGTACAAAAAATTCTTCCTCAGACAACTTATGACATTCATGGGTGGACTGACTCAAAAACAGATGTTCTTAAGTAAAGAAACACTTTGCAGTTGTAGAGAATATCCTAATGTTTTTGAAGGTTGATGATGAAGTTGATCCTGATTCTACTTTTGCAGTAGGTTTTTACCCTAACTTTTTTTTTCCGTTCAAATTAAGTCAAACCTTGTTTAAAACCAACATTACTTTGGACCAAGATTATATTTTGTTCTAAACGTCACACACTAATAAATTATTTGGATTAGGTCTTATTTTCTTTTAAGATATGGATATTATTAAGTTTTTAAAAATCTTTATATTATAGAGTAAATATTTAAATGGTGTAAAAGAAGATCCACAGATTACTACACCTAACACATTTTAAAACTTTTTAGTTATTCTTGAAATTTTACCATCATATGTGTGGGATGGGCCCAATTTGAGAGAAGTTTAATGATTTGAACTTTCCATAAGATAGAAGAAATATACAGTGGAATCTCATTGTAATAATATCTTTTATAACAGCACACACATCTTGGTTAGAATATCCTAATTCTAAGGTTCCCAAAGTCCCATTTGTTAAAACCAAAGTTATCAATTACAACATTGTCACCATCATCAGACAAATCTTTTTACATTTAAAAAACTTTTTTTTTAATTTATTATTCTCTTGTCTGATGATGGTGACAATGTTGTTGCCGAAACGTCACACACTAATAAATTATTTGGATTAGGTCTTATTTTCTTTTATTATAATCTATAATCCAAATTGTGCTTTATCAATATCCATATCTGATTTATCAACCTTTTTTTTTTTTTTTTGAATGAATTTTGTTTTAAAAAACAAAAATTGGGGAAAAAATAAATAATTTTGGGGATTGTAAGTGAGAGAATACAAAACAAGAATTATATGTAACACAGATTTGATCTTGTTACCTTATGTTTCTTATCAAAAGTTCAAATTGTTGTACCATATCACAAAATTCTTTCTTATCTCACACAATCATTTCAAGATGTCAAGTGTGTAGATCTTCAGGATTGAGTGAAGGAAAAATAATATTGTCTGTTCCTTTAGTTGTTTAAGACCAGGAGCACTACTCAGTAGCAAGGCCGACTTAGCTCCAATAGAAAATGACTGTCTCTGACATGCAGAACAGATGTCATGTGTCACCGCTCCAGAGTACAGATGCTACATATTCTGTGTTTTTAAACCTGTTTTTTTTTTTTTTGCAAGCTTGTTATTGCTTTGCTCCCTCTCCTTCTTTTTCATCCAGGTTTGAGACCAGCAATGACTGAGTTAATTGTAATAATAATAAAACTAAACAAACAACAAAAGAGATGTTTCAGTAGCACAACAAATTAAAACATCTAAATTTAACTTATTTGACTTTAGGCATCTTCTGATTGAGCAGCTAAAAGTTGCTGATGGCATTTGTTGGAATAAATGTCAATTAATCAGTTATTATTCCAGAGTTGGCCGGCCAAATACCCTTTCCTGATTAATCATGACAGGGTATTTGACCAATTCAACGCTTAAAAGGTGGGTCAGTGGAAGGCTGGTTAAACCGTTTGGTTTTCGATCACTACGACCCGGGTTCGATTCCCGCATTGGACACTTTTTTTCTGTCTAAAAAAAAAAAAAAAATGCTCCAATGGCCCCCGATTCTTGCAAAAGTCCAACCTCACCAGCGAGTGCAAGTAAACAAACGGGGCTCTGGCACATTTGTAAGTGCAAAGTCGAACTGCTTTTCACATGTGTAGACATGTGGTGCGCTTACAGTAAAAGCAGTCGCTAACTACCCACCATGATTATCATGGCCTGTACCACGTGTACTAGGGATAAGCAAAAAAAAAAACGATTAAAAATCAAAGATGAGTTGACATTTATTCTGAAAAATGGCGCAAGCCATCAGTAACTTTTAGTTTGAATGATTAGGAGTTGCCTTTTTCTTCATTTATCAACCTGATCCTTGTACAACTTCACTTTTGTACTATTTTTCACATTATTTGAGTGTTTTTATACTTTTTGAGGTTCTTTTTCATATAAATCTGTGTGCTTCCCCCCCATCCTCATAGGAAGTTGACTCAGAATGACTAGCATTGTGTGAACATTTCCTGACTTATCCTCCCTGCTGTAACTTGAGATCTTGACACAGGTGGAACTTCTCTTCTTCCTCCCATCCTTTCTTTTGGTTTCCTAGATATGTTTAGAATTGAACAAGAAATTGAATAGGCACACATCGCCATCTTTTATTAAAAATATATATTTTCATATTATCCCATTGTATAAATTATACAATGTTTATGGAGACTATATTCATTGATAAAATTTACAATCCTGGCAGGGTTGGGATACAGGTCCTGTTTTGAGGCTCCCATACATTCCAAAGAGTTGGTCTGGTGAGGTTTCTCTGGTCCTGCAGATGGTGTATTGTGGGGAAAAGTCTCCACACCATCCTGGAAAAGGAGTGGTCTTGTATGGCCAGTTTTGAGCCTGGAGATATAGGTTGTCTGCTCATCCCACATTCTAGAATAGCTCCAGGTTCAGATACTATTAGTAAAAATATAAACTACTTTTTACAGCACCTATGTTTTTAATAATTTAAAATAATTTTCTGCTGTCCTTACTGCAATGATATAAATAATGGGAGGGTTTGGCTCTCATCAGTCTTCTTCTTTCTTATCTCCACACTGGGTGAAGTAGAATGCGTCTGCCTTTGTCATCAAGACTGGGAGCACTACTCAGTGGCAGGCCGATTTAGCTCCAAAAAAAAAAAATGGCCGCCTCTGACATGAGGAACAGACACCATGTGCAGCCGCTCCTAACATGGAGTACAGACGCTGCTCATCATGTATCCCTGGATTAAGAGCCCTTACAGGGTACTATCAGCCGGGCCAGCTGAACCCAGGTTTTTTAGTGGGCTTATTACTGCCCCCCTCCTCCTTTTTCATCCGGGCTTGGGACTGGCAAAGGCGGAGGCTCATCAGTGGTAATGGTAGATTAAACTAGAAGAAACTGCTGGGAGGATTTACCATTGATGAGTGCCAGGATCTCCCATTATTTTTATCTCATTGCAGTAAGGGCAGTAGAAAATTGCGTCACTTGAAAAGATACATATACGGTGTAAAATAGTTTGCGTTTTCAATAATGTTTATAATAGTCCTCTTGTTGTGTGTTTTATTCTTGGTGTTCCTTTATCTTGTTGTCTCCCCTCCCCGCTTCCACATTTTTTTTTAAGAGAAAGAATGGTTATATAGTGTAACATAATATTTATTGTGTGTGATTAATGAATTATCATTTTTTTTTCGATACAGTTAAACCTGTCTATAGCACTCCCTCTAAATAGCTCCTCCCTCTCTATAGCGCCCAATTTTAAATACGTAGTACGATGCGATTTACATTAAAAGTGACCTGTCTATAGCACCCTATTTTGGCGAGCCCTAAGAGGGCGCTATAGACAGGTTTTACTGTATTTGGTTATACTCAGCAGCATTATTGGGCATCTCTTATTATTTTAGACTTATATATATATATTTATTTTTTGCTTATCCCCAGTACACGTGGTACAGGCCATGATAATCATGGTGGGTAGTTAGCGACTGCTTTTTACTGTAAGCACACCAAATGTCTACACATGTGAAAGCAGTTCGACTTTGCACTTACAAATGTGCCAGAGCCCCGTTTGGTTACTTGCACTCGCTGGTGGGGTTGGACTTTTGCAAGGATCGGGGGGCCATTGGATCATTTTTTTTTTTTAAACAGAAAAAAGTGTCCAATGCGGGGATCGAACCCGGGTCGTAGTGGTCGTAAACCAAACGGTTTAACCAGCCTTCCACCGACCTCCCTTAGACTTATATGATTTCAAACAGTCACCCTCCTTGGAATAGACGTTTATACCCCTGAAGACTTGTAGAACATCCCCAGGTACAAATCAGCTTGGTGACATGTGATAAACTGGATGCTGTCCACCATTAGAAGTGAAGATCTATGTTTTAAAACTCTTTATTCAGACATTAACTACATAGCATTATTTACATAGTAGTGTTTACATAAGATCAATGGCTATATACATGTAGTAAAGTCAGTTTTACATGAGTCAAAGTTTCAGTTTAGCAAGTAATGATGAATATAGAGATATTGAGAGAGTATATATTTACACCATTTTATATATATACACCTATCCCCCGATTTACACGGTTCCTGAGAAAAAGGTGTAAATCAAAAATTAAAAATTTTTAAGAATTAGAAATACAGACACAGTGTGCGTGTGCAGCAAGTCAGCACATAAGCTCGGGATTCCTCGTGAGATGTGTACACAGCGCATGTGTTCAATCACAGTAGCATTTAGTATAGTGCGATAAAAAAAAAAAAAAACTTATTTGGAAAACCGTGTAAAACAAGTACCGTGTAAATCGGGGGATAGGTGTACAGTTAAACCTGTCTATAGCGCCCCCTTTTGGGATTCGCCAAAATAGGATGCTATAGACAGGTTACTTTTAATGTAAAATGTTTTCATTTTAATAAGGCACAATTTGGATTATAGATTATAAACACAAGGTAATAAGACCAAATCCAATCCTTGGATTTGGTCTTATTACCTTGTGTTTTCATTTTAATGTTTAAAATCTGGCGCTATAGAGAGGAAGGCGCTATTTAGAGGGGGCGCTATAGATAGGCTTAACTGTATATACATTAGACATAAGCCTCTAAAAGTGAGTCAAACTCGCTTTTGATGTTATAGGCATAGTTAAAATCGATGCTTATCCAGAATTTGTACATCACATATTTGGCAATGGTAAAAACATCTAAAGCCTGTTGGGGACTTCAGTACGTGGATATCTCCAGGAATCCAGTTTGTTACATCAAAGAAAGAGAGAGTTAATAGGGTTGAATTGTGTTTTGATCAAAATAAATTGCCTTCTCACCCTTGAGTTTGGTCTTCCCTTATTTTTGGTTATGTGGCAAATATGGTAGGGATATTGCAGGTTGTCTCTTAAGGCAATTTACCCGTTATGTTTTAGTAGTGAACCAAAGGTTAAATCTCAAAGTAAACTACACATGACTTCCCTCTTTCTTTTTTTAGTTCAACATCACATACATGTCATTTAGATACAAGAAAGTAAGACCTAATCCAAATAAATGTGTGTGACGTTTCAGTAACAGCATTGTTACCATCATCAAACAAAAGAATAAATGAGAACAAAAAATATCACAGCATGTTCTTAAATAATACTGTTATCAAGTGTATAAACAAAATAGCAGATAAGATGAAAAACAATTTTTTTTTAAGACAACCTAAAATATTATTCTTAGAATTAAAAGTGGAATTTTAAAAAATATAATTAAAGGCATATATCTGTAAATATCATTTATATTTCCTCTTTCTTCCATTCTATTAATTGTAGCACATGTCTTTTGTATCTATAATCTAAATTGTGCTTTATCATACATGCCATTTACTTTTAGGTTATTTCATTCTTTCCTGTATGGATGTGAAAGTTTAGACAATGACAAGAATTTATCATTACCAACTTATAGCCAACCCTTTATCCCTGAAAATTGTTTCATTTTTTTTTAATGCTACTTTTTAGACCTTATCTTATAGTTTATTGATTAAACGAAAATAAAAGGGCGAGGTTTATCAACAACAACAACAACAAAAAAACTTTATTAGGGCATCTTGCCCTGTACGGATTCGTCGTAGAGTTACAGACAATATTAAACATAAGAGAAAAGGGGAAGATAGAGTATTTACAATTAAGGTGCGGCAAACAGGGTGACTTTTTATTGTGCCCCTGTTCTTCTCTCTTCCACGAGTGCAATTTTTTTTCCAACCGCTTTTTGATAGTTGAACAGTTCAATTGCCCAACTCTTCTTATCTGAAACAGTTTTTATTAGCTTTATTGAGTTCAAATGCGGTCTAGGAAGACTTTTCAGGATCTTTTTTCTCTCTCCTTACAGATCCCCGCATTCAACAATAAAATGGTATATTTCATCAGTTATCTGACTTCCACATAACCCACAGTACAAATCTTCTTTCTTAATTGCGTAAATATGATTTTCTTTGATCATTGTTGACATTAATCTGATCACCTTCTGGAAAACTATTGCGCTCTACAAAAGCACATCTATAATCCAAGGAGAAATATCTATACAGGACTGGCTGAACTTTTACCGCGAACTAATGACTACAGAGAAAAATTTGAGAATTTGTAATTTACATAATGTGATTTCTCAGAACGATCCTATATTGGACTCAGAGATAACCAATGCAGACATATACAAGGAGATAGCTGGTTTGAGGAGTAACAAGGCATGCGGGCCCGATGGCATCCCCAATGAAGTATTAAAAACACTCCCTGATTCGTACATACTGCTGTTGAAACAACTCTACAATAGTGTTATGACGACTGGAAAATACCCAGCAATTTGGACTAATTCCACTATACACCCAATCTTTAAAAATGGTTATAAGAACAGCCCCTCCAACTACCGAGGTATTGCACTGATTAGCAATGTATCAAAGCTTTTCACATCAATCCTAAGATCACGACTGGAGGAATGGGTCGAAGGAAGAAGGGTTATACCCGAAAACCAAGCGGGATTTAGAAAAGAAAGATCATGTATTGACCACATATTTACACTAACTACTTTAATCCAACTATCATTAAGAAAAAAGAGGGGAAAACTATATGTCTTTTTTGTCGATCTAAGGAAGGCATTTGATACTGTACCCCACTCACTACTTTGGAAAAAACTTTACAACCTAGGCATAAGTTACCAATTCATAAGTACGATCAAAAGTTACTACGAACAAGCAACTATAGCTATCAGATGGAAGGGATCATTTACGGAAAGTATTAAGATAAACTCGGGAGTCCTCCAGGGAGAACCACTTTCCCACTGCTATTTATATTATTTATCACGGACTTAATCGAAATTTATAATAACTCAGACCTGCCGAGTGTAAATTTGCCAGAATTTGGAGATATCCATTTATTGCTGTACGCCGACGACATAGCAATTATAGGTGAGTCCAGGATAAACCTCCAAAAGAAGATCAAAATACTGAAAGAATATCTCGATGAGAACTTAATGACACTAAATGAGTCCAAGTCAAAGATTATGGTGTTCCGTAATGGAGGTAAACCCTCAAATAAGGATAGATGGTTCTGGAATGATAAACCCATAGCAATAACTTCAAGATATACATACTTGGGATTCCCTCTGACACCAACAATAACAACTACTCACCCGGCAAATTACTTTAAAGGAAAAGCACTTACAGCAATTAACGCCACACACCCAATATTAATAAAATCAAAAGCAAAGTCAATAAATTTATCAATCAAACTCTTTGATACAATAGTGAGAGCTGTCCTGATGTATTCCGCTCCATTATGGGCAACAGAGCATAAAGACTTACTGGACAATATACAAGACATATTTATCCGTAGGTTCCTGAATCTGCCCAGATACACTCCAGGTTACCTAATCAGATTAGAAACCGGTCGTATCTCATTGAGTGTAACAGCCTTAAAATTAACCCTGAAGTATTGGCTGCGGGTGTTGAATATGAGCAGTGACAGATTGCCACGTATATGTTTTAATAGAACACGGGAACTCTCTAATGCTTCGGGCACACCCATCGGTTTCATTAAAAAGCTCACTAATCTGCTTAACGATAATGGATCCCCTGCACTTGTTTCCTGTGATGACCCTGAAACGCTGAGGAGCGCGATTACAGGGCTCTTAAAAACAGCGGCAGACCAATCTATACAAAACGACCTTACAAGAATGGATAAATCTAAGCTATACTCTCACTACAAAGACATTCACATATCTTTCATGACGGAGGGATACCTTTTAGGGGATTTTCCTTTCCCGGTTGTAAGACTACTCGCACAAGTTAGAATACTTTCAAGTTTTTTTAGAGAAAACCACACCAAGATGCTCTGCGGTGAGGACCCGACTTGTACCTTCTGTAATTCAAAACTACAAAATGAAATCACTCACTATATTTTTGATTGCTCTGCTCTGAAAGAAGAAAGAAGAACCCTTATGCTCAAAACTGGGCAACTCTGTGCTTCACTTCCATCAATAATTGACAATATGACCCAGAAAAAGTATATTGCTACGGCGTTTATGGTTTCCAAAAGTCCATATCTCAGAAGAAGGCCAAGTGATACTCACTCCTCACTTTCTTACTGCTACTCTTTTTGTGTTGATTTCTTGCTTCCCTCTTTCTTATTATTATTTTTTTTTTTTTTTTCCTTTTCTTGTTTTTTTTTTTTCTTTCTCTTTTTACTCTGTATATATCGCTATTTCCGTTGTCTCACTGCTTTGTTCTTATGCATACCTCTGGTGAATCCTGTATAGGGTCAGTGACCCTAAATAAAGGCTTTTTTGTTGTTTTGTTAATCTGATCTGTGCAATAAAACTCACTAAAGCTGAAGACAAATTGCATGAAAGATAATGTTCTGGAATGAATGAATCATAAAGTAACCTATAGTTTGAGTATGTTTTCGTAAGAGATAATTTTGCCAGATCTTGCTGCAATAGCTGTTCAATTTTTATTTTTAGTATATTCGGTAGTTCGATCTGTATGTCATCATAGTTTAACCTATAGTTTAGCCATGTGAGTCCACAATGATTGATGATATCCATAATATTCTTACAAAATCCTAAAGGTTTTTTTGTCATTAATGAAATTTCCTTCAATCTATTCCAACATAGCTTAGGTAGTCTATTGTCCTCCATTTTTTGTAATCTAATGAAATATTTCATAATTAATTTGATCGTTGTAAAAGTCAGAGATATTCTGCCTGTTTCCAGCCTTACAATATACCCTGGTATATATCTTGGTAGATTCAGAAAATTTTTGATAAACGTATTCTGTAATTGGTCTATAATATCCGCATTGTCCCAAGCCCACACAGGGGCCGCATAGAGTAGTATTGATTTAATTACTGAGTCAAATAGATTGAGTGCAACTTTTAATGAGTTAATTTTTTCTTTTTTTATCAGTCTAATAGTTGCATTTATTGCCGTATTTGCTTTGGCTTTATAAAAGAGGGCTACCTTCTTACTATTATTAGTGGAAGTGAATGGATATCCCAGATATGTAATATTGGACGCAACAGTCAGTGGGGTGTCACCCCAGTGCCAGTTTTCATGTCTTGCCGGTCTTCCTCCATTCCTGAATACCATTATTTTGGATTTATTTTCGTTTAAAACTAATTTGTTATTATCCAGGTAAGACTTTAGTAAATTAATTTTAATTTGTAAATTGATTTTCGATTCTCCAATTATGGCTATGTCATCCGCATACATAAGTAGGTGTAAAACACCAAAATCAGGGAGATGAAATCCTGTAAGTGCTGAGTTATTAAAAAGCTCTATTAGGTCGGCCATATATAGTATAAATAAAAGTGGGGAAAGTGATTCTCCCTGCAACACTCCAGAATTAATTTTCACATTACTTGAATATTGTCCTTTCCATCGGATAGTAATCTTAGCTTCTTGGTAAAAGTTTTTTATCAGCATTACAAATTTATTGCTAATGCCCATTTTCTGCAATTTTTGCCAAAGTAAATCATGTGGGACTGTGTCGAAAGCTTTAGTCAGATCGACGAAGAAGACATAGGGCTTGCCTCGTTTTCTTCTCAGAGATAGTTGGATGAGTGAATTCAGTAGTAGTATGTGGTCAGTGCATGATCGGTTCTTACGGAAACCTGCTTGGTTTTCTAAAATAATCTCTCTTTTTTCTATCCAATTGTTTAATCTGTTTCTTAGTATTGTAGTAAATAATTTAGATATATTACTGCAGAGGGCAATCCCTCTATAATTTGTTGGGTTATTCTTATCACCGCTTTTATATATAGGGTGTACTATTGAGTTCGTCCAGAGTTGCGGGTATTTTTCTGTGGACATTATTTTGTTGAATAGGTTTTTCAAATTAGTTAAAGTCGGTATCGGTAAATTCTTTAGCAACTCATTTGGTATACCATCGAGTCCCACTGCTTTGCCATTCGCTAGTTTTTTAACTACATCATGGATCTCTTCAAGGGTTATTTCCGCGTCTAAATCTGGATCTTTCCAACCAATCATCTGGTTTAACGTAAAAGTAGCTTCTTTATTTTCTTTGTTCAGTAAATTTTTATAAAATAAGAACCATTCTTTTATATCAATCTCTCCTTGTATTATTGGTTTTTTTCTAAGGATGCAATGGCATTCCAGAAGGATTTGGGATCTTTGACGTTTTTTATCTTTTCATTCTTGTCCTTGTTGAATTCATCTCTTTTTCTTTGCAGGAGCCTAAAATATTCCCTCCTAGCCTCAATATATTTTTGGCGGTCGTGTATGTTATTTGAGTTCCTACATCTTTGTAAACTTGCTTTGGTCGTTTTTTTTCAAAATGTAACAATCTTTGTCATACCAAGGTTTTGAAAGTTGGTGTCGTCGTTTAGCAAATTTAATTATATTTGCCGATTCCATTGCCGTGTAGATCTGTTTAGTAAAATTTACTGTTTCTATGTTAATATCGGTTTCATTTCCAACTTCAATATCGCTTAAATTATGTTTTAGCATCTCCACATTTTCTTTCGTCCAAATGAATTTTCGTGTTAGTATTTCGTTTTTGTACGAGGATTTAATAGCTTCATACCCAGTATTAATTTGCAAAACAATCGGTAAGTGGTCTGAATATGAAAGTTCTTCGATCCACATATCCGATATGATCTGTGTTAAACCGTGTGTATACATAAAGTAATCCAAAACCGATGAACCTCTTTCTGAAATAAAAGTGAATGAGCCGTGCGTATCACCCCTAGTTCTTCCATTAGCTATTGTTATAGAGTTTGAATCAGTGAAGGAAATTAGTTTTTCAGATAATTTCGAAGATATTAGGTCTTTAGAATTCCTATATTTATTGAGGGGTGAATTTATTTTCAGTGGGTTATGGAAGCCTCCAGCATTGCCTATTCTAATATTGATATCACCGGCTATTAGCACTTCGTTACCTTCACTCATGTGATAATCAATATGCCTAAGTAAATTTGTTAAATTGTGTTCTTGTAACGCATTAGGAGGAAGATAAGCAAACAACAAACATATACTCTCGGTGGTTTTGTCTAAAAATTTATGCGTCAAGACAGATATCCAGTAAGGGTTTGTCTCGATTTTTCTAACCGTATGTTGAAAGTTTTTTTTATCCCAATCAGAATTCCCCCCGAGCCCCTTCCCTTTAGTTCTGTTTTCATTGCTGGGCTTTGAATTATGTAGTATTCATCTGTTAATAGTTCAATAACACCGGTAATCCATGTTTCACTCAGTGCAAAAAGTTCGTATTTTTTTAGGTATTCAACGAGTGGAAATATTGATGTTATTCTATTAAATCCATTTATATTCCATTGTAGCATTTTTATTTTAGTATCTATATGTTTGGCCTGGGTTAGTTGTTTGTCTTTTATTGCCGATTCACAGTTTTTCGTATGTGTAAATCTAATATTAGTTGTATTTCTATCTGATATGTTTTTCGTAACCTTTGAGTTTTTAATTTTAGAAATTTTAGCCGTGAGTGTTTTATCAAAAGGTGGCCTGAATGGACACTATATTAGAGATCTGTTTATCAATCTGGAAAGTCTTATTTACATTAGGTATTATGTTCTGTTTTTGCTATATCTTATTTCCATTATTATTGACAACTTGGCCATTTACAGCTTCGTAAACTACACCGTTTACAATAAGTTTGTTGTCTCTCAGCTTTGATCGAGTGCCTTTTTCAAAAAGTTCTTTCCTTTTCGCTATAAGAATAAGCCGTTGGTCTCTAATCTTTTTACTAAAATCTTTATTTATGTAGATTTTACTATCTCTAAGTTTAGTCGTATTTTTGAATAATTTAATTCTTTCCTCGTATTCAGGTATTGAAATCAAAATAGGCGATTTATTAGCCTTCCCAAGTCTATAGCATTTAGTTATATTTATATTTTCTAAAATTTGCATTTTTTCTTTTATAATAGATTTAACTTTTTGAAGACTTTCAGCTGGTGCTTCATTCGCTTCTCCCTCAACTCCGTAAAAAACGAGATTTGGCTCTCGCAGCTTCATCTCCAGAAAGTCGGTCCTGGCTTCAATTTCCCTTAACTTAATAACATTCTCAGAGACTATCTCGTTCGTAGCAGCCATGGTTTCCACACAAGTCGTTAGCTTCGTTTCAACTCCAAGAAGTCTCTGGTCCCACTCTATTATTTTTTTCTCGATGTTTGACAATCTCGTATCTAATCTCTCACCAAGATTTCTTATTTCTGATGACATTTGGACGATCATTGTCTTCAACTCAGTATCAGGCGATTCCTTCACTGTGGGAGTTGGCTCTGTAAACAGAGTTGTCTGCTTTTTGGGGCCAGGATTAGGCTCAATACCACTGATCATTAGGAGTATACATATGACCTGGATACAATAGCCGCTGGATATGTTCAGTAGTAGTATAGGAGTGCCATCATATCTAAATCCAGCGTTTGATTTCCGATACAATCTCAGTTTGCGTTTAACCAACTCTTGTAATAGGCATTCTGGCCGTTTGAAACACATTATGCTATAGAGAACTAGCAACAAGCATGCAAATTTCGGAATATTCATCTCGTCCTTACAACAGTTTTATTATTTTTATCTTATAAATAAGTTAAAGCTTAGCTTTTTCCTTTTTTTTCAGTAATTATCCGCTTTAACTAAGAAAAAAATACAAATTACTTACAGATTATTCGGGAGCGTTTCTCAATGCGGCCGCTTGCCTTGGCCTCCTGGCGGCGAATCGGGCGAGGTTTATCAATGGTATATCCCTCTTCTCACCACAGAGAATTGGCCAATACCCTTTTTGATTTATCAAGAAAAAGCCAACATTTTTGTTTAAATCCCCTCCCTCCCAAAAAAAGGAAACATAAGCTAACAAGACTATATCCCAATAAATATTTATTTATTTGGATGTGTGGTCTTGTTACCTTTTGTTTCTAATCTATATTCAAAGTGTACCTTCAAAAAAAAGGGATTATTAAAGAATGAAAGTATGTATGTGGGTGAAGTTTTAGAAAAGAATTAACTTATGAGAAAGAGTTAATTGTTAGGCTCACATTGAAGATTTTATGACCATGATTTTTCAAATCCCAATATCAGACTAAAGTAGAACCTCCCTATAAGGGACACCTAATTGCAGAGCCAAAGTGTCCTTCAGGGAGAGGTGTCCTCTTAACAGTAAAATAAATGTCTTCATAGTTTGCTGAAGAGCATTGCTCGAAGCAAATATTTGAATGTAATTCTACTGTCCTATAAGCTTATGTCCATAGTTTACCTGAAAACCATTTCTAAGATTCCATCCTTCAGTGTAGCATATAAAAGCAGAATGATCCAATACAGTATTAGAGCTCCGAGAAGCGGTCTGGTGGATTAAATTGGCGAAACCGCTGGGAGGGTTCACCACTGATGAGCCAAGCCCTCCCAATATATTTTTTCATCGCAGTAAGGACAGTAGAAGTTCGTTTTATGTATAAAAGAAACATTCGCGCTTTTAAGTCCTTTTATTTTATATGTATAGATGGCGCGTTATTGCTTTGTGTTAAGTAAAATAAATAGTAAAAATGGTAATTTTGCAAATGAAAACTGTCCTTTATAGAGAGGTGTCCTCTCATTGAGTATGTTCTACTGTGTTTACTTTAATCGACTAGACACAGACTTTTATTCAAATGAAAATTCTGATCCCTTGGGGTCACCATGTGAGGAGACAAAGGCGAGGAAGTAAGGCTCAGTGAGTTTACTATGGGGAGTGTTTTATCCTGCCGGTCCATGGTCACTAAAGGTCTGGTCCAATGCTGAGTTTACGGTCCGGTCCAGGAAGGTGTATGGATTTTGGGTTCTATCAGGCTGGTTGTAAGGGGTGTTGTTGCTCGGTTCAAAATCACATTATTAGGTACCGCTCAACAAGAGCAACCTAGTTCATAATAATTGAAACAGTGAATAATATATGTGAAGGTTATTCACATATTAAACAAAATTTTAACGTGGGATTCAATCCCGGTTCATGACTGTCGGGAATCGAGGGTGTTATCCACTCGTCGAACTTTTTGTTTTAATGGTGTTGTTGCTGTAACACAAAAAAAAAAAAAGTAGTTTTGATAGCTATTTTAAAGTGATATTTGATTGTTTCCATTCTTTAATACATCTCAAGTCTTTGCGCCGTATCTCACCTCTGTATGTGTACAGCCCAGCAGCCATGAACACACAAGGAGGCTACCAATACCAGTCCGGTTACCAATCCGGCTCCCAGGGTAAGTTGGCACTGTCACAGGAAGGGAGGAGGGACCCCTAGGTGTATGGTCTCCTAGGTGTCGTGGCACTCAGACACTTGAATCAGGGGCTAGTGGATGAAATCTCCCGGAGCTTGGCTTCAGGTAGGGAGTCCAGCATGTTTATCTCCTTCTTGGTGTTTCTTCCCTCAGTCCATAATGGTGGTGGTGGTACAACCGCTGCTGCTTGCTGCAGCTTTGTTTCATTCTTTTTTTTATGTTTATGTTTATTATTCAGCTCTTTTTTTATATTTTTCTTTTATTTTAATTTTTTTCCCCTTTGTGTCATTTTTATGTTTGCCCTCCCTTCCCCTTGTTGTTTTTTTTTTTTTCTTTAATTCCATTTGATGTGTTGAAATCCTCGATTAAGTATAATTTAATTTATAGATTTAGAAACACTAGATAATAAGATCAATTCTAAATAAATAAATAGTGTGTGGTGTTTGGGTATCTACCATGTTACCGAAACATCACACACTATTTATTTATTGGGATTTGGTCTTATTACCTGCTGTTGAAATCCTTTTGTTTAAAAGTTGGAGTGTAGTGAATAAAAGATTATCGCAAGATAGAAGCAAATATCCAAATCGCAAAAAAAAAAAGGACATTGTATATCGCAGATTTTCAATTTTGGATAGCAACGATTGTGACATTTTTTCAATTTCTTTTTTATTTTCTCAAAAATTCATAATGACATTCTTGTGTCAATAACTGGTAAAATTTGATTAATATATCTTTTTAAAAAATCCACTTTTTTTGTATGTGTTAATTCTTTCTTTATTTCCTTTATTTGTTTTGTTTTTTTTACTATTTTTTTCATAAACAGTTTATATAACCTGTATAACTTTTAAAAAAGAGGTTTAAATTATAGTAAATGTTTGTTGAATTATATAGAATTAGTTAGTTAAGACATTAAACAGGTTATATATATTTTTTCACTGTAATTGTTTTTCCACCTTTTCATAGTAGTTTTATTTCCTTGGTCATGTCAAAACACTCCAGGTCCCTTAATTATGTTGAACAGCTTCATCTTCAATGTTGGAAAATAATTTTTTTTTTCTTTCCTTTTTTCCAAAACTTCATTATGATCAGTAGTTCCCAGGAGAAATTTCATCAGAAAAACACGGGTAATCACTAAGAAGAGATTAAAAGCAAACAGCGACGAGTTTCTTTATTGGAAAATTGCTTATACCGAGAGGACACTCCCGCTAGAGGACACCTCTCTACAAAGGATAGTTTTCATTGCCAATATTACCATTTTTACTATTTAGTAACTCTCTGGTAAAAGGACACCTCTCCTTAAAGGACACATTGGTTCTGCATTTAAATGTCCTTTACAGGGAGGTTCCACACAAGAGGTAAAAAGACCAAATCCAAATAAATAAATAGTGTGTGAACATGCTGTGGTAAAATTTCTCATTCAGTACTTTTTTCTGAAGATGGTAACAACGCTGTTACCAAAATGTCACACACTATTTATTTATTTGGATTTGGTCTTAATACCTTGTGTTTATAATCTACTAGACGAATGACCCGGGCAACGCCCGGGTTTACCCGATTAAATGTTTTATTCAAACACTATTCGTTACAATTATAAATTTGGCACCGTGGATGTCACTCTTGTGAAACGTCCCGCTCCAAACTTTACATGTACATTAGGTCAGCTGATATTACCTCCCATCTTCACCGCTAGAGGCGTTGCTCGCGAGCAAAAGGGCAAACTCGACGAATATTCGGGATAGAGACCTGAAAATTTCACTATAAGTTTTTCCAGATTCTACTCTATATACTGTTAAAATTTCAGTCAGATTAGTTACGATATAAATCTTCAAATCGAGCGAGCGTCTATAAATATTTCGATTTAGATCAAGTATTTTAATTATTAAGCGAACACACACACACACACACACCACTATTATTAATAAAATTTTGAGAAGATTTCTATTTTAAACGTATTTATAACCTTGATAGAGGGCGCTGTTCGTGAGCCAAATAGAATAATTTGAATATATAGTTTTAATATTTAATTTATATATAATTTAAAATAGCCTATCGTTTTCCTCGTATTTTTTTTACCTATGTATGGAAATTTTGGTACTGTAAAAAAAAAACTTTGCTTCAATAATATAAAAAAAAAAAAACACCCAGGCTAAGTTTCGAACCAAGGTTGTGGAAACACGAAGCCGCACACCTAACCATTAAGCTACGCTTGGCAGCATAAATATTCGCATGTAAAGCTATTTCAGGCCTTAGATATTTCTAACGACCTTTTTGAAATAGGTTTTTGAAACATGGAAATTATAATACTTCAAATAAATTGAAATAGAGTGAACACAAATAAAACATACCAAATATTTCGAATTAGAGCAGTTATTTTAAACGGCGAATTAGATCAGTTATATCTAAAATGAAAATATATAAATAAATAAAACCTACCAAATATTTCAAATTAGAGCAGTTATTATATAAATATGTATATTATATGTGTTATTAAGCGAACTATATTAGTTATTTTAAACGGCGAATTAGATCAGTTATATCTAAAATTGAAAATATATAAATAAATTAAACCTACCAAATATTTCAAATTAGAGCAGTTATTATATAAATATTTATATTATATGTGTTTTTAAGCGAACTATATTAGTTATTTTAAACGGCGAATTAGATCAGTTATATCTAAAATTGAAAATATATAAATAAATTAAACCTACCAAATATTTCAAATTAGAGCAGTTATTATATAAATATTAATATTATATGTGTTATTAAGCGAACTATTTTAAACGGCGAATTAGATCAGTTATATCTAAAATTGAAATAATGTAAAATAATATAAATAAATAAAACCTACCAAATATTTCAAATTAGAGAAGTTATTATATAAATATTTATATTATATGTGTTATTAAGCGAACTATTATTAATAAAATATTGAGAAGATTTAGATTTTAAACGTATTTATAACCTTTTAGTACTTGATAGAGGGCGCTGCTCGTGAGCTAAGTTGAATAATTTGAATATATAGTTTTAATAATTGATTTATATATTTTTTAAAATAGCCTATCGTCATCCCCGTTATTTTTTACCTATGTATGGAAATTTTGGTTTGAATTAGTGAACTACTGCGAATTTGTATACCGTGCATACAGACAAACATACAAACATTCATTTTTATATATATAGATAATCCAAATTGTGTCTTATCAGGGAGGTTCCACTGTAAAAGCTTGACAAGCTTATACTTTTCCAATAAAGAAACTTGTCACTGTTAGCTTTTACCTCTATCTTAGAAATGATATGCTCAAAAGTTTGTGTCTCATTCACCAATAGAAAGACACGCTTGCCCAACAACCCACTGTTTTCATTTTAAGAAATACCTCAGGTGTGGGGTTAATTCCTTGTATAGTATACTAGACGGGTGACCCGGGCTTCGCCCCGGGATTGACCCGTGTGCATATCTACCCGAGTGATATAAATTTAGATAAGATTTTTTTTTTAATAATTGTTATTAGCATTATCTATTTGTTTGCATCAGCATAATCTAATCTTTGATAGAGGGCGCTGTTCGTGAGCTAAGTAGAATAATTTGAATATATAGTTTTAATAATTGATTTATATATTTTTTTAAAATAGCCTATCGTCTTCCCCGTATTTTTTTTTTACCTATGTATGGACAGTTTGGTTTGAATTAGTGAACTACTGCGAATTTGTATACCGGACATACAAACATACAAACATTCATTTTTATATATATATAGATATTGTAATTAATGAGTATGTAAATAATGCTTGAGGAGTATGGAATTATAATGTAATCTTTGTACAAGGGGATAAAAAGCAACGTGAATATCACTTTTTATAACAAGAATCAATAATAAGCTTAAATTAAAATTCAGATAGATGTCTTAGTGACATGTCTTCTGTGGAAGAAGTGGTGAGTTGATAGGGTTCATGTAGATCTTGGATTATAGAGTAAACACTGTAAATTTGCAAATTTTTTTTAGAAATATATATATTTTTAAATATCAAATATTTTCTCTACCGACTTTTACTGCAATGATAAACATGAGAGGGCTTGGTTCATCCATGGTGAACCCTGTCAGTAGCTTCACCAAATTAATCTCCAGAGCCCTTTTATCTAATTGTTTTTATCATTTCAGTAAAGTTTGTGTGGAGAAAATATTTGAGATAATATATATCTCAAAAATATATATAGCTCTTTTAAGAAAAATTCCAAATTTTATATCAATAGATAAAATTATCTCTTCTCTTCTTCTTCTTTCTTATCTCCACTCAATTATATTAGGGTATCAAGCTTGTAGAGCTTGAGACTTGACAACCATCATGACTGGGTGACGTAGAATGCGTCTACCTTTGTCATTAAGATTGGGAGCACTACTCAGTGACAGGCCGACTTAGCTCCAAAAGAAATGGCCGCCTCTGACATGAGAAACAGACGCCATGTGTAGCCGCTCCTAACATGGAGTACAAACTCATCCTGTATCCCTGGATTAGGAGCCCTTACAGGGTTCTATCAGCCAGGCCAGCTGAACCCAGGTTTTTTAGCGAGCTTGTTACTGCTCCCTCTCCTCCTTTTTCATCCGGGCTTGGGACCGGCAAAGGCAAAGTTTAAATATATATATTAATTATTATAATAATTTTAATAGTAGACTATAACCACAACCCCCCAGTTTCCAAACTTAGTTGTGGGAGGGATTGGTGCATGTACACTTCGGAGCATGCTAATTTCTAAGTGGCTGGCACATGGCCAAATGAACATCTCAGTTTCCTCTCGCTTTGCCCATCCTTCTCTCCCACCACCATATGTAGCTGTGTCCTGTGTTGTTCATTTCTCCCTCCTCTTTGTCTCCCTGTACTCTTTTGTTTTTACCATGGATCATGATATGATCAGCACAATTCCTTGTTATGCCTTGGTTGTAACTATTGCTGTTGCTGTCCAAGTACAAATGCCCATGATAATCATGGTGTGCTCAACACAATTCCTTATTGTGCCTTGGTTGTAACTCTTTCTAATGGTGAGGCTG
>CP092868.1:19335723-19351203 GCA_030710605.1 Cordylochernes scorpioides
GATCCTAAACAGGCTGAGGATGATATTCAAGTATCAAAAGAGGCACCTCTCCCGTTAAAATAAACGCCAAAACAGCGTCATCTATTGATCGGTTCGACAAACTAGCGAGGACAGAGCCACAACACCAGCTTTGCCAAACTGAGAGGCGCCAACCTGGAGATCATAGTTTCGAGCCAATGACCCTTATGGATGAATATCCTTTAGAAAATGCATAAATTTGCGAGAGAATGGTGTTCATGTACCAAAAGTGGCACTTCTCCCTTTAAATATTCATCCAAATTTGTTTAAATATGCCGAAAATTGTGTGTTGTGGTTCATTATTTATCACCAACATTAAGTTTTGTACTGAGCATTGTTGCATTATTTTAACGCATTTTTTAAAAGGGAGAGATGCCACTTTTAGTGCATATATATTTTATGCCAATATGTATATATATTTAATCACAAAGGCATATATGTTGGATAAAAAATATATATTTATCAATATTTCTGTTGGCTGAACGCCAAACTTTTCCAAGGTGTATAACAACATAATAAAATATTGGTAAATAAATTATCTTTTGATCCAATATATGTAATTTTAATTAAAGATATATTTATGGGTTCCTCTATTTTCAAAACAAATATGTAAATATGTAAATAAGCAACTTTTTTTTATTCTTTAAAAATATGAGAATACAACACTGCGAGGTCTATTTTATAATAGAAAAGGCAACACCCTCAAACCCATCTCTATCAGTACATTTACAGAAGTTTGAAAAAAAAAAAACGAAAAAACAATTTTCTAACTGCTCTCTTCATGAAGTAACAAAAACTCTCTCAGTTAATTTAACCTAACCTAAATATAACTAGAAAAAAAAACAGTTAAAATATCAAACATGTAGGAAACGAGTGAATTAAAACTCTTGGCAAAAGGTTTTTTTTTTTCCAAGTCAAAAAAACAAATTACACAAAAATTCTTTTAAGTGTTTAAGACATACCACCATCTTTATTTAAATAAACCGTTTTTTTAATATTTAAAAAAAAAAGACAACTTTTTCCATGACAAAATAAAACTTGAATTTTTCCTCTTTTTTTTAATCACTTTTTTTTTAACTTAAAAAAAATGCATACCCGTTAAACATTTCTAATAATATATAATGACCATTAAAGAAAACTGAAGGTTTAAACACCAAAAAAAAGGAAATATATTTCAATCCCCCAAAAAATGGGGTCAAAGAAAGAAATCAAACATTTAATTTATATATAAATTACCACAGGATATAAAAAAAGAAGTAACCGAAAATTAAATCTAAATGAAGTTTCAATGAAATTTTAGAAAATAAGATTGAAAAAAAAAGAAGAAGAAGTTATTTCCAGGGTATAGAAGAATTAAACATATGTTATGAGATCACTTTTTTTTTTAATTATATAAATAAGCATTTTAAAGTCAATAAAAGAGATTTAGAAATAATTGTCTATTTTTTATGGCTCTATACTCTTAATTTCCCTTTTTTTTTAAGCTTAAAAAAGGGGGGAGAGGGGGAAAAGAGGATATTTAATTTTCCTCTCTAAGTCAAACAAGAGAAGGAAAAAAAAAGAAGGTTTTAATGAAGTTGAAAATGAGATAAAAGTCAATTTAATGGGAAAACGATATTGTTTTTTATT
Source organism: Cordylochernes scorpioides (assembly GCA_030710605.1). Classification (NCBI taxonomy): domain Eukaryota; kingdom Metazoa; phylum Arthropoda; class Arachnida; order Pseudoscorpiones; family Chernetidae; genus Cordylochernes; species Cordylochernes scorpioides. The sequence continues at coordinate 19,337,371 of CP092868.1, forward strand.
TATATATATTTAAGTTTATATTTTTAAAGGTGTCTCTTATCAGTGTAAATATGGTTATTTGGTTAAAAGGTAATTTACATAATATATATGTAAATAGATAATTTAGTTAATGTGGTTTTTTTTCAAATTTTAAACGTTGATATAAATATTCTTTTGTGTTAAGTGTATAAAAATGATAAGCAATCTATATCTATAACCTAAAGTAGCGGGTATTGCTGTACCAAAGAAGGCATTTCTCCCTTTAAGAATGTATTAGAACAATAGAGTCAGAAACCATGGTATATAGACTGTGGCTTATTCTTTGTTGTTGTTGTGTCCAATGAAGAGCCTCAGATATCTCTGTACATCTCTATCACAGCAATGTTCTCTATCTTGGGTGTGTAAAACTGCTGTTCTAGGTCCATGTCAATTTTCTGTTGTTGTTGTCGTGTCCAATAAAGAGCCTCAGATATCTCCGTACATCTCTATCACAGCAATGTTCTCTATCTTGGGTGTGTAAAACTGCTGTTCTTGGTCCATGTCAATTTTCTGTTGTTGTTGTCGTGTCCAATAAAGAGCCTCAGATATCTCCGTACATCTCTATCACAGCAATGTTCTCTATCTTGGGTGTGTAAAACTGCTGTTCTAGGTCCATGTCAATTTTCTGTTGTTGTTGTCGTGTCCAAGAAAGAGCCTCAGATATCTCCGTACATCTCTATCACAGTAATGTTCTCTATCTTGGGTGTGTAAAGCTGCTGTTCTAGGTCCATGTCAATTTTCTGTTAATGTTGTCGTGTCCAATAAAGAGCCTCAGATATCTCCGTACATCTCTATCACAGCAATGTTCTCTATCTTGGGTGTGTAAACTTGCTGCTCTGGGTCCATGTAAAATTTCTGTTATTGTTGTCGTGTCCAATGAAGAGCCTCAGATATCTCCGTACATCTCTATCACAGTAATGTCCTCTATCTTGGGTGTGTAAAGCTGCTGTTCTGGGTCCATGTCAATTTTCTGTTATTGTTGTTGTGTCCAATGAAGAGCCTCAGATGTCTCCGTACATCTCTATCACAGCAATGTCCTCTATCTTGGGTGTGTAAAGCTTCTGTTCTGGGTCCATGTCAATTTTCTGTTATTGTTGTCGTGTCCAATGAAGAGCCTCAGATATCTCCGTACATCTCTATCACAGCAATGTCCTCTATCTTGGGTGTGTAAAGCTGCTGTTCTAGGTCCATGTCAATTTTCTGTTAATGTTGTCGTGTCGAATAAGAGCCTCAGATATCTCCGTACATCTCTATCACAGCAATGTTCTCTAACTTGGGTGTGTAAAGCTGCTGTTCTGGGTCCATGTCAATTTTCTGTTATTGTTGTCGTGTCCAATAAAGAGCCTCAGATATCTCCGTACACCTCTATCACAGCAATGTTCTCTATCTTGGGTGTGTAAAGCTGCTGTTCTGGGTCCATGTCAATTTTCTGTTATTATTGTCGTGTCCAATGAAGAGCCTCAGATATCTCCGTACACCTCTATCACAGCAATGTTCTCTATCTTGGGTGTGTAAACTTGCTGTTCTGGGTCCATGTCAATTTTCTGTTATTGTTGTCGTGTCCAATGAAGAGCCTCAGATGTCTCCGTACATCTCTATCACAGCAATGTTCTCTATCTTAGGTGTGTAAAGCTGCTGTTCTAGGTCCATGTCAATTTTCTGTTATTGTTGTCTTGTCCAATAAAGAGCCTCAGATATCTCCGTACATCTCTATCACAGCAATGTTCTCTATCTTAGGTGTGTAAAGTTGCTGTTCTGAGTCCATGTCAATTTTCTGCGGTTATTGCTGGACATGAGAATAAGTGGGTAGGTGTTAGTACCACATCAGGACCATTGTTACATGTCCTGTAGGTTCTGGATGTATGACTCATTATTTATCACCACCATTACGTTTTTTACTGGCGTGATAAACAAAATACATTTTTATAATGCATTTTTAAAGGGAGAGGTGCCTCTTTTGGTACATATATACAACAACAACAACAACAAAAAAACTTTATTAGGGCATCTTGCCCTGTACGGATTCGTCGTATAGTTATAGACAAAATTAAACATAAGAGAAAAGGGGAAGATAGAGTATTTACAATTAAGGTATGGCAAACAGGGTGACTTTTTATTGTGCCCCTGTTCTTCTCTCTTCCAAGAGTGCAATTTTTTTTTTCAACCGCTTTTTGATAGTTGAACAGTTCAATTGCCCAACTTTTCTTATCTGAAACAGTTTTTAGTAGCTTTATTGAGTTCAAATGCGGTCTAGGAAGACTGGTACATATATACATTCATGGACAAAACTTAAGAAAAGTGTACCTTTTAGCATGGATATCTGGATTCAGAAAATAACTCTGAAATATATTACAGTGACCTTTATTGAAGACATACGATATAACCAAGTGTGAACAAATTTGCCGTTATCTTTTCACTTCCTTACGTTTTTTCTATGAGTGTGTTTACATTGTGTTTTAATACTATCACAAAGAAGCTATATACAGTGGTACCTCGACATACGAGTTTAATTCGTTCCGCAACCTTGCTCGTATCTTGAATTACTCGTATCTCGAAGCAAATTTCCCCATACAAAACAATTGAACTACCATTAATCCGTTCCAACCTCCAAAATGTCACCCCAGTTATTTTTGTTACGTGGTTTTAAATAATAAAAACGTATTTATAAATATCAAATATTTATTGCACAAAAACAAAAAAGAGAATGTAAAGAAATAAATTAGATATCCTTACTGGTCTTTGCCTTTTTCGCTACATTTTTCTCGCTTTCACCTGTAGGCCGTTTAGAAAAAAACATGTCCAAGGAGGTTTGTTTCTTCCTCCCTCTCAGAATGTTCCGGAAATGAGTTAGGCAAGTGTCATTAAAAAGGTCAGATGCACGACCTGTTGCAACTTTTTCTGGGTGTTTTTTTCCACGAACTGTGAAACTCTCTCCCACATTTCTAAGATCTCCTTTATCTCACTTGTAGAAATTTCACGTTTTAATTCAATACTCATCATCTTTTTCTTAGCACTTGACTTTTTACAAACTTTCTTCCGATCCATGGCTATAAAAATTAATGAACTAAAACTGTAAATGTAAACGCAACACAAAACGCGAACACAAAACACAACTTATCACAGCGGAAGCACGCTGCTAACTGATCGTGATGGCGCGACTGCGTGTTACTACCGAACCGAACTCGTATCTCGAATTTCGCTCGTAACTAAAAGCAAAAAATCACTTGCTCGTCGGCTCGTATCTCGAAAAACTCGTATGTTGAGGCGCTCGTATGTCGAGGTAACACTGTAATGTGTTCTGAAATAGAGAGAATGAGAGGAAGAAATAGAATCCATATAATTGATATAAGTACCATAAATTGTTCAAATTGTCAAATAAAACAACTAATCCATAGATTAATACAAGATGTAGAGAGACTATTTTCACTGTGTGGAAACGTTCTTAGCATATATAGAGTATTAAATAAAGAAGGAACCCCCCACTAAATATCACCCACGGTGTTGTCGCAGGAACCAGCGGTCAGGAGCTATCCTGCACCATAGAATACTTCCAGGGCTGCATGCGCTCTCTCCAATCTCTCACCGAGAAAAACGACTTGGCGTTCGCAACCACCAGGATTGAGTTGGAGAAAGTCTGCAGGTAGGTTTCACGCGGGAGAGACTTGGACCATTGAAGACAGGAACACAACCTTTACCTTTTTACTTATTGACGAAGAAATTTAAAATATCATCATTTTAACTTAGCGTCATCCATTGATGAAAATGATAAATATATTTTATTGTTACGATGCACTAGCGCGCCATCTGTTATGAAAATTCGAAACTAATTTATACGCGTAAGATTCTTTTTGATATTAAACAATTTCTACTGTCCTTACTGCAATGGAAAAATTAATGGCAGTAAGAGGACAGTAGAAATTGTTTAATTTCAAAAAGAATCATACGCGTATAAATTAGTTTCGATATTTTACTGTTAAAACGCTACTTTTTCTCTTTCTATTAAAAATGATTTCCAAAATCCTAATCGTGCGAAGATTAAAAATTGAAAGAGGAAGGGCATGGCTCATCATCGAAGGTTAAATATTGTAGAAATAATTTCAAAATATTTATATTTTAAAAGGAAAAGTAACGTAAAAAATGAAATAGATTTATAATTTACAAAGAATAAATTATAGAAACCTTCGAGCAAGGTCTTCTTTCAGCTAAAAACGTGAACGTATGGACTTGTTAAAGATGAAAAAGAGCTTAGATATGGTCTTTTTAAATATGCTAATTTACTATTATACCCATGTCGGAAAGTTGCATAAATGATAGTGAAATGGCTGGAAGCACTTACTTATATCAACATAAATACAAAATACTGCCGCTGTAGCATCTACATTTGTGTATTATAATTCTTTATATGCTATATGTGTACGTGTGTTGTTTTTTTCACATGAATGGTAAAAGGTAAGATTTAAAAAAGTATAGGAAAGTTAATGACATTAACAATAGACCTATTCCGACAGCTCAAAATGATCATTTTTAGATGTTGCCTGGCCAGCATTCATATTTCTATAAAAAATAGACACTTCGGCCAGTTAGAGTTTTTTTTATTTTCCTCAACGTTTCGACAAAAATCTTTTGTCTTCGTCAGGAGAAGTAAATAAAAATAAAGCCTTTGGCAAGGCGTTTTTTTTTTTTATTCACTTCTCCTGACGAAGACAAACGATTTTTGTCGAAACGTTGAAAAAAAACTCTAACTGGCCGAAGTGTCATTTTTCATAGAAACATTTTTAGATGGTATCTGAAATGCTTATTTGAGCGTTCAGGGTTTTGCCTATTTTGTTCACACACAGATACACAACAGGTGATCATATAGTGTGAGTGTCAACACCTTACAATATATAGTTATTTTTATATTTGAAAAAAAAGGTAAATGGAGATTCCAAACAAGGTTTTTCACATGTCGGTTAAGATATCCTCGAACTTCTCCCTCGCGATTCACCACACGATGTTGTAGACCGGTGTCCAACGACGATGCAAATTTCCCTGATCGCTTCCAACCATCTTCCAACCTAATTGGGCGGAATAATAGCACGTGGATGCAGTAAAAAAAACACCATAGTGATGATGATGATGGCTAATTATGGTGGGATGCCATTAAGTGAGAGGGGGGTCGATACTTAGCCAGTATGGAAATATGGATGTGTGTGTCTGTTGCATATTGATGGAGCTGATAATGTTCGACACCGGCAAGAATCGATGTTCTGTCAGACCAGATACCTCTTCTTTTTTCTTCTTCCACGTCTTTACGTTCTTTTTACATAGCATCATTCCGTAATGTACGCTGATGAGTTGATGGTCTCTGTTCGGTTACAAGGAACTTTGTTAGGATGAGGCAGTTCAAACCATTGTAACTTACTACATATAGACACAATGGTTTTCGTTTCTATCACAAGTTCAACTTCACTGATGAATACAAGTAACCAAACTGGGACTTATCAAAACCAAACTGGGACTTATCAAACTGCAAGTACAAAAGATAGCTGATTTCTATATAAAGTAAATATGTGGTGTACTTATACAGTACAAGCACTCACAAAATATTCGCCATCATTATCACAACCAGGTCTTCTTGTGGTATATTTTGAAGAATATTCACTTATGTTGTTGAAGTAAGACTGCTTATAGCTTATATATATATAATTGAATTAAATAAATTTAAAATATTTGCAGAGTTTCTTTATTCAGATATTAGGGGGCAAGCTTTCGCGTGGTCGCCCTTCATCAGGCCACTGGCTGATTTTAAATTTATTTAATTCAATTATAATTTAAATTTGCATATCTATATATATATAATTGAATGTCTGTCTGTGTGTACTCTATAGATTCAAAAACCATACATCCAATCGCCGTGAAATTTTGGGATATTATTAGGTATATCCCCGGGAAGGTTTTTGAAAAATAATTTCTTGAATATCTTGAATATCCTTAGAGTTATTTGCAGATTTGTAGATTTAACTCGCAAGCAGCGCCCCCATTGCGATGATAACAAGTTTTTTTATCTATAAGTTTTTTATCACTAAGTTTATTATCTTAAAGATTATTTATCAAAATTAAGATTTTCTACCTATTAATTGCGCACATGTCAAAGTTAGATATCGAGTATTTTTCAAGGGACCGGGAAAAAATGTTCACTAGATAAAACGATGATTTTGTAATGTAGAAAATTAGGAAAGACAAAATTCAGGATGACACGGCAATTTATTTGAAACAAGATGAGATAAGGGACGGGGAAAAATGTTCACTTTATCGAGAGATTCAAATTTACGAGTTTCAAATTATCAAAATATATCTTTTTTTTTATAAGCTTATAGAGAATTGTTTTAACAAATGTTCGTTAGACAAACCTTTACTCGGGTAAAACCCGGGCGAAGCTGGGTACGTCCGCTAGTATATATATAAGCTATATAAAGTTATAAAAGAAGGAATATAAAAGGTTAGGACTAAGCACCATAGGAAGGAATTACTTGTTGTATAATCACTTGTTATTAGAAAGTTTAATGCCTGGAAGAAAATGAATAGGAAAGGAAGAGAATCCAAATAATTGACTTAATATGGTCGGTCATGTTAAATAAAATCACTGGTCAGTATCTAAAAAGAAAGGAGAGACATTTGCCTAAATACATTCATATGCATTCAGCAGAAAGCGCACGCGCTTGCTAATTTCGGGTTTACAAGAGTTTAGGTACTAGAAGGAAGTCTGTTTCAATGAAAATGTATTGATAGTATGTCTAGAACGAAGTAAACAGTTTAGGGCAAGGGTCGGCAAACTTTTGAGTCGAAAGAGTCAAAAATTAAAATCTATATATAATGAATGTTTGTTTGTTTGTATGTCCGGTATACAAATTCGCAGTAGTTCACTAATTCAAACCAAAATTTCCATACATAGGTAAAATAATACGGGGAAGACGATAGGCTATTTTAAAAATATATATAAATCAATTAATAAAACTATATATTCAAATTATTCTACTTAGCTCACGAACTGCGCCCTCTATCAAAGATTAGATTACATTATGCTGATGCAAACAAATAGATAATGCTAATAACAAACAATTATTATAAAAAAATCTTATCTAAATATATATCACTCGGGTAGATATGCACACGGGTCAATCCCGGGGCGAAGTCCGGGTCACCCGTCTAGTTTACAATATTTCAAAGGTTTTAACGAGCCACACAATTTTTTTCTTTCCAACAATAAATAGTATAAATAATATTTGCGTATTGGACTATATAGTTTCACGTCCAAAAAGCCGCGTGTGGCTCGTGAACCGCAATTTGCCGACCCCTGATTTAGGGAGGTCTTCTATAGAACCACGCTAAGTTTTCTACGGGACAAAGAAATGCTAGGACCAACTTCCAGCAGGTTGTACGCAGGAGCGTTAACGCTAACGTGGTGTTGCAGGAACCTGCAGGAGAGCGTGCAGTGCGTTGACGACCACATGAGACGCTGTTTCAACATCGTCCAACGCAAGGTCTTCAACCACGTGGTGGCGGGCGCTAGGAAAGTCATCGAGGAGCTGTGTATGCGGGGACCAACCCAAGATGGTAACTACATCTACTATTTCTCTCTGCCCCTACGCGTCTGTTTAGCAGACAATAAGAGTACCATAGACAGATGAATTATAAAATAGACATTGAATTATAAAATTCAAAGAATATCTCTATATGTAAATAATATTTATGAATCTTTCTAAGTAACTTTCTGTGTATCTTTCCATTGTTGAATATTTTCTTTGTTATATTTGTATGTACATTTAGCGCAAGTGTCCCTAGGGGGATATAGCGTTTTGAATTGAAATAAAATAAAAAAAATAGACAGATGAAAGAACAAATATTTCAATATTAAATGACATTATTCATAGTAGATCCCCTAGAATTTCAAATGTGCAAACATAGATTGACCTACTTCGGACACATAATGAGAGTAAATATGTTGATGTTGGGAAAACATTGACGGAAGAAGAAATAGAGGAAGACGTCCAATGAGCTGTCTGGAAGGTGTTGAGGAAACTACCGGAGGTCACTAGATGAGCTACGAGTAATGGCCAATCACAGCTCAAATTGAAGAATTTGCATCCATACAGTCACTAAAAGTCGATTTGATAGATACTGACAAAAAAACAAGTTATGGGGGGTAGGGAATCCCTGTTTAAGTCCCTCAAGGCTTATTCGACACGAGCGTACGTCTTCCTGACCCACTCAGGGATTTGAGGATTCAGGAATGAAGAAGGATGACGTGTCTGAGATACGGGCCTTCTCAGTGAGGGCAATCAATTAATTCCAAGATGTAGTTGTAGAGAATTGCCTATATTCTCGGAAAGAGTATAAATGTAGTATACTAAAAGAAAGAGAGAATAAATCACACAGATTCGATTAACAATTTTAAAAAATTTCAATAAAATAAATGTAATGCAATCCAGACAGGAAGCATACGAATATACGAGCATACGAGTATAACTACAAAAATTTAAAACACCACCTCCTAAAGGTACAATAAAAATTTTCTGATTGCTTGCGACATCTATCGGAATAAATATCAACTAATCAGTAATTTATCTATCAACGGCGAAGAAAAATATAATGAACTGCGCATGCGTCACCAATGACGTTGGGAAGTAGAAAAAGGGGGTTAATATGGCGAGAGAATAAATTAGACATGGTATATATGTACATATAAATCAATTAAAGCTATGTATATTATAATAATTAACGTTCGTTTTACCGCACATTATATTGATTTACAATATATAAATAGGTTTTAAACCTTGTTTTCTACGCCAATGATTTATCTTCATTTATACGTGGAATAAAGTCGACAACGTATGAATAAAGAGTTAATATATGACCATATATAGAGAACGAGCATATATATAACACCGAAGTAATATAGCTCAGTTATAAGAAGAACACACAAAGAAAGTGGCAAATTCTCCCCCAAATAGAAATCCAGTAAATGTATGAATTGTCTTGTAAAACTGCGGCGTATATTACGGCGCGGGGCATGTAATTCGAAGCAGACGACTGATAAATCCCCGCAATTGTTGGGTATCGTCTGCCTGACATTCGTTTTGGCGGGAAAACAAAAGGATGATGCCTTTAAATCACCGCGTTTAGTGGGTGAGGGACGCGATTTTTTTAAATTACGGATAGTAGGGGAGGGGTAGTGAGGAAGTCTATTTTTTTGTTTAAATCCTAGAAAATATCGAAGTGGGAATGAAGACGGGTGGCCGGTCGTTTGTCTCAATACCGCCCCCGGTGTGTTATTACCTCGTTTAGTTGTCACGTGGGCCTTGTGACGTCACTTCCGGCCCCCGAGACCGGATATAGGTATGCATATACGTCGTAATGATCTATCGAGATTATGGAACGTTTATTGATACTTTAAAAGAAAAAATAGAAGGGAGAAAAATGTAAGGATGTCAAGGCAATTTAATTCCATTTATTATTGTTATTATCCCTAGAAATATAGGCCATTATAATTACGGAGGGTAGTAGTTAGCTTTTACTACAAAGTGAAAAGCAGTTCTACTCTTGTACATACAAATGTACCATATCCTCGTTTGGTTATTTGCACTCACTGGTAGTGTTGGAACTTTTGCAAGAATCGGGGGAACATTTTAAAGTAATATTTTTCTTCAGAAAAAAAAAAGGACTCAATGCGGGATTTGATCCCGGTTCGTGACTGTCGGGGAACCATTGTAAAGTATTTTTTTTCCTTCAGAAAACAAAAGTGCCTGATGCAGGCGGGATTAGATCCTGGTTCGTGACTGTCGGTGAACCATTGTAAAGTATTTTTTTTTTCTTCAGAAAACAAAAGTGCCTGATGCAGGCGGGATTAGATCCTGGTTCGTGACTGTCGGGGAACCATTGTAAAGTGATTTTTTCCTTCAGAAAACAAAAGTGCCTGATGCAGGCGGGATTAGATCCTGGTTCGTGACTGTCGGGGTACCATTGTAAAATAATTTTTTCCTTCAGAAAAAAAAGTGTCTGATGCGGGCGGGATTCGATCCCGGGTCGTGACTGTCGGGGGACCATTGTAAAGTAATTTTTTCCTTCAGAAAAAAAGTGCCTGATGCGGGCGGGATTAGATCCCGGTTCGTGACTGTCGGGGAACCATTGTAAAGTAATTTTTTCCTTCAGAAAAAAAAAAAGACTCAATACGGGATTCGATCCCGGCTGTAGAGAATCGACGTTTTTTACCATTCCTCTACCAACCAACCATCCCATATTTAGAACTATAATAGCGCTATAAATGGTGTATCTGTCATGAAGTACTGGTGTATGCAGAGTATCTCCGTCACGCCGTATGTTTCCGCAACATCTCCCTAGACGAGGACAAATGTGCCGCCACCTACCATCTGATCCAGGAAGTGTCCGGTTCAGTGGACAACCAGAGAGACGTGGAGGAAGGTCTGCGTCGTACTTGCTGGTAGGTTCCTCACCTCATCTTTCACTCTAACTTATCATTGCAATAAGAGCGCGCCGTAGAAAATCATTGCTTTATTTTTAAAAAGAATCATACGTGTCAGAAATAGTTTATGTTGTGTCTCCTCCCAGTATTAGTCACACACGCAGCCGATATCTACTGGTCAATTTCTCTTTAATTGCACCGTTAATGTCGTATATATATACAAATATATATTTACATATTAATAATTTTAAAAAACATGCAAAATACATACAGATGTTTAACAATTTACATACACAACAGTTTACATTTTGGATAACAGATGGCGCGGCTAATGCTTCATATTTCAATCTCTTTGACCATACTAAAGATTCCTGAGGGCGGCCCTCTTAGAGAATACCAACCTTAGTCCTTAGAAAATCTGCCAAGAAATAAAACTGCATGGCGTCACCACATCAATTGGACTTCCACACACTAACATTGTAAATAAACCAAGAATACTTAGGTTAGAAGGACAGTCCTGGTAGTTGGCGACCTTTGTATGATCTAGGAACCTGGGTTAACTAAATAGATAACGAAATTCTATTATACAGATCGAATCTACTTGTTAGAAGGGGTCGAAAAGTAATAAAAATTTAAGGAAAATGTCTAAAAAGAATCAGATATCTGGCATATTAGTCCTCAATATCATAAAGATTTTGTTTGAAATGAAGGCGATAAAAACGTGGTGATTTTCTTTTAATAGTAAAAAACAAGCTTTCAGGCAAGAATGCCCTTCTTCAGGTTACAACTTGGAAAAATTTTGAAATTATGGATACGAAAGATAGCCCAATACAGTAGGTAAATATTTGAATGTAATTCTACTGTCTTATAAGCTTATGTCCATAGTTTACTTGAAAACCATTTCTAAGATTCCATCCTTCAGTGTAGCATATAAAAGCAGAATGATCCAATACAGTATTAGAGCTCTGAGAAGCGGTCTGGTGGATTAAATTGGCGAAACCGCTGGGAGGGTTCACCACTGATGAGCCAAGCCCTCCCAATATATTTTTTCATCGCAGTAAGGACAGTAGAAGTTCGTTTTATGTATAAAAGAAACATTCGCGCTTTTAAATCCTTTTATTTTATAAGTAGGTAAATAGTTCAGCTGGGGGGATTGGCGAGGTAAAACACGGAGTATTGGGGTGGGAGGTCGATTTTTCGGTTGAAACTGGGCGTGCAGTGCGAGACCAAAGATTCAAGGACTAGGCGCTGATACTTGTTCCCGACGCCCTTGTAAACGCATACAGTGCTGTCCAAATTGAACGAGTGGCGAAATTCTGTGATGTATTGGCATAAGAGAGACTTGCGGTCATTGGAGCGTATGTTGCGGCTGTGTTCAGATAATCTGGTGCAGATAGATCGACCGGTTTCTCCGATGTAACACTGTTCGCAATCGAGACAGGGAATTTTGTAAATTGATGAATTTTGTAAAGATTTTGTTGTAACGGCCAATATACGAGAGAAATGAAGATAAACTGTTTTAAATCAAATTTAGTTTTAAAATATCAATTTTTCTATTAATATATAAACAAAGAGATCATTTTTTTCAAAATAATACATAAAGAAATTATGTATAAATTTTTAAAATGTGATAGGTATAAAAAAAAAGTCCAATCGAGAAAAAAGTTGATTTCAATTTTATTAAAAACTCCTCAATGATCTAGCTTCCAATCTGTGACAAAATAAAGATATTTGACCACGGAGAGACTAAATGAAATGGAATGTCAAATATTTGGTGACATCTCTCAGACCAAACGTCCCAGAAGTAAATTTATTAACTTCTACCTCATCTCTCTTTCCAAATATCTATATATTCACTCAGTAAGATTCTACTGTGTGGTCTTTTTTTACTTTTTCCTTTAATTTTTAGATTCTGGAGATATAGCTTATTACATTTTATAAATATAGAATATTAAAAGATAGGTTTGTTGGGTGAAGCATGTCTCTTTTATTGTTGGGAAATATGCAAGTTTCCGAGGCTGATGTTCTTCTACTGACAAAGAAATATAACGCTAACATGACTGGAAGATTTTTAAGACAGTATAGAAGAAGCAGCCTTATTTGCATATCGAGAAATTCTGCCTTATGTATATTTGATTAAGTTTAAATATTTTTGATATTTTGATATAAAGAAAACATAGTACCAAGTTGATTAGAGCAAACCACATTCTCATGGATAAAACTTAGGAATTTTTATATTTGTTTGACGCTAGTCTTCTCTCTTTTTAAGAAGACAGAGATAATTTTATTCACACTTTTTCCATTTTTATTTGGACGTTTGCGTTCTCTAGAATAAAAAAAAAACATATTAATTGAAAAAAAAAAGATAAAAGATATTATGAATATTTCTCCCGTATAAAGGTTACATGGTAAATCAAATTTCCAGATTACTTTGAATAGATTACCTTTTATAAAAATCCATAATGAAGTTTTTTGATTGTTATTTTGGTCATTTTCTATTAAAGTAGCGTGTCTATAATGTAGCCTTTGTTTAGGGTATGTAAATATTTCTATGGATATTTTCAAATGTAATCCATACAGAGAATGATGTGATTGTATTTACATATCGAGTATATGTTATTTAAGAACAAAGATGAAAGGGTTTGGAATGTGAACACACAAACAGAGGTATGTGCCATGGTAATCATCACTGTGCTATCAAGACTGGACAAAGCCAAGTTGAGATTTCCATAATTAGGTGCGCTCCCCACCGGCAATGTAAACAAGAACAATGAGATTAGTGTGGGTAGAACTGCTGATGTCACAATTGGGACCATTCACAATCTGCTCCTAATTCGATTTAAATCCGCCATGTTTGTTCTTGGCGGGAAACCCAGGTCTCGTCTGCCCCTTTTTATATATATATTATTTGTTTCTTTTGGTAAAAATTCTGTAGGAGACACGTTACTATATTCACAGATATTCTATCTAGCCATTCTTCATTTTAGATTAAGCAGAGTGGAAATTTGCTAATTCGTTCAACCTACAATTCACTTTCCTTCGTGTTAAGGTTTGATGTTAAGAACTCAATTATCGTTGAAGTGAGAAAAAGTGTGTTGTTGGTGAGTATTTCATTAAAGAAATATTTTGAGACTAAGAACATTAATACATGTGATTCTAAACATAATTAAAATGTTTTAATTTTGTTTTATTTTATATATAAGTACTCTTCAAGTCTACCATTTTAAATGTAAGGAGTAAGCCTATGAATAATTGGGGATCTGCTTTTGATTTTTGCAGATTGCTCTGAAAATTGAATTAACTCGACTTATAGTTGATATTGATGAACGTCGATATATATATGTTATAAAAAC
>CP092868.1:19351303-19376528 GCA_030710605.1 Cordylochernes scorpioides
AAATGAGATTTGATTTTCTGCTTGAAATTTGGATCATGTTGAGGATTATGCCATGGAGTTATTTGCTGGTTCTTTTTAGTACTAAATGGTATTGGTGATGCAGTCGTGGCAAGAATCTTGAAAGTAAAATAATAAAAATAGTAAAGATTAGAAATCCCTTTAATTGAGCTTAAAAGATAAATAATAACATAATTTGGTAAAAGTGCTGCCTGACTTAAGGCGAATAAAACAAGGAAAAACAAAAGATTATTTACATAATGTACAAAGATTTGAGCCGACCATCGGGGAAGAACAACAACGAGTTTTTATAGGTGAAGCATGACCTCTGGCGGTCGATTTAATCTATGAAATATATTTTTAAATAAAATAATATTTTAATATAACATTTTAAATAATACCTTTATATAACATATACGTATATACTCGACTATTTGCATATACTATTTATGCAAATTTTAAATCCTGATCATATTCTTACTGTTATTGTAAGTGTCCATCAAGTCAACTTTTGTTGATTAAATGAACAAATATTCTTCAATTTGATCTGTTGGTGACCCTCTCTTGCAGATCATCTAGTAGCCTTCTGATAGATTACTTGACCCCTTTTAACCAGCTCATTGCAGGTCTTCCTCTTTTCCTTTAATTTTCCCAACATCGATATCTTTTCTAATCTATTCAATCTCATTATATTTCCGAAATAGATTAGTCTTTTTATTTTGAAAATAGAGCAATCCATAAATAAATCTTTAATTAAAAAGGCATATATTGGATCAAAATATCATTTATTTTACCAATTTTTCAGTTGGCTGAACGCCAACCTTTATCAAGGTGTTATAACCTAACTAAGACACACTTTAAAATGTTATAACACCTTGATAAAGGTTGGCGTTCAGCCAACTGAAATATTGGTAAAATAAATGATATTTTGATCCAATATATGCTATTTTAATTAAAGATTAGTCTTTGTTTGCATATTTGGGATTCTAGGGATCAAACAGGATTAATTTCATCCTTAGTATCTTTCTCACGATCACATTGACTTTATTTTTTTATGAAAAATCTTTTTTTTTTAATATTCGTTTTATACGTTTTAATTAGCAATCACTCTGAGAATTTGAAATTCACGTAGAAAGGCGGCTTCAGTTTTTTTTAAATACTTTTTATGCTGGCTAACGTTTATTTAGTTTACAACTTAGACGATGATATTTACCAAAACTTCTATGAAAATATAGTTTTTCTTCTGAGCGAGGTGTCACTTTATTGATAAAATGACATATCGATAACATAGACATCATTTCCAAGGTAGTTCACGTGAGTTGTGACGGTATATATATTGGAGTCGCTTAGAAAGTAAACCTTTATAAAAATTATGAAAAAGGCATCTCCTTATCGTGCAACTGAAAGTTACTGATGGCTTGCACCATCTAATTTATGCACCTTATCCCAGTACAATATCACATTTCTACTATTTTTTCACTTCATAAAAATGTAAAGAGTTTCCTTATCAACGGATCAATTTACAATACAATATAACGCGGCTGATGATTGTAAAACTAAAATTGCAATTATACCGCGAATGTTTCTTTTAAACAAAAGTCGAAATCTATTTTAAAGAGAAATAACGATTATTTCTAACTTTAAGGATGAAGTATGATAGGATGAATTGTGAAGAGTAATGACAAACGGAAAAATAAAAGTGTCCAGGGGCGGGAAAATATTCAGCTTTTAATATAATTTTATAGTTTTTACAATAATGAAAAGGGGGTAATATTGCTTACCTCAATGGAGAATTCTTCCACACCTTGAAACATTGAGCCACCATGTGGCCTTTACCAAGGGCCAGATGTTGCAGCCCTAACGCCATTAGGTTTTCATATAACCGCTACCAAGGACCAAATATTACAGTCGCCAACAGTTTTAATACGGCTTATGAGAAGGGTCAGATATTTCGGTCTTTGCATTGCCATTAGATCTCCATTCGGCTTATGACAAGGGACAGATATTTCGGTCTTTGCGTTGTTATTAGATTTCCATGCAGCTTATGACAAGGGTCAGATATTTCGGTCTTTGCGCCGCCATTAGATTTCCATGCGGCTTATGACAAGGGTCAGATATTTCGGTCTTTGCGCCGCCATTAGATTTCCATGCGGCTTATGATAAGAGTCAGATATTTCTGTCTTTGCGTTGCCATGAGATTTCCTTGCGGCTTATGGCAAGGGTCAGATATTTGGGTCCTCGCGTTGGCATCAGATTTCCATGCGGCCTATGACAAGGATCAGATTTTGCATTCCAGGCATTGTTTTTAAATCCTTTCAAGCGCGAAATTGTGAATCTTACAAATCAGATTATGATAAGAACGACACATTTTTCGTGAAGAAACGCGTTCGTGGATGGCTTTTCTTGATTTATCAAGAAATTGGGTTGGCCAAATATCAGGGAACAGGTTAAATCAATGAATAGTTTATTTCTGTTCCACCAGATGGCGCTCTGCCTTCTGAAAAGCACATGTGCTCCTGTTCAGGATATGCCTTCTTTATTTTTAATATTGTTTAATATTTAATATGTTTTAAAATTGACATTTTCAAAAATTTCAATGTCAATACCGTCAAGAGAATCATTTAGAAGTAGTAAAATTTAAATAATTTGGATTCAAAATTTAGATGCTCTAGTTCACCCTTCAATAAGTAATAGCTTTAATCTTTTTACAGCGATCGCAAAATAGGAATTCTTCTTGTAATAAGCCTTGGTTATTCAGAGCCTTGTTCATGTATAACATATGATCAAGGTTATAAAAAATTTCAACCTCTTCGGTATATCTACCAAAAGAACGCTTGTTCCAAAGATTATTTTTGACAGCCGAATTATTAGATGAAATTATAGCCTTGGTTTCAAATTAAAACAAAGAGATCTCCTTATTTCTACGTTACCGTAACTTGTACAATTTCGCTTAATCATGATGCAGAAGCAATTGATGATCCACAATTACTTGTATATATTGGTAACCAGAGCTCCAATGATATCATCAGTATATTTCTCATCTAATATCTTGTGGAAATAATTGTTTCTGTGATTGTTTCACCTTCGCCTATTCTTCCCGAATTCAATAGAGATGAATTTGATTATTTTATTTGGCTTTTCTTTTGCGCAAAAAAATATTTCATTATTTCGTTTTTCAACATATCGCAAAGTAAATCGGTCTAATTCATTGTGAATAAAAAGGCAAATATTAAATATAGGTTGAATCGAAATCAACTGAGAATAGCTTTGAATAAATATGGAGGAGCCATTGTTGTTACCATAGATCTATATTTCTAAGGGAGATTTGTGAAAAATATCATTCCGTAAAATATTAAAAGAAGTGGATATATATTACACTAATATATTCACAGTTATGTAAATATCATTTTAAAAGATATTATAAATATTTTTGGGAAGGGACAGATATTTTGGCCTTTGTGCCGCCATTAGATTTCCATGCGGCCTATGACAATATCGTCACAATAAAAATGAAGGAAGGCAAACATGAGAATGGCAAAGCTATTCTTTTGGGTCAAAACAACCACCAACTTATTTACATAAAGCAACAGAGGCAATCATAGAAAAATTCTGAGTAGAAAAATATGTAAATTAGTATACTAAGATATTTTGACTCATTTTAAAATACTCTGCCCCACAATATTATCTTCAATTAATAGCGACAATCAAGAAGACATTATTTACTTGGGGGGGCGCATTCCTATATAATTCCCAAATTGAAAATATAAAAGTCATGCAGAGCAAACCTCTACAAATTTGGGAAGAATTCTACGTTATCATCCAGTTTTTAAATATTTGCCAACTCCAAACAAAAATTCAACCTGAGATATAAAATTCCCTAAAAAATATTCCCAGCCACTTACATTGGAGAACTAGAAAAAACTCTTGAATAAAAACTAAATCAAAACATTAAACAGCTCTTAAAAATCATGACCCACTATCCTCTTCAGCTGTGATCACCATATATTACAGAATTATATCCCGAACTTCGAAAATATATCAAAATTCTAAAAGTGCGAGAAGTTGGAATATACACTGCGTGACATTGAAAATGGAACACCAAGAAATAGTGGCCAGAAAATTATGCAAATTTCAGGGTAGACGCGCCTAACCGAGTTATGCAAATGATGTAAAATGCGCAGCTCTCGTGCGCACATGGAGTAAGATATAAGGGAAGGAACTTGCAGAAAGGACAGTATTTAAGTATTTAAGTATAAAGGATAGTCGTTATTTCTTCAAGGAAAATCATTGTAGAAATTTTGTTCTTGTGTCAAAAGACACGTGTAATAACAGAGAATGCCAGGTCATCGTAAACGGAGGCAGTTCAAGCAGACAGACGCTTTTACGAGGGGCATGGTGATGGACTGAAAAGGGCAGGTTGGTCCATACGTCAAATCGCAGCTGATACACACCTTGGTGCGTCCACGGTGCACCGACTGTGGAGAAGATGGTTGGAACAAGGAAATGTGGCAATTTATAGGAATGTCGGTGCAACCAGAGTGACGTCAGCACGTGTGGAATGGCGTATCCTTCGACAAGCAGTGTCGGCCCCACAAGTCACTTGTACCGCCATCCTGCAACATGTGCAAGACACCCTAGATCATTCCATCTCGACCAGAACCATTTCCCGTCGATTGGTTGCTAATGGCTTGCACTCATGCCGTCCGCTAAGAAGACTGCCATTGACCCCACCGAATAGGCGCCAACGTTTGGAATGGTGCCGGGCTAGATCGACGTGGATGACGGAATGGCACAGGGTCGTGTTCTCAGATGAGTCGCGTTTCTGCTTGTCCAGTGATAGTCGCTGTGTACGCGTGTGGCGTCGACGTGGAGAAAGGTCCAATCCGGCAGCAATTGTGGAACGCCCCACCGTGCGACAACGTGGAATCATGGTTTGGGGCGCAATCGCGTATGATTCCAGGTCACCTTTACTTCGTATTCAGGGCACTATGACGGCCCAACGATACGTTGATGATGTGCTGCGACCGGTGACACTCCCCTACTTTCAGGGGGTACCCAATGCCCTTTATCAGTAGGATAACGCCCGACCGCACACTGCTCGCATTAGCCAACAAGCTCTGCAAGATGTACAGATGCTTCCCTGGCCACCGTACTCTCCTGATCTCTCACCAATCGAGCACGTCTGGGACATCATTGGACGCCGTTTGCATGCCTTGCCACAGCCGCGTTCGGAAGACGAACTGTGGCAAATGGTTGAGAGGGAATGGAGAGCCATCCCTCAGGACGCCATCCGTACTCTGATTGACTCTCTACCTAGACGTGTTGCTGCGTGCATCGCCGTCCGCGGTGGTCCTACTTGCTACTAAGCCGACGCCGTTCTCGCTCTGTATTATGACTATCATTTTGAAATAAAGATCAATTATTGTTCGTCCCTGTCTCTCTCTGTCTGCCGAGTTTCATCACTTTCTGGCCACTATTTCTTGGTGTTCCATTTTCAATGTCACGCAGTGTATGTGAAAAATCCGTGTAACCTTCCCTTTTAAATCTGTATAATTCGAATTCATTCTATATATTAAATCAATGTATCTCTTTTAATCTCTTCTTTACACAGAACTTACATATCCAGGTCAGTGAAGAAGCCGCAAAGTCAGTTTTGGCCCAATTACTACCCTACCTATATGCCATGGTTTTGGAAGATTAGACACGGGGGTCGGTGGAAGAATGGTCTAAACCGTTGGTTTTCGACCGCTACAACCCGGGATCGAATCCCGCATTGAAAAAAAAAGTTCCAATGGACCCCCGATTCTTGCAGAAATCCAATCCCACCAGCGAGTGCAAGTAACCTAACAGGGCTCTGGCACATTTTTATGTGCAAAAGTCGAACTGCTTTTCATATATGTAGACATGTGGTGAACTTACAGTAAAAGTAGTCGCCAACTTTTACCCACCATGATTAGCAGGGTCTCTACCACGTGTGCTAGGGATAATAATAATAAAAAAAAAGATTAGGCATATTTTATAACTTCTTCTGTAGGTCATCAACAAACCGCAACCACCACTGTATTGTTGAGAGCCACATTCCGAAACCATGGTACACAAAAAAACGATTTTCTTCGAATTTTCCAAAATTGGTGACTGCTCTGACAGCTTGGTGAATGCTGGTGACTGCTCTCAATCTGAGCATCCTACTTAGAGTGAAGCTCAAACGATGCATCGTTTACTAAATGGAATTTATATATTCATTTAGATAGAAATGCCAGTTTACATATATACCAAAATATATAGGATAAACTTTTATAAGATTATTTTTTAAAAGATAGAAATCTATAAAAATACATCGATAGGTTTATTAATATATTGTAAAAAATTATTTATTAATTTTATTATTTTTATTAACAGAGTGGTCATTTTTATGTTTATACGGAGGGTGTTTCCTTTCAAATGAAACGATTTTCGAGCGCTCGCGTTTTGCACGTGCAGGCATGCTGCACACGACACTGGTTCCAATAGATCTAGAATCTTCTGGAGAATTCATTTTCATCAGGTATCATGATTTTTGCAACATGGGGGGAGAGAGACTAACGCTCCAAGTCGAACAAACAATTCGGACACTTTCCAAAGAAGGAAACAGTTATAGCGTCATAGTGAAAAAGCTAAAAGCAGAAGGAATAGATGTTGGCAAAGCTACAATATGTAGGGTAGTAAATGGCATCGGAAAGAAAAGGGAAGCTGAATCCAATGGGCAAAAATTTCAAGTCGATCGACCACGTCCGGTGCGGACCCCCGCCACGGTTTCCAAGGTAAAGCGGCTAGCAACTACTGAAAATCCACCATCTCAGCGCCAACTTTCCAGAATGTGTGGAACATCGCTAAAAACGATAAATAACATCATTCACAAAGATTTGGAACTGGATACCCGACGAAAAGGCAAGGTTCACAAGCTCACCCCTTTCCACATGAAAAACCGTGCAACGAATGCCCGGAAGCTCTACGAGGAACACCTGGCCGGTTCCAGATCGGAATATACTGCAACATTGGACGAAGCATGGATGTATGTGACGTATTGCAATGGAATCCGGAAGATCTGTTACATCAAAAGAGGCAATCAGGTCCCGGATAATTGGGTTCACCAATGCTCCGAAACTTTCCCTAAAGGTTTCATGGTTGTCGGGGTAATGACTGGCCGTGGAGTCCTTCCGCTCATAAAGGTTCCATCTAAGGTGAAGGTGAACTCAGAATTCTATATAGAATGCGTTCTGAAACCTGTCATCGAACAACTGAAGGACCTTTACCCAGGGGAAATGGACAAAGTGTTCCTTCATCACGACAAAGCCTCTTCCCATACCTCCAACAAAACCCAACAGTTCCTACAAGAAATGAAGGACACCCTAGGCCTAAATTTTATCAGGAACTCGGACATTCCAGTGAAGTCTCCCAACGCCAGCCCACTGGATTTTTACGGGTTCGGTATGTTGAAACAACGGCTCTTCAACCGACGTCCCAAAACTGAGGCCGGACTTTGGAAAGCCGCACAAGAGGAGTGGTCGAATGTTTCGCTCTCCAAAGTCAAGGAAGTGTTCGCAGCTTGGAAAGTCCGATGCAGGGAGATAGCCAAGAAGAAGGGGAAGCACATAGAACACATGAAAAAAATTCACGTTCGAAAAATAAAGTTCTAACGGACGTTTGAAATCGTTTCATTTGAAAGGAAACACCCTCTGTATTTTGCGACTCTGTAAATTTCTCTCGTGGCTTTTGTTTATCATTTATAATTTGTTCTTGCCTGACATAAATTGCTGTGCTATCCTGAAGTTTGTCTTTCCTCATTTTCCACGTGGCAATATAATCATCGCACAGTTTTACCTTCAGTTGAAGTCTTCATACATAGCAAGATTTATAGAACTAATATGCAACTATGAATCTATATACCATTTTAAAAGAAAGCTTTGAATAATTAAATTTTATTTCAATTATACCGCATGCACATGACCAGGCACTTGGCTATAGGAGTTCTTGAAAATAAAGATACTTCGGCCAGTAAATCTCTTTCTTACCTCGACGTTTCGTCGAAGTTTTTTTTTTTGTCGAAACGTCGAGGTAATAAAAGGATTTACTGGCCGAAGTATCTTTATTTTCAAGAACTATGAATGCCGGCCAGGCAGCCTCTATCTTTACAATAGGCTATAGGAGATACAAACAAAACTTATAATCAATATATAGTCAATCGAAATTTCAGTTAACGAAAATTTAAAATTTTCCATTCAAATCTAAAAATTTATCCCTTTTTCAATGAATATAAGTGTTCACAAAAACATTATAGAGATAAAATATAAAGTTAAATAGAATTAGTAGGATATTTTAACATCAGTTCCACCGACACTTATGAATAATAGGGGACATGATCTTACGGAACATGGCGGTTAAGGAACACTACCCTAGATGGGATAACATGTAGTAATGAGAAATATATTTTTATCAAAAGTCAACAATATCTAACCCGTATTCATAGGGGGGGATAGATTTTATAAAGTAAAAAAGAGATAGATAATAATAAAAAATACTATTATACTCAAATATATATAATTTCTCAAGGAATAAAATACACGAGGTCAAAAATATTCAGAGAATTATCCTTCAATTGAGAAAAAAAAGGCTAATATATAAAAAATGGTCAAAATTAAATATTTATTTATCACAGAGAGAATTTTGACAAGGAGGCAGTTAATAAATCAACCCCAGCTATAACATTCCCTTCCCAAGGGTTATAATAGTATGCAAATGATGATAATATCATTATACGGAATAGTATACTGGGTCTTTATTGCTCTGTGTGCTTGGAGCTCGGCTTTATTCTATATTTTAGAATAGATATTGAAATTTTTTCTAGCTTTAAAGCTCAATAAATAAAATGTTCACACCTTTAATTCTTTATTATTTTCAGCTTTAAACTGTCCTAATTATTTGCTGTGTGTTTAACCCATATAATGTACAAGATTTATTTTATACATTGATATATAATCTACGCAGTATCCAAATCAAGTTTTGATCCAGTAGCCACGTTTTTTGTAATTATTTAATAATTTCTTAAAATTTTGATTATATGCAAATAAGGAATTTCTCTCTTTTAATAGACGTATTCACAAAAATGATTTTATTTGATCTCTGGACATAAGACGCGGATCGGTGAATAAACCATAATACCGTTTGCTTGTTTGTGTTTTTTTTGCCAAAAAATCGTTTAAAAATAAAAAAAAACTTGCATTCTATATTATAGAGCTACGGTCTTCATAAATACAGAGGCGATTACAAATTTGTAATATCTTACGAGTGAAGTTATGAATGCGGTTGGATCTGTTCAAAAGAGGGTTTTTTTTTTTGCTAGTGAAGTGAAGTAGGGATGATTTTAGGTCGGAATTTAAGGTAAAGTGATGTTCATATACATAATAAGAAAGTATATATCCTCCTTATAAGAAAAAAGCATTAAAATTATTGTAAAGATAGTGTGTTTTAATATATTTATATTTTCACATAGAAAATTAGGATGGACAAAACTTCAGGATAACACGGAAATTTCATATTTAAGGCAAGAACTAATCAACATTCATTTAAAATACCAGATAAGGTACTAAAGCAAGTTTACAGAGTAGCAAAATATAATATGTATAATCTCTTAATAAAATAATAAATATAAATGAAAGGATTTAAAAGCACGAATATTTCTTTTATACATAATTACAAACTTCTACTGCCCTTACTGCGATGAAAAAATACATTGTAGAAGTTTGTATTATGTATAAAAGAAACATTCGTGCTTTTAAATCCTTTCATTCTATATGTATTGATGGCGCGTTATTGCTTTGTGTTAAAATAATAAATATTTTGCTACAATATATTCTTGCATACAATGAGTAGCATTCAAAATACAATATCAGATATAGGGTAAATTTCCTGAGAACATATAACCTAATGATGTGTCCTTACAAAAAGAAGTATTTACCAGAAGTCAGGTATATAAGGTAAGGTCAACCTAATCAATAGAATTGCAATTTTAGAAAGTGAATCGAATTTGATACCAATATTGCGTTTCATTTTTAAATCTTATTCTCTAGCTTTCAGGCGTCAAATTGGCCCTTTAACAGGCTTTAAAACAATGATGGTGTATACATTGTTTTAAGACCCGTTGAAATATAAATATCTTGGCACGAAAGCGGAATATGTAGTATACATAGAGACACGAGCGTAGGTTTATAACAAAGTACTGTATCTAAAATATTTTAGTCATTTTCGATCATTCATTAAACCATCTATTAGGTAAAATTCTGTTTTATAGAGGGTAATACTAAAAAATATACTTCTGTTATATATTGACGTTGAATTCGCGGAGCGATTCAACAGATATTCAATAAATTATAAATGACAAATTAATAAAGGTCAAGTAAGTTTATTAAACGTTTAATAAATTTAAAACGTTTCATAAAAATTGAATAGGTTAAATAGGTTTAAAGAAGATAAATACGATAAAATATGGCGATATCTAGGAAGCAAAAAAGAAAAAAAGAATGTCTATTTGACGCTCTAAACCAAAACATTCGAAAGCACGCGGCGCGAGACGTATGTTCAAGCAGCCAGCCGGCGTAGTGCTTCAATAAAGGTGTTACAACTTTTTTTTAGTATAGATTTCTATAATAGACTGTGTCTACTTACCTTGGGTGTGTACGCAGTGCATTCAGCGAGTTCGTCCGCTGCAAGTACATCCACGTCTCCAAGGACTGCGGCATGGAGGCTGGGACATTCCTTCGCAAACACATGGAGCGTATATCTGGCCCGCTGATGAACGAGCATTGCGCTTCTTACATCGAGGGGAGGGAGAGCTGCGTCATGTCTGGAGCTAACGATGATTCCTCACTCGCCATTGGTCTCCTCTTGGCGGCCGTCGGGGTGATGTTCTGGAACACGTGGTAGATTACCCACTCTGGATTGTTTGTCTTTCTCTTAACTTGTAAGTGTGTGTGACACTAAAACTATAACAGTACTAGCCAAATTGTAGCTTTTTTTATTTCATTTATTCCTTATAAAATTGAGTTATATCATCAGCTATGTCATTTATTTTATTAACTTCGACGTTTTAGATAACCAAGTTTTTCTTATTTTCATCATGACTCTTCTAATGAAAACAAATTTCTATGGATGGCGGTAGCATATTCTCTCCATTCTTCTGTTCACCTATTGGCCAGTTGTACCATTTGGTAATATGCCCGACCATTGATGATGGCGTGTCGATTAATTGGATTCCCCTCCTTCTTTTTGCCATCTAAAAAATGATGTAAACAATCAATTCCTTCTTATACTATCTTCAAATTAAGCTTCCTATTCTCTTTCCTCAATAATTTCGATTCTTTCTTCAACTTCTTTTCGACTTTCCCCATTCTTTCATCGCTCTTCATCACAACAAAGAAAGAACATGTTAGTATCCATGCTTCCAATCTGATTTAATCACGTGAACATTATTCAGTATTTTAAATATTTTTTTTTTCACTTTCAACTAACTTTATACAAAGATGACAAGAAAATTCGAACTATTTGAATAAATAAAAATTATTTTTTATAAAATTTATCTTTTGCTGATTGTATGAAGAAAGTTTCCTAAATGGAAGATTTCAAAAGCAGCAGATAATTACTATTTTTTTTTTTAATTTCTTAATGGTTTAATAACTGTAAGAGATATGTCAATCTAGGTAAGTATGTAAATAAGTTTACTATGTTTCGTCAAATCCTTCGGCATTTCAACAACCAACCTGTAAACTATGCTTTTTTTTCTATATGTTTATTATTCAAAGTTTAGTTGCACTATTTATAAACATCCCACGTAATAAATACGTCACATATTAACCGAAAGGTTTGGGAAATGAAAAATAAAAACGTTTTTGGCTGAACTAACGCAACTCCATATTACAAACAAAATATAAAAATATTCTATAAAACTTTTTTTAACAAGATAGGTTTATTTATTATATTCAGGAGATCTAGCTTTCGAAACTAAAAGAGGTGTCTTCCACGGGCCTAAACAATACCTAATGTTTACAAAGCCTAACAATTTGTAGAAGAACAAACTCGAAAGCTGCTCATTTAAATATATAAGAAAAACATCCTTTGATCATGCAACTGAAATTTGTTGGTGGATTGCGCCATCTGTCGGAATAAATTCCAACTAATCGTTGATTTTTTAAAAATTATATCAAAATATCGGTCATGGTAAAGCAAGAAAGAGAATTATTCTAATATGCTGGTATATATAATTAAATTTCAACGCGCGATCAAGTTGGTATTTATTCCGATAGATGGCGAGAGGTATCAGCAACTTTCAGTTCCACGATCAGAGGATGTTTTTTTTTCCTTGACGTAACCAGCTCATCCAAGTACATATATTTACATATATAGTACAAGTATGTATTATTTATTTTCAAACAGAAATAGTATTTATTTTTTTTTTTTTAAGGTAAGTCGGTTATAATTCTAAACTACATACTGTTTTCCCTTTCTATAAACATTTTCTGAGCTTTTCTCTTCTCTCAATATATTGTGTGGATACCATTCCTCTTGTAGGTGAGGATTCATTCTATATAAAACAAAACCTTTTTTGTGTTACACAGAGACACACAAATAAAGAAATATATATATTAAATTAAAAAAGGGGTATATTTTGGATCAAAATATTTATTAAATTTCAATATTTCGACGAGGCTGTTCGCCTATCTTCTTCTCGGGAAAATTCAAAAACCTTGTAAGCTAATTATCTTTATATTTCCCCTTATTTTATAGTTTATATAGTTCTTTTTTTTTAAACAAAATTAATAAAAAATTGCATCAATAAAACAAAAGTTATAGGGAAAGATATAATTGTATATTTTTATTATGGAAATGAGGGTGGGATATGTAGATTACAGTTGCATAACTTTACCTATTTTTTACATAGTGTTGTGACAACATAGAGAGAATTCTGTTAGTATCCGAGCATTTTTGTGAAGTCATCAACAATGCACTAGATTTCTGAATACTTCTTTGAAAAACTAAGCGATTTTAACCAATGTTGCATATTGGCTTTTAACAAAGATCAAATAAATACAGCTTCCTTTATAAACGTTCATCCCCTCCCTGACTTATAATTGAATAATATCAAAAGAACATTCAGAGGGTTAAGAAACTTATATATATATTATATAAAATACATTAAGTCTCAAATATAGTAGAAAGTAAAATATGTATTCTTTTAAAACACGTCATTGATATGCAAAAGTAAAAACCATTTTATAATCAACCTAATGATTGGATCAATTTATTTCAGAAGATAGTTTTAAAGGAAGAAAAAAAAAGATCGTTTGATGAGAAAGAAATTAAAAAGTTATGATTGATCATAGAGTTAGCTAAAAAGAAGAAAAAAGTTTTAACAAATCTTTGTAATTTATCTTTTTTGGATGAACTCATTTATAAAAGAAATAACATACAATAATTCTTTTTTTTTTACATTAATATATATTTATATATATATTTTTTTAAATTTCATATACCATTCTTTTTTATTTATAATATCGAGAATATAAACTAAAACACACACATTAATTGATAAAATAAATATATATTTTTTTATATTTGTTCTTTCTTAATTGCATATATTTTACCTTATATATAAATCTATATGAAAATAGTTAGGCTTAGAAAAAATGGCAATTGATTTTTTTAATATTTTAAAATTATGATTTATTTTAAAACCTGTATTAATATATAAAACCTAAAATTGGATGAGAGATTAGTTTTAAGAAATAAAATATATAAAACGCTAAATTTAAAATATCAATTTCACGCAATACAAAATTATCTGTTATTAAAATTAAATTTAAAAAATATATTTTAAAATCTATTTGTTATGTATTTATATTTAAATTAATGATATTTGTTTACAAACAATAACAAAAACAATTTATTCTTGAAACATCTTTTGATTACAACGTGGATGATGATAAAAAAACAGAGTATATAAAATCAATGATTAACAATACACAACACTATTATTATTTATTAAAATATCAAATATTCTGTTAGAAGTATAGTACACATACGTTGAAAAAATAAATAAATAAATATTCCGAGGAAAATAAACATTTGAATCACACAAAAAACTATAAATACAAACACTTATTACATCAAAAATGTGTAAAAAAAAAGATTTTGAAAAATACCTCTAATTCTACTCTAAATTGTTATCAAACCATTTTGAAATTATTTTCTATATTTCTATATATTTTGTAAAGCTGTTAACAAAAGAGAACAATACACACTATATGTATATTTAAAATGTATATGTAAATATGATTTTGACGAATATATACTGATCGTTTTTTTTTTAATCAACTCTCCATATATAAAAATATGAAATTCTATTGAAAAATTTGTTTTATCTAAGTTTGTTGTAATTGGCTGTTAATAAATTCGATTAATAAAAAAAATATTTGTTTTTTGTCTTCTTCTTCTTTCTTATCTCCATACAATCATATTTAAGGTATCAAGCTTGTAGAGCTCCATAATGATTAGGTGAAGTAGAATGCGTCTGCCTTTGTCATTAAGACTGGGAGCACTACTCAGTAGCAGGCCACTGACTTAGCTCCAATAAGAAATGGCCACCTCTGACAAGAGGAACATATACCATGTACAGCTGCTTCTAACATGGAGTATAGACTCATTCTGTATCTCTGGATCAGGATTTGTTATTTGTCTTGATTATTTACATTTGTCACTCTTAATGACAGAGAATTATGGAAACATGAATTATTTTAACACGTCTTGATATAATCAAAAGTTTATACGAAGCTGGAATTGAACCTATTTTGAATACGTAACATATTGAAGGTGACAATTGGTGATAATAAAAACTATTATAGAGATAAACAGTATTCAGTATATTGATTTCTTTATTATTTTATAAACACTAATAACCTGTATCTTATATTGTTTTAAAAGCGCGAATGTTTCTTATATACATAAAACAAACTTCTTCTGTCCTTACTGCGATGAAATAATATATTGGGAGGGCTTGGCGGTGTAACTTCAAGTGTCGTTTTGCAATCACAGGCCGCATATATCCTTTTTTTTCTTTAAAACTATCTTCTGAAATAAATTGATTATTTTAAAACAAGTCATTGATATGCAGAAGTAAAAACCATTTTATAATCAACCTAATGATTGGATCAATTTATTTCAGACGATAGTTTTAAAGAAAAAAAAAAGGACAAATGCGGCCTGTGATTGCAAAACGACACTTGAAGTTACACCGCATGAGTTTCTTTTCAATGAAAAATCAAAATTTTATTTCAAGGTGAAATATTGACTATTTCTAACCTTTTTGGATGAGGTATGAAAGGATGAATTATGAAGAGTAATGATGAACGGAAAAATAAAAGTGTCCAGGGATGGGAATCGAACCTAAAATGTTCCGCTTTTTTACTTAATAACATGTATTTCAATATACCTTAAAAGAGGAACCTCTCTTTTTACTTATACATCAATACGATGGATTATGTTTATAATCCTAGTAAAGAGATTACAAGTGATGATAATAGTGATGAGCCACAATACCAGTTTTGGCAGATTCAGGCTATGACCCTCATCAGTACAGGAGCTGCTTCAATTTCATAACATCCTTTGAGAAGGTTTTGCATACATGAATATTGTATTTATTATGTTTTTATTTAAGTCTAACAATGCAAGTGTACTAATTTTCAGACTTCTGGGTGGTCGGGAAGGCGGGAAATGAACCATTATCTATATTTCTTTTTTTAATATTATGTGTTGCATTATATCTACTCGGAAAATGCTGGAGGTTGCGAAAGGATTTTTTCAATAAATGTTCAAGAAATGGAAGGAATTAGAAATCCAAATATTCAGATTCCTATATGATACGTCCTTGGAATTACAAGCAAATAAATGAGAAAAGCCAACAAATAAAAATATAATACATGAATATTGTAACAAAGTATTTATTAATTTTATTATTTTTATTAACAGAGTGGTCATTTTTATGTTTATATTTTGCTACTCTGTAATTTTACTTCGTGGCTTATCCTTTGTTTACCATTCTTAGTTTATCCTTGCCTGAAAAAAAATTGCTGTCTCCTCCTGATGTTTTTGTCTTCCCTAATTTTCCACGTGGCAATATCATCCCTCCGCAACTCTATATTGTAAATTTTTCAATATGTGTAAAAGAGATATGTATTTTGGATATATATAGGAAATTAAAAATTATATAGATTTTTCACAATGAGTTTCATTAATTTTCATATTAGAAATGCTAGCTTTCAAGTAAAAATCAATATCTTCGACAGACTTAAATAAAAACAATATGACCATTTCAAACTAAGACAGTATATCAAGATTTAATAAATGGGCGATGTATTTTATTTAAGGCTTGTTGAAAAGCAATTTTGATTCGAAAACTAGCAATTCTTATATAAAAAAAACCTCATTGTGAAATATTTAGAATTTTAATTACCTTTCATAGATTAACACACCACACAACACAACAAACATTTAAACTTAAATAAATATTTATACTCATGGACAAAACTTAGGAATTTTAACCTTTTAGCATGTATATTTGAATGTAATTCTACTGTCCTATAAGCTGATGTCCATAGTTTACTTGAAAACCATTTCTGGCATTCCATCCTTCAGTGTAGCATATAAAAGCAGAATGATCCAATACAGTATTAGAGCTCTGAGAAGCGGTCTGGTGGATTAAATTGGCGAAACCGCTGGGAGGGTTCACCGCTGATGAGCCAAGCCCTCCCAATATATTTTTTCATCGCAGTAAGGACAGTAGAAGTTCGTTTTATGTATAAAAGAAACATTCGCGCTTTTAAATCCTTTTATTTTATATGTATAGATGACGCGTTATTGCTTTGTGTTAAAGATAAATTAGTGACGCAATAAAGAAAATGTACAATTAAACCTGTCTATAGCGCCCCCTCTTGGGACTCACCAAAATAGGGTGCTATAGAGAGGGGGTGCTATAGACAGGTCACTTTTAATGTAAATCGCATCGTTTTACGTTTTCAAAATCGGGCGCTATAGAGAGGGAGGCGCTATTTAGAGGGGGCGCTATAGATAGGTTTAACTGTATATCTTTTAATATAGTTAAGTTTATTTATTTATCCTTTCTTTCGCAGGATTCAATGAACTTCCCGTTAAAGACTCCTATATATAGCAGCAAAGTATTTATTATTTTAGTAACAGATTTATCAACTTTGGTATTTATATTCTGATACTCTATAAACTTCCTTCAATGTTTCTCTTGTATTTTATACATTTCAATTTGTTCTTGTATCTTAAATAAAATTGCCGTGACATTCTGGAGTTTGTCTTTTCTTATTATCTATGTGACACTATACAATGCCATCTCTTCTCACATTCACAACATTCCAAGAATGATGAAATAATGGCAGTTTTTTTTTATGTTTAAATATAATACATAATATCTGCTGATTCTTAAGGAAGTGGAAAGTCGTCAATTTCGCAGATCGTCTGTTTTTTTTTGTTTTTTTTTAAGGAGACAGAAGTTGTTCACACTTGGTTATCTCGTCTGTTTTCAACAAAGGTCACTGTAATATCGTTCATAGTTATTATCTGAATAAGTTTTGTCCATGATAATGTAGATAACATTAAAAAACAATATGTAAATGAAATAAATAATAAAAACACAATCTCCATACTTCTTAATGAAGAGATACTATCAATATATTCATATAAAATTATTATTTAAATTTTGCATCAAAATCTAATATTCCTCAAATTTTACCTTATATAATATATAGAATTGGATTTTAATATTCTAGAATTCATTCACATCTATTCATATTAAATATTTGAAAAAATCCTAACGAAAAAAAAAACCCACTTCAAATGTAATTTAAATAATAAAGAGAGAAATATATACGTGAAAATAAATAAAATTATTTTACGTCATATATATATATACCATTATGTAATAATACCACGTAAACAAAAAGCTATTTATAATCAGAAAACAAAACACAAATGGATCAAAAGAAAACTATATTTTGATTTTCCAAAAATCTCTATTCAATTTATAAAAAGGTGATGAATATATTATATTTCAATAAAAAAGAGAAATACATTGTTTTGATATAATAATAATAAAATGAAGTTTTTTTTTCTCTATAGAAATGAGAGAGAGAGAAAAAGTAAAAGAGAGAAAAATAAATTTCAAAAGAAACCGCTTAAATTTCATATTGGAATGAGTTGGAAAAATCCAATTGAAAAACTTGGAGGTATCTTTGATTGGGTGATTCTAATGGAAATATCTTTCTCCGAGAGAGAGAGGGGAAAAAACGGTCACAAAGAAAAACAGGCATGTAAAATTATAGCTGAAAATATTTTGTTGTTTTTTTTTTTAGAACGTTTGATGTAAAATCTTTTTTAGAAAGTAAAATTGTCTTTAATATGGAAAATATAGAAATAGGTTTTATTATATAAGGTTGAAATGTTTTTTGTTTTTTTGCTTATCCCTAGTTACGTGGTACAGGCCATGATAATCATGGTGGGTAGAAGTAGGCGACTGCTTTTACTGTAAGTGCACCACATGTCTACACATTTGAAAAGCAGTTCGACTTTGCACTTACAAATGTGCCAGAGCTCCGTTTGGTTACTTGCACTCGCTGGTGGGGTTGGACTTTGGTAAGAATCGGGGTCCATTGGAGCATTTTCTTTTTTAATCAGAAAAAAGTGTCCAATGCGAGAATCGAACCCGGGTTGTAGCGGTCGAAAACCAACGGCTTAGACCATCCTTTCAACGACCCCCGTTAAAATGTATGAAAATGTTTAATGCACACATTCATATAAACAGCCAAATTTTTTGCATAGTAAATTTTCCCTAATTGCTATTAACTATATAATTATATGATATATACACTCATGAACAAAATTTAAGTGGAAAATATTAAATATTTGATGTTGCCATTCGTCATTTTTTAGGGAGACAGATGTAATTTCGTTCACACTTGTTTTCATGTGATTTTTCAGTAAACTAAACATTTTTTGGTAATTAAAAATGATTTTAAAACTAAATTTCTGTTTTAAAATGTAAAATTTACAAATCCAAAAGGATTTTTTTAATGTAATTCATTCTATTCTTTAGTTTAGCATATATAAGCAGAATCATCTAATACAGTATTAGAGCTCTAAAAGCAGTTGGTGGATTAAATTGGTGAATAATAAGATGTTACCCACTAATTAGCCCTCCCAATATTTTCATCACATAACAGATAGTAGACAATTAAAATAATGTTTTGATATCTTGTCAATACATGCAAAGTACACAGTCTGCACTATTTAAAGAAAGATAATATGCATTATATACACTATGTACAATGAATATGGCGCCTCTGCCACCGCTGCAGAGTTTGATGGAGAATCACCAGCGGGTCTTCAGTGACACCAAGCATTTCGCGTTCTACGAAGAATACGTAGATCGTGTACTTCGCCGCTGAGGAGATAATGTAGATGGTTTATTTTATTTGGTTTTGAAAGAAACATTCATGCATTATGGCCTTATTTACCCATCATCATTTTTAACAACGGCCATATCCATAATTAGATTTATTTACACACAAATTTTTAAAATTAATAATTACGTTAATTAAGAGAATTTTTACAAGTGTTTTTATAAGTATAAAAATTATGATAAATAGTTTTAAGAAAGGTATATAACAAAACAGATTCAAAAATTACTGAAATCATTATGAAATTTTAAATATTGGAATGATATTTTAAAAGGAATTTGTTTTACAGATAATAATTTTATTAGAATAAACTATTCGTTCCTTATGGCCTTATTTATCTTTAATAATTTTCAACAACGGCCATATCCACAATTATATTTATTTACACAAAATATTTTCGAAATTAATAATGACATTGATTAAGAGAATTTTTACAAGTGTTTTTATAAGTATAAAAATTACGATAAATAGTTTTAAGAAAGGTATATAACAAACAAATTCGAAATATTATTGAAATCATTATGAAATTTTAAATATTAGAATGAAATTTTAGAAGGAATTTGTTTTATAGATAATAATTTTATCATAATATGAACATGTGTAATTAATGGCAATTCTCATCTAAACACGTAGAGATTGTAATGTGAAATTCGCCAAGTAGTGCCAAGATGGCCAGAAAGAAGCTTCTTATTTGCACAGACCAGGGGGGATTGGAAAAACTGAAGGAACCTATTTCTTTTTTTCAGGGAAAAGACGGGTAAAAAACAGACAGACCTTGTCTTACGATGGAATAACCTAAACTAAATAGAGTTTTGCACTACTTTAAATACGTTGTTGTCATTTCAGGTAGTATATGTAATTTAGTTAGTAAAATATAGTTAGTAGATTTATATAGAATGTGTTAATTTATAAATATAAATAGGTAAAATCAAGAAATATATATATATTTGGTTTAGTAATCAAATTTATATATTGAATTTATATATATGAATATGAGAAATATATAATAGAGGTATATGCATGAATAAATCTTTATTTAAAAAACATATATATAAATTTATTTTATTTATCATATATTGGTCAAAATTTATATTTTTGTTTCTTGATAAAGGTTGACGACAATAAAATTATTATTGACCCAATATATATACCTTTCTGTGTATATATAAAATAAATTATATATAAATTATATTTTATAGTTTTCATATTTTATATATAGATTTTAATAATATGATGCATTAGTGCGCCATCTATTATAATAAATTTAAACTATTTTTGACGTGTATGTTTCTTTTCGAAATAAAATATTTTTAAAGCACCATAAAATTATTTTATTTTTCGTAAAGAATCAAATACCCATCAAAAAAGTTTATATAAATAGAGATTCTAATAGTCAATAATCATTTAATAGTCATTTTAATAATCTATATCTATATAGATAATACCGTAACAGAGTTTTCCATTGTAAAGTCCTGAGCTATCTCCTCCGAAGATTCTGAACTACACATAACAATCTATATACCAAAATTTTAGTTATTTTTTTCTTCGTGTCATAGGCCTGTTTTTATTTTCCTAATGTTAACAGTTATTTTTATTTTTTAATTTACTCTATTTTACAATCGTAGATTTTTTGCATTTATCATCATCAATCATTTGTTTTGAAATTCCGTAGAAATTTGTTTTGAAATAATATATATATCTGATTAATTTGCTTATGTAAGTACTTTGTTATAGTTTTTCATTTGAATATATACATTTTTCGATTTGTAGATTGAAATATTACTTTATTCTATAATAATTATCTTTTATAACTGTTTGTTATAGTTTTTCATTTGAATTTAGCTCCATTTTTGTGTCTTATTTCTTCTGTATATTAAAAAAAATATTGAAACTTAGTTTTTCATTTAAATATATACATTTTTTCGATTTGTAGATTGAATTATTACTTTATTCTATAATAATTATTTTTTATAACTGTTTGTTATAGTTTTTCATTTGAATTTAGCTCCATTTTTGTGTCTTATTTCTTCTGTATATTAAAAAAAATATTGAAACTTAGTTTTTCATTTAAATATATACATTTTTCGATTTGTAGATTGAATTATTACTTTATTCTATAATAATTATCTTTTATAACTGTTTGTTATAGTTTTTCATTTGAATTTAGCTCCATTTTTGTGTCTTATTTCTTCTGTATATTGAAAAAAATATTGAAACTTAGAATTAAGCTTTGCTTTTTCATATACATGTTTGTTACACATTTAGCAATATATATACCAAAATATTTTTTTGGATACTTAACTCTTTTAGTGAATTTTTGTCAGGGGGGCTGCAAAAATGCCTTACTTATTTTGGAATATTTAACTTTTTTGGTGAATTTTTGTCAGGGAAGCTATGGACTGCCATAATCATGCAATATGTTGATGTTCTTCTCATAAAAAAAATATTTGGGTTTAGAATTGGGCTTTGCTTTTTTATATGCATATTATTTGCACTTTTTTTTTTTCATCAATTGTTTCCTCACATGCTTGGAATTTTCTTTTTATGCCTGTCCTGGCTTTCAGTTTTATAGTTTTCCTCTGCTTGGTTCTTATTTTACCTTTTTTTTTCAGCGTCTTTTTTGTATTTCTGATTAAATTAATTTGTGGGTTCTTTGGTATAGTTTTTACTTTTACATTTTGCTCAATTTTTTGTGTCTGGTTTTCTTTTTTGCCGTATCTTTCATAATTCTTTTTTGCAGTATCTTTCATAATGTCTTTGGCATCTTTATTTTTCTCAATAAGAGGCTAATTATTTATTTGTATAATCAATTGTTGATTACTTAATTTGTTATATGATAAAATGTTATATGATACATACAATTTTCTACATTTTTGCACTGTGCAATTTAATATGTTGTTTATATTGAGATCTTTTACATTAAATTTATTTTGACATGTATTTGCTCAACTTGGTTTTTAGTTTAGCTTTTTTTTTTCAGCAGCTTCTGTATCATGCCTCGCAGAGGCCGTGGAAGACTCGCTTATAGGACTCGCCGCGGGAACAACGCCCCTAATCCTATTTCTCCTGTTCCCACTGAATATATTATTGGGGGCCTCGATATAGTCTGCCCTTACTGCTCAGCCCTTCATTTCCCTGGCGAAACTGTTGGTAGCTCCTGCTGCCACAAAGGGAAAGTTATTCTTCCTACTTTGTCCTCCTTTCCATATGAAATGATGGAATTGATGACTTCAAACAGTGTGGAGGCTAAGTACTTCCAGACCAACATTCGGAGCTACAACAGCTCTTTGGCATTTGCCTCCATGGGTGCGCAGGTTGATGTCTTTTCTGGACAGGGGCCTTTTTGTTATAGAATCCATGGACAGATCTATCATTTGACTGGGCCCCTTCATCCTCATGGAAACAGAGCCCCGTCTTATGCCCAACTTTATATTTTGGATTCTGAGGCTGCGAATAATACACGCATTGCAGCATCTAGGCCTTTGGAATGCCATCCTGGTATATTGACTCTTTTGGATTCTGTGCTTAGGCGTGTGAATCCGTATACTTCTGCTTATAGGCAGATGCACCAGGTGGAACTAGCTGAGGAACACCGGGCTCGCATTGAGAACCGGCAAATGTGTCAGGTTCAGATGCTCATCCGGCAAAATCATTGTAGAGATCTTCGCCGATATAATGCCCCAAGTGTAAGTGAAGTTGCGGCCATTTTTGTTGATCAAGATGGCCATGTACCTTCTAACAGAGATATTGCTGTTTTTCCGCATGATTGTGGTTTAGTGCGTATTTCTCCACTTAATCCTAACTGTGACCCAATGATATACCCTCTTTTATTTCCTGCCGGTGATCCTGGTTGGGCAATAGGAATCTTACATGAAGAAAACATGCGCACAAGCACTAGAAACCATGTTACCATGCTTCAGTTCTATAGTTATAGGTTGGCCATCAGACCTGGCTTTTCGCCCATTCACTATGGCAGGAGACTATTTCAGCAATATGTTGTTGATGCCTATGTTAAAACAGAGGGCAATCGCCTGAACTATATTCGCCAAAATCAGTCCCTGCTTAGGGTGGAGTTATATCAAGGTCTGATGGATTATATCCATGAGCAGGAACATTCTCGGGGTGTGCGAATAGGCCGTATTTTTATTCTTCCATCTTCCTTTCCTGGGAGTTCCCGGGCCATGCAACAAAACTATCAGGATGCTATGGCCATTGTTAGAAAGTTTGGAAGACCTGACCTATTCGTGACATTTACCTGTAACCCACGTTGGACTGACATTGTTGAAAATCTTCTTCCTAACCAGAATCCTTCTGATAGACCGGATCTGGTGGCTAGAGTTTTCAATCTCAAGTTACAACAATTACTGCACGAGATTGTTAGTCAGCATGTATTGGGAGTGGTCATTGCTCGGGTGCATGTTGTTGAGTTCCAAAAACGCGGTTTACCGCATGCCCACATGCTGTTTATGCTTAGAGAAGAAGACAAGCCTAGAGACAGGGATGCCATTGACAGATTGGTTTGTGCAGAAATTCCTAGCCCTACTATGCAGGTTCAGCTGTATGACATGGTTCGTAAACATATGATCCATGGTCCTTGTGGAAACTTCAATCTTCACTCACCATGCATGTCTGATGGCAAGTGTACTAAAGACTTCCCTAAATCATTCCTGCAGCTGACTGAGGCTAACAATAATGGCTATCCTCGCTACAGACGTCGAGATGACGGCCAGACATTAGTTGTGGGCACTCACGAGGTGGATAACCGCTGGGTTGTTCCCTATAACCCCTATCTGCTGGTTAGGTTCAATGCTCACATTAATGTGGAGGTCTGTGCCTCTGTGAAAAGTGTCAAATATCTTTTCAAGTATGTATATAAGGGACACGACAGGGCTGAGGTGGAAGTGTCTGTTGGAGAATTAGATATGGAAAGCAGGGCACATGATGAAATCAAAAACTTTCTTGACGCTCGGTATGTAAGTGCTCCTGAGGCAATGTGGCGAATGTTTGAATATCGCTTGCATGCTCACTCGCATACCATATGTCGCTTAGCTGTTCATCTACCTAATTTTCAATCTGTCTATTTTGTTGAAGGTAGTGAAGAACAGGCTCTTGAAAATGCCTCACGCAGACGCACAACTCTGACTGCCTGGTTTCAGCTCAATTGTGTTAATGTATCCGCAAGATCACTTTTATATGGAGACATACCTTCCGCTTATGTTTTCAGGCAGAATCAATGGAGTGCTAGAGTTCGGGGTGGGGCTTTGTGCATTGGACGTATGTGTTCAGTGAATCCTAAAGATTCTGAGCGTTACCACCTCCGGCTTCTACTATTACATGTTGCAGGTGCTCAGAGTTTTGAAGATTTGCGAACTGTGGATGATATTGTTTGCTCCACTTTTAAAGAGGCTGCCCAGCGCCGTGGATTATTGGCTGATGATTCTGAATGGGATGCATGCTTAGCTGAGGCGGCTTTGTTCCAAATGCCTTGTCAACTGCGGCAGCTCTTTGCGACAATTCTCATCTACAATAATCCTACCGACCCTGTATCACTGTGGACCAAATACAAGGGGTATCTTAGTGAGGACTTTTCTCGTGCAACATCTGACGCAGCTGCTGAACAGATGACTCTCAGAGAGCTTGAATTCCAGCTGAGAGAAAATCGC
>CP092868.1:19376628-19447779 GCA_030710605.1 Cordylochernes scorpioides
ATTATATGAAAACTATTATGCAAAACAGGATATTTGCATATCCATAATTCAATATGCAAATACACTACACAAATAAAACACCAAATGGGGCTCTGGCACATTTGTAAGTGCAAAGTCGAACTGCTTTTCACATGTGTAGACATGTGGTGCGCTTACAGTAAAAGCAGTCGCTAACTACCCACCATGATTATCATGGCCTGTACCACGTGTACTAGGGATAATTTAAAAAAAAAATACAGCATAGTATTGTAATTTCTAAAAAAAAAAATTACCTGTAGAAGGATCGTTTAAAACCCGAAAGCTTGTAAACTCGTTAAAAATATAATTTAAAAAAAAACGTATCCTCGTAGATTTATATTTGATTAATCTAATTGATATAGAGGATTATAATTCTAATATGATGTATTAGCGCGCCATCTGTTATGAAAATTCGAAACTATTTTAGACGCGTATGATTCTTTTAAAAATTAAACAATTTCTACTGCCCATTAATTTTTCCATTGTAGTAAGGGCAGTAGATATTGTTTAATTTTTAAAAGAATCATACGCGTCTATAATAGTTTCGTATTTTCAATATAGAATATATGTTAATATATAGCAATAAAACACGCCATCTATACACAGCAAATGAAAACATTAAGACGCGAATGTTTCTTTCAAACATCAATCAAACAGCATAGAATATGTGTAAAATATTCTCATGTAAAAAAAATATATTTCTAATTTTCATAGAATATATGTTTAATTAAAAAGGCATATATTGGATCAAAATATCATTTTATCTTACCAATATTTCAGTTGGCTGAACGCCAACCTTTTTCAAGGTATTATAACATATTAATGTGTTTAATTAAAAGGCATATATTGGATCAAAATATCATTTATTTTACCAATATTTTGATCCAATATATGCCTTTTTAGTTCAGCCAACTGAAATATTGGTAAAATAAATGATATTTTGATCCAATATATGCCTTTTTTATTTAAAAAATATATGTATGTATTAAATGTATATTTAATATTTATTTAACAAATTCATGATGAAACAAAAAAGGCTTCAATTTTTTTCTAACCCTAATTTTTATTTAAAATGTAAATTAATGATTGGATTCTTTTCATATAGTAAAATTTCAAATAAATTATGGGGGTAAAGTATAATATATTTTTATAAGCTCAAAGTAATAAATCGTTGTAAAATTCTGTAATTTTTAAAAAGCGTAATAAAAACAAACATTATTTTTTAATGCTTTTCTTAGGTACATTATTAAACTGGGGTAAAAATATTACTCATATCTACATTTTTATATATTTTAAATCGTTATTTAAGATCGTTAAATTATTTATAATGTGTTATATCAGAATATTGTAACCACAAAATAAGAAGTAATTTATCTTTTGAGTTCTGAAAGCGACACATATTATATATAGAGGTTATATTTTAAATAACTTACACGTATATTTCTTTTTAATACTTTTCCTTCCAGTATCATATATATATAAAATTATGTTTGAAAAGTAATTAAATTTATAATAATTCATAATTACAATTTGTGGACTAATTATAATTAATATTTACATCAAATATAATTAATCGCAACAAATGTTTAATTTGTTTACAGACGATATCTAATATTTGGTCATAATTGATTTTATATTATATTAAAATTTTCTCAAAAGTCACAGAAGGAGGTTCAATATTTCTCACCAGATTTTAATTTTAAATAAATTAGCATAAAATAATGAAAGCGGGTTTTATATTAAATTTGTTTACGAAAATTAATACGTAAGTGGGGAAATAAATGTATATATAGAGAGAGTTTAATTTTTAAATAGATATATTGTTTAATATGGCTTTTTACTTTTAAGAGCAAATTTTGCACTTTAATGTCAATATTTTATACTTTAATGGCAATATTTTTTATTTTAATAACACAAAGTTTGACCCTTCAAAAATGCTATGATAAATGGTTTATAGTTGAGCTGGGTATCATTTTTAGCGTTAATATACAGTGATTAACTTTATTTGAGAGAAATCTCAAATCCACTATTTCAATAGTTTATTAAGACTGAAATAAAATGTTCTTAAAATATCATAAAATATTTTTAAAATAATATCATTTATAATTAAAAAGGCATATATTGGATCAAAATATCATTTATTTTACCAATATTTCAGTTGGTTTAACGTCAACCTTTATCAAGGTGTTATAACATATTGATAAAGGTTGGCGTTCAGCCAACTGCAATATTGGTAAAATAAATGATATTTTAATCCAATATATGCCTTTTTAATTAAAGATTTATTTATGGATTGCTCTATTTTCAAAATATCGTCTATATTTAAAATAAAAATACTATAGTATAGTTTAAGAAATAGGCATCTACTTATCGTGCAACTGAAAGTTGCTGATGGCTTGCGCCATCTATCGGAATAAATATAAACTATTCTCGTTGATTTTTAATTATTCCAGAATTGGCCAAATACCCATTCTTGATTAATCAAGAAAAGCTAACCACGGCCTTTTTCTTAATTTATGCGCCTTATCCCAGTACAATATTACATTTGTACTATTTTTTTCATATATAGTATAGTTGTTGAAATTTCAAATAAGATCGGAAAATAGAGATTAAAAGTGAAAATGTTGTTATTAAAATGTAAAATATCTTCTTAAACGTATAAAACCTGGAAATCTTTGTTGATTTTATTGGGGGACATTTTTTTTTAATTTCACTAATGACATCTTTGTTTTTAATAAGAGCCTTTTTGTGATTTTGTTCAAATATTAATTATACCTTAAAAGACATAATTTTAAAATTTAATAACATTTTATGATAAAATATCAAAATTTTTAAAAATTTTAACAAAGAAATTAAAAGATAAATATCGACATTTTAAAAAATCATACTTAATATTAACACTTTTTAGTTTTAAAAAAATAACTTCATAAAATAAATATCAATATTTTTTAAATTAAATAATAATATTTTCAATTTAAATTGAAATTTTTATAATTGAAACCTCCCTGTTTATTATTTTTTTAATATTTACTTTAACCCACATTAAAAATTAGTTCTACACTTAGTTCTACATTCTCAAATGGCCAATTAGTCGAGTTAAGAGTTACACTTAACGTTAATTTTGATACGATATAAATAAATAATCAACTTAGTATTTATTCTGATAGATGGCGTTCTGCAACAGCAACTTTTATTTGCATGATTCGATGTTCTTTCTTTTTACATATAAGGTTACATTAACCAATTTACTTTTATTTATTTAATTCCCATCGTTTCAGTGAAACTCTATCACTCTTCTTAAGGGAATGATTTTTTCTGAATTTTATTTTTTAAAAGTTAGTTGATGTAGCCATATATTTTCCAAACAGACTTTATAAATAACATCAGTTGTTTTCCATTATTTACAAAATCCCCACCATCCTTAAACTGTCTAAATTTAATTATACGAATGTTCACAAATTTGCGTATTCAATTTATATATGCAAATAATTTTAAATACTTTAAAATTTAAAAAATAATAATAATAATAATAATAATAATTAATAAATAAATAAAAAGAGAAAATAAAAAACTCCAACTCTGGCCGAAGTGTCTATTTTTTATATTAAAAAAAATAAAATTTAACGTTGTGTTATTGTGTGTTAGTTAGTGAGTAGTGAGTCAGTTAGATATGTAAATTGAATCAGAGAACGGAAATATAATCAATTCAATATCTATTACTTCTCTTGTATCTCTAAATAAAAATCTTCAAAATCAATCAAGTGAGAAAATGCTTCTGAATATTATTTACTGAAAATTCAAGCCGCCTACAGAAGATTGTCTATCCTTCCTCTTTTTTTTTTTTTTTAGTTTCTTCTCTCTCTCTCTCTCTATCTTCCATTGAGCTTTGCAGTAGTGGCAGAGGCGCCATGTACATATTCATTGTACATAGCATATATTTTATTGTATTTTTTTTTATTATAATAATCATCATCATTGTGAATTTTTCATAAGCTCTACTTAAATAGTGCGGACTGTGCACTTTTGCCTATATTTTGACGGGATGTCAATAAAACTATGTTATTTGTCATTGGTCTCTCTTTTTCTCTTCTCTTACGTTAAAAAATATATAAAAATAAACTATCATTTTTTAAAATATAGATATATTCGAAAAATCATGTTTACAAAATAATTATTTTTGAAAAAATATATATTCTAAAAATCGTAATATATGCAATTAAAATTCACGCATACATAGAATAAATAGGTAATATTAAAAGTAAGGTATGTCCCGCCATCTATCAACAAATTTTGTAACTATTTTTGAAAAACATTATTTCTCCCCTACAATATGTTAAATAAAATGAAATTACTTTTTATTTTAATGAAATAAATAATTTGTATGTTTTTTAAATAAATAAAATTAATATTTACACAGTTACCTTATATTAAAAATAACTAATATTTATGAAATATTTTTAAAAATTTCTTGAAAAATGCATCTAACACGCTATCAACCTTTCTGCCCCAATATAATCCGAATTGATATTGAATAAAATCCATAAGATAAATCCAAATCGGTCGAAGAGAAACAAATTAAATTCCTTACAAAAAAAAAAACTATGGACATAAGCTTATAGGACAGTAGAATTACATTCAACTGTCCTATAAGCTTATGTCCATAGTTTTTTTTTTTTTTTTAACCATTTCTGAGATTCCACCCCCTTCAGTGTAGCGTATATAAGCAGAATCGTCCAATACAGTATTAGAGCTCTGAGAAGCGGTCTGGTGGATTAAATTGACGAAACCGCTTGGAGGGTTCACCACTGATGAGCCAAGCTCTCCCAATATATTTTTCATCGCAGTAAGGACAGTAGAAGTTTGTATTATGTATAAAAGAAACATTCGTGCTTTTAAATCCTTTTTGTCTATTTACAGTACTGGTCCAACATTTGAAACCTCGTCCTGTAAGGCCACAAAAACCTAAAGAATAAACAGCTATTACTGAAATCTATATAACACAAGATTTCATTATATATTTAATATATGATAACTTGGAATTCCTTCAGCCCGAACACCCATGTATTTGCATACACTCATGGGCAAAACTTAAGGAAGTAGAAAGTTTTAAAATTACAAATATTTTCTCACAATGAGTTTCTTTTTATTACAAAACGCTAGCTTTCAAGTGATAATCGCTCTTCAACGGGCTTAATAAAACATCGACTATATCTTACCAGAAATATTTACAAAAACAAATGCGCGCAGCGTGAATATATTTATAACTGAAAATTTTAAATTGGTTTGTAATATAACAATTTTATGGTTTATAAATGGAAAGTGTTTAATATCGTCGGTCGTCTTTTTTTTTTTTTAAGGAGACAGAGCCATTTTTCCCCACTTGGTTATCTCGTGTGTCTTCAATAAAGGTCACTGTAATATCTTTCAGAGTTATTGTCTCAATCCCGATATACATGCTAAAAAGTACAACTTCCTTAAGTTTTGTCCATGAGTGTACTGTGCGGGAAACCATCAGAAAGGGAATATATGCCATTGTGCAAATATATTTAAATATTAAAACTCTATTTCCAAATTTTGTTTTGACGTGACAACGTCTTAAATTAGGTTGCGGCTGGGAGTCACTTATGAAAAAGT
This sequence comes from Cordylochernes scorpioides, assembly GCA_030710605.1. Taxonomy (NCBI): domain Eukaryota; kingdom Metazoa; phylum Arthropoda; class Arachnida; order Pseudoscorpiones; family Chernetidae; genus Cordylochernes; species Cordylochernes scorpioides. Next base: position 19,382,281 of record CP092868.1, read on the forward strand.
GTAACGCCCGGTAACGTTACGATGAGTCACCGAACGAGAGTGCTGCGCGCGCAGCGCTAGAGAATTAGGCGCATTGAATCGGCGCATGCTTGTCTCTGTCTTTGTCTTTCTCGAACGTTCTTGGCGTTGGAAAAACAAGAAAGCGTCATAATACAAGTTCACACGTGTGGTTAAAGTATCGTCAGCTGTGTCTGTAGTGAAAATGTGGAGTGCTTAGATTCGTCATTTACAACAACTACAACAATAAAGGTAAATAATTTTACACTGATATTTCATTATCGTAAACTATGATTGATTGATTAATTGTTAGATTGACACAAAAGTTGAGAAACTGAGTTTATAGGTTATGTCATACTATTGATAAATGTTGATAGTGTTAAGTAAATTATTAGTGTAAAATTAATTAATTAATTAATTATTATTTTACAAATTTTAAATAGTTTCAAATTTATTTAGCAAAAATTTGAACCTTCGATCTGAATAAATGTTTTGATGATCAAATAGGAATTAGTTAAGTTTAAGTTTACATGTACAATGTTTTAGTAAACAAAATATATTTCTATAGTTAAAATTTGTGCAATTCTTATTTTCATTCAATTCCTTGTTCCTATTGTGCAATTTAATTATATTCATATCAATAAATATTCTACCGTTGTCACGTAAAATCTTCGCCCGTAAAACCGACTTTACAGGCAACCATTGTTTTTTTTTATTATAGGTAAATTCGTTGTGACTTTGTGAGGATATTTACTTATATAAAATCTAAGCAAACGTTGAATCGCTAAAAATAAGTTTAAATCAAAAACACTCTGTTTATAAGAGAAACGTTTCCTTTATTTGTCCATAAATCAAACTTTCGAGGAAAGGCTCTTCGAAAATTTATTTAATTATATGTAAATATAAATTCTGTCAAAATTATCCTTTAAATCGAAAGCTCGCATTGTTTAAGTGAAAATAAAAGAAACGCTTATCACACACACGCACAACTAGGTGTTTTGGTTTAAATATTAAATTACAACAACAACAAAAAGCCTTTATTTAGGGTCACTGTGAACCTATACAGGATTCACCAGAGGTATGCATAAGAACAAAGCAGTGAGACAAAGGAAACAACGATATAGACAGAAGAAAAAGAAGAAAAAAAAAGAAAAAAAAACAAGAAAGAGGGAAGCAAAAAAACAACACAAAAAGAGTAGCAGTAAGAAAGTGAGGATTAAATATTAATTTTTATTAATGTGTATTAGAGAAAGTAAACTTTGTGCTGTGAAACAATAACGGCCAACAAGCTCTTGAAGCGTCTAGTCATTTTAAATGCCTTTTTCTCTCTTTTCATTTTAATTTTAAAAATTGTTGGTAAAATGTGTTTCTTTTCACTCATATCAAATTTGATCTCCACAAACCTTACTATACAAAGCAATAACGTGCCCTATATATATATAATGAAAGGATTTAAGCTCGAATGTTTCTTTTATATACAATACAAACTTCTCTACTGTCCTTACTGCGATGAAAAAAAAATATTAGGAGGGCTTGGCTCATCAGTGGTGAACCCTCCCAGCGGTTTCGCCAATTCAATCTATTAAATCAATTAAACTGGCGAAACAGCTGGAAGGATTTATTATTGATGATCCATGCCTTCCAATTAATTTATCTTTTCACTAAGAGTGTAGTATAAAACTGTTTTATTTCAAAAAGAAGCATACGTGTCACAAATTATTTTTAAAATTCATTATATTGTGGCGAAGAAATAATTTACTATTTAATTTAATTATTTAATGAAAATATTTGTAAACAGATTTAATTTATTTCTTCAAATAAAAGATACTTCGGCCTGTACATCTTTTTATTGTTTCGACGTTTCGACAAAAATATTTAGTCCTCGTCAGGAGCGAACAAAAATTAAAACATTTGGCAAAGCGTTAGAAATTATTCTAAGGCTGCAAGGGCGTATAAAAAGATATACTGGCCGAAGTGTCTTTAATTTGAAGAAATATGAATGCCGGTCAGGCAGCCTCTATCTTTATGAGTTTTAATTTAATTATTCAGTATAAAATAATGATCGAAATATTTCTTTGCATGCTTGTTCAAGATTCTCTAGCTGTAGATAGTTTTGTTGATAATTGTCGACTTGTCGTGCTGACGTCATCAATAAATACTAAAGATATTCCAAGACTTGATTTCTACGCTACAATATTTAATGGTAACTAATTACACACATTAAGAAAAAGGTATCTCCTTATCGTGCAACTGAAAGTTGCTGATGGCTTGCGCCATCTATCGGAATAAATATCAACTATTCTCGTTGATGTTTAATTATTCCAGAATTGGCTAAATACCCATTCTTGATTAATCAAGAAAATCTAACCACGGAAATACACACCGTTTATTTGGGTTTGTGTGTGAATTTTGTGTGTTTCCTTATACATATTATACAATTTCTATCCACAAAAACAATGGCAGAAAACCTCGTACATGGTTATTAGGATAAATATCTAAGACAATTGATCATTAAATATACAGTAATTGTAAGTGCCGTCTGCAGGCATCTAGCTATAAATATCTTTTAAAAACCTGTTTGAGAAAATTCATCATCATTGGTTAGTGTGGAAATTTTCCCTCCGTTGGAATTTCGGTGTTTGATAGAAGTTCTAAACGGAATCCTTCATCAAGATTGAAAATAAAATGTAACACGCATTAAAAATATATTCAAATGAGTGAAGCCTCGTTCCCTCTCAAGTTTCACATTTTCAAAACAAATTAGTCACGCGAGTCAAAAAAAAAATATATATATATATATATCTTTTTTTTTTAAATAGAGCAATCCATAAATAAATCTTTAAATAAAAAGGCATATATTGGATCAGAATATTTATTATTTTTACCAATTTTTCAGTTGGCTGAACGCCAACCTTTATCAAAGTATTATAACATTTTAAAGTGTGTCAACAACAATGATATTTTGATCCAATATATGCATTTTATTTAAATATATATATGTAATAAATGAGGGCACCTCTCCCTTTCAATATGCATTATAAAAAAGGCATTATTTTTATAACCCCAGTAATAATATTTACTAGTGGTGATAAGAAATGAGCCAACACACACAACACCCTTGTTTCTTAGCTCTTTCTTCTTCAAAATAACAGACGACCGGCGATATCAAAGACTTTTTCCACTTCTTCAAGTTTTGTCCATGAGTGTATATTTCTATGTAATTATTATTTTTTCATTAGTCATTTTGTTACAGTTTTCTTTATTTACAGTTTAGGGTTATCTTCTTGTTGGTTAAGCAGTTCAACCATGGCCTTGCAGAATTCCAACAATGGACTGTCTATGGCGGAGGTCGGCAAACTGCGGCTCTTTGGATGTGAAGCTGTTTATAAAGTTCCATATGTAAATATTATTTATGCGAGTACTATTTATTGTTGGCAAGAAAAAAATGCTGTGGCTCTTTAAAAACTTTGATATTTTGTAAATTGTAATTTTTGACTCTTTCGTCTCAAAAGTTTGCCGATCCCTGATCTATGGCGTTTCTTGTTGGTTGTTCTGTTCTCTCTCTCGGTGGTTTTCCCCCATTTCTCTTCCTTAGCTCCAGCATCTCAATCACCCACTCAATAAACTTGTTCTCTTTTTCCTTCTCTCCTCAGCGGCAAAGCATACCATCTACGTTTTCTTCGGGTCTTTGGGCATGGCCTAGACGATGACGCCCTGGCCATCCTGGCGTCTGCCAAGACGCGCATCTATAGGTACTTCCTCGGCGTGGAACTGAGGAGTGTACAAGAAGACCTTGTCTGGAGGAGGACTCTTTCAAGGTGGGGAAGCCTTCCTTGCTGAAAACATTTGTACACAACTATATTCCCCTACACTTTATATGCCCATTTACTCTTTTATATTTTCTCCTTTGTAAAATTTGATTGAAAGAATCAATAAAATTGTTTAAATTGTCTACGTTTTCTTCGTAGATCACCAAATACGTGGTGTCTCTGGGGACCCGCTAGCGATCTTCCATCAAACTCTGCAGCGCCATGTACATAGCTGTATATTTTAATCATTTTTGTTATAACCATCATTCTCATTGTAAATTATCATATAAATAGTGCAGCGGACTGTGTACATGTATTGACAAGAGATCAATAAAACTATGTCAATTGTCAAATTGTCTCTCTCTCTCCGAACTTGTATATCTCTGGATCTGATATATTATAATGAAAATCTCAAGTATAAATTTCGCCATTATAACATTAATCATTTAGATAAAAATCTCGTATTTATCATTCAGATGATGTTTATAAATATACATACTTCTTTAATTAAAAAAGGCATATATTGGATCAAAATATCATTTATTTTATCAATATTTCAGTTGGCTGAACGCTAACCTTTATCAAGGTATTATAACATTTTATCACACTTTAAAATGTTATAGTACCTTGATAAAGGTTGGCGTTCAGCCAAATGAAATATTGGTAAAATAAATGATATTTTGATCCAATATATGCCTTTTTAATTAAAGATTTATTTATGGATTGCTCTATTTTCAATTCATACTTCTGTTTATGGTATATTTATAAAAGTTATTTAAAAGTTCAAAATTAGAATTGTTATACATATTCGCCCCCATTTAAAAATAATATGTTTTAAATGAAAATATGCTATTTTTAAAACGGGTCGTTTTATTCTATATTTTCTTTCGCCTTCTTTTCTTCCTTTTTTTATATACCACAAACATTTATAATATGATGCACTAGCACGCCATCTGTTATCAAAATTCAAAACTATTTTAAAGGCTTAAGATTCTTTTTGATATTAAACAATTTCATTGCAGTAAGGGCAGTAGAAATTGTTTAATACCAAAAAGAATCTTGCGCCTTTAAAATAGTTTTGAATTTTGATACCACAAACATATTTCCAAAATTATTTTTAAATTTTATATATAGGATACATAAAGAGTTAATTAATTTAAAAAAAAGAATATCTCAAACATTAATTATGGTAAATATATTAAAACACAAACACACTTTTTCTCTATAAATTATATATTTTTTGTAAAAAAAAAGAAACAACAAGACAAAGAAGGGAAAGTCAAAACGATACGGAAAAGATGACGTAAAATTCAGAAACCTTTTTTTTACAACATCAAAAGAAACAAACCATAAAAGGAAATGGAGGGGGAGGGAGGAAAAAAAAATAGAGACCAAACGATTACGAAATGACCTTCCCCCCACATTACCCAGCATGCATCAGTACAAAGGGGGAGAAGCCGGATGTAAGAGACTCTAGTAGGTCACAGAAGGCTGTTCGAGGTCGTTCAAGGTCCTTTCAAGGTTGTCAGACCCCACTTCAAGGCTAAATCTCCCCGCCGTCTTAACCCTTTCGATCCAACTTACACCCTTCCCTTACAGTTTACCTTTGACCTCCCCCGACCCCCTATTGCGGGGGTATTCCCCTCCACTTCCCCTTGCTCTATATTTTCCACCCCACAATCGTCTGCCCCTTTGTCATTGATCCCACCGACCTGGCCTTGATTCCAATGTTGTCGACCTTTTTCTTTTGTTACTGAAATCTGTGATAGATCCCTTTTTCTATAAATGTGTTGTTTTTTGCATAATTATGTTTATTTATATTAATTTTTTTTTATATATTCCAATTTTTAAATGCTATATATTTACACTTTTATAACTTTTATAAATAAATATAATTATTATATAATTATATATAATTATAATAAATTATAATTATAGCAAAATAATAATGACGATTAAAGAGAAGTGTCTTATAATGTCTTCAATCATCGTTATATTTTCCTATATTTATTCTAAGAGTTCAATTTAGTCAAATTATACTTACACTTTCTATATACTCGCTTTACAAAATTATATGCATTATAATTTAATTATTATAATATTTTTAATAAATATATGTGCATCTCTAAAAAAACAATTTATAAACAAAATAATATGTATTGAAAAAATTTTATATATATATATTTTTTAATTTTATAATATATATTTATATTTTGAAAATAGAGCAATCCATAAATAAATCTTTAATTAAAAAGACATATATTGGATCAAAATATCATTTATTTTACCAATATTTCAATTGGCTGAACCACAACCTTTATCAAGGTGTTATAACATTTTAAAGTGTGTCCTGTGTTACCACATTAAATATGTTATAACACCTTGTTAAAGATTGGCGTTCAGCCAACTGAAATATTGGTAAAATAATTGATATTTTGATCCAATATATGCGTTTTTAATTAAATATATATTTATATATAATGTGAGCCTTTTCATTTTTTATTTTGAGATTTTTTAAAATTAGAATCTTAATATTGGGAGAAAAAAAAAAAGGCATAATTTGACGCTTTGTAATTTTTTCAAAAATCTTTTTTTTTTTTTATTTGAGATATACATTTAATGTGCTCAACATTATTTAAGTTGCGTGAGTTAAATATTTATACAGGAGAGGATAAAAATTTGATTTTTAAGTTGGATAATTGGTATTTCGGGATATAATTAAAATGTTGAGTGCTTTGCTTCTAAAAATTTATAATTCTTATAAAATAAATTAAGCTTTCAGGGTTAAGTTTCTTGTTCAACTTTTTTATTTTCAAGCTTTCGGACTTGTCAGTCCTTCAACAGAAGTATCACGTTAATAAATTATATTTAAAAATAATAATAAAATAAAAAGTTGAACAAAAAACTTAGCCCTGAAAGCTTTATTTTATAATATTATAAATCAGGTAAAAACGTTATTTTTCTAATATATAATTATGTTTGTTACTTTTCTCTCTTTCTTTACATTTATTTATTTTTCTGTTAATTGGTATTATATGTTTCAATATATCGAGCTGATAAGAATTTACCGTCTTCTTCTGTAATTGGTTTTTAAATAAAAAAGCTAAAATATATACATATTATAAAGCTATACAACCAGTTTAACCGCATAAGTTTCTTTTTATTTATGAAAAATCATTTTTAATTTCAAAGAGAAATAATTTAATATTTCTAACTTTTGGATGACGTATGAAAAGGTTGAATATATGAAGAGTGATGGTCTATATATGAATGGATGACGTATGGAGGGTGAAAAATTATGAAGAGTAATGGCGAACGGAAAAATAAAATATAATATACATATTGTCAAGTAGTTCTGCAGCCACAAGAAGCTCCATGGGACACCTGTCAATCATCACTGGACTCCGAGGGGACCACAGGTGTGAGGGGTTCTCGGAAGCTGATCTGCAAATAAGGAAAACGGGACGGTGGCTGACCACTCTCATTATTATTATCTTCACCTTGGGATAAGTTGTTCTCCCTATAAATACTTCTTGTATATAATTTTATTGGAGAACTAAAAGGTAAATACCCACCTTTATAATTAATTAATTATTCCCAAATTTACACGTGGCAATATTGAAGAATATCGTGGTGTTGTAACTGAAGGCTGATGATGTATTAAAGTAACATCAATCAGAAAAAAAAAAGATATTTTAAAAAATTGGGATAATTTAGTTGATATTTACTCCAATGGATGGCGCGCTGCTATCACCAAGGTTTATTTATTTGTTTATTCAGGTGATTCTCAAACGTTATTTATAAAACCAAGTAAATTCTCTTGTACAAATAACTTTCAAGAGGTTATTATCTGCTATAAAAACGTAATATTGTGATTATCCATAAATTCTTTGAATTTTTTCTTATAAAAACCAAAACGTCTATTATATATGTGATGATTTAAGACCATGGAATTGTTGTAAATAGTCTAGATATCTACTACCACATGTTCCACCCCATGACTGTATATAACTTCTTATGTACTGCACATAGAAAACCTCAAATAACATCAATCTGTACCGCGTAAGAATCTAATAAAGTATCGCAACTGTACAGATAGAAGGAATGGAGACTAACAGGAGAAAGTTAAGGTTAAAACAAATCAGGCTTAGAGGATCGTAGAAGTAAGGCCTAGCAAAGAAGCTTAAAGTTAGAACCACTATTAATAAATTTACAGTCAATTTTATGATCGCAGGAAACCATAAAAGTCGAGGTTAACGCCCGTACTTCCTGGCCAAGACCGGAAATATCTTCCGTCAAAGGCAGCATCAAAGACCAATTAGAAGACAAGACCTAAGTAGGTCAACCAATAGCCAGCGGCCACGTGGCATGGTCCCGCCAATTGGGAAAGAATCACCTAAATAGGTCAACCAATTAGAAAGAAGAAAGGTCTTGGTGTTAAATCGAGAACCTAGGTTAGTTAGTATACGCTTGGCTCTCAAAAAGGTAACACTTGCTCTAAAGATCTCCCTCTCTCCTCATCCCATTCCTTCTTGACGTCAGACGCTTCTTAGTGGAATCTCTGTTTGTTTATTTCACCTTTGGCCCAGCTGTGTCGCCTTCCACCACGACTGCACGGTAGAGTTGACATCGAGGTTCGTCTAGCATCAGGTAACACTGGTCCCAGAGGTCCCAAGATATCACAGACTCCCCCGTCCCCGAAGAGTCGACAGGATAGTGGACGCCAAGGTACAAGTAAGCAAATAGACCACTGTCTGTACAGAAAGATGGAACAGGGAAGAAAGGAGGATTCAAAGGAGCCCATGAAGACCGATCCCGACTACGAAAGTGGCGAAAGCACCACTTTTCCGAAGAAAGAAACCACCCTCGGTAGGACGCAGGAAGTTCCCCCCCAGCCACGAGGACGCAACGCCCCCACCGCCGGTGTCAGATGTCCTGGGGAGTTTAGCCAGGACGATATATCAGCTCTCCTCGGCGACAGGACTTTCGCGAGATGTGGAGCTATCGCGTTACGATGGTTCGTACGAGGCGCAGAGCTTCTTCGACAACTACGACGCCCAAGCAGATCGGGCCCAACTACAATACTCTACAAGACTGAGAAAGCCACCAAACCTCCTGCAAGCACCCCTCCGAGTTACCAACACGCGAGCGTATGTTACCTGCTCCCCCGCCCATCTCTAAACCACGAGCCCAGCGCAAACAATGAACTCTGACTGTCCAAAGATCCTCGACCACGGCACCAAAACAGGCCTGTTCCGACGCCCAAGACAGCACAACAGTAGGTTCCTACTTCTATAATTTTTGTTGAACAATTGCTCGTTCGAGCGGAACTGTCCAATAATGTAAACCTACTCTACTACTTGATACAGAAGCATCTATCGCTATAATTATGCAGAATACTTTTAAAATAATAGAAACCAATTTGCAAAAAAAAAAATGCCTGTCCATCCATTTAACTTAACTATTAATACCATAACTAACAATATTTTCACCATAGATTATGTCTTTTTGATCTTAAAAAGAGGTAATATAACGCAGAATCTAAAATTCCATATCATCGATACACCCTTGCCTTTTGGCATATTATTCCTTAATTCCATAAAACGATTTCTACTAATTATAAACTGTCCTCAGCTACTCCTGTATCAAGATAATGTACCTCTACCAACTACCTTTTACAAATTCACCTCGTGCAAGCAACACGTGTCCCATGGACAGGTTAATACAACTGTCCCATTTACTAAATTTTCTTCTCCTGGAACGGGTTGCTCACACGTGGTGAACTCCAACACTCTTATTTAATCTTATTGTAATGTTCCTAATCCCATTTTCAACGCCTCTATGTCCTCCTCTTGCATATCTTTGGACACAAGTAACCTAGGTCACTGTCCCTATAATTTACACAAGGTACTGCATCAATTTACACCCGTTTTCGCCGCCAATAAATACGACGTCCCTAAGCTTAAAATACCTCCCGTAAAAATCAATACTACTTCGGACAAGGTAATTGCCTTACGTCCTTATCGCGTACCCCTAAATGACCAACTTGAAATACGAACACAAATCGAACACATGCTTGAACACGGTATAATTACAACCTCAGTATCTCCCTATGCCAGTCCTATTACGCTTGTCACCAAGCGTGACAAATCAAAACGCTTTTGTGTTGACTATCGTAGGATTAATGAAATCATTGCACCAGACGTCCATCCTCTCCCTTTGATAGAGAATATACTCGACAAACTCTCACGCGCCAAATATTTCTCCTCAGCCGACATATCTTCTGCCTACTGGCAGGTCGAAATAGATCCCAGTTCCCGTCACCTTTTAGCTTTCGTGACATTAGACGGGCAATACGAATTTTGTAGGCTTCCTTTTGGATGCGCAACTCACCACAGATTTTTGAACGTGCAATAAACCAAATATTCCAAAAATATAAGTTAAACTTCATAGCCCACTATTTCGATGATTTTATTATCTTTTCGGATACCTTAGAAGAGCATATTCAACACGTAGAAAAATTCCTGGAGATCTGCCAACAGGAAAATATTAAACTAAACTATAAAAAATGCGAATTTTTGAAGACATCAATAGAATTTCTAGGATACACTGTTAAGAACGGAACTTACACACCGCAGACCCGTAACCTCGATATTATTAACGCTATCAAACCTCCCTTCAACCAAAAAACGTTACAGTCCTTTTTAGGAGCCGTCAACGTGTATAACAAGTTTATACCCGATTATGCCCGTCTCAGAACCCCACTCAACCATTTACTTAAAAAAGACACTAAATGGCAGTGGGACGAAAAATGTCAACAGGCATTCACGGCTCTCAAGGAGAGCTTAACAAGTAAGCCCGTATTACATCTGTATCAGGATGGCTTACCCTGCCGCTTGTACTGTGACGCCTCCACCCAGGGAATCGCAGGAATTCTCAAACAAGTACATCCGGATGGAAAAGTTCATCCCACACAGTATTACAGTAGAGCACTACGCCCCTCACGAACGCAACTATACCATTTCAGAGTTAGAATGCTTAGCGATCGTAGAAAGCATCGAAAAATTCCGCATCTATCTATCCGGTACCAAATTCACTGTCTACTCCGACCACCAAGCCCTACAATGGCTTAAAACTATTAAAAACCCGTCAGGACGACTTTTTAGGTGGAGTTTAAGACTATCCACTTACGACTATGAAATACAGTACCTCAAGGGAACCCAGCAACACGAGGCCGATTTGCTTTCTCGCAATCCATTTTGTGGATTTATCAGTGCCCGTACTATTAAGAAACACCAACCGAATATCATAGATACCAGTGTCGCTGTAGACGTCAACGGTCTACACACCATACGGCGTAAAGGTGTAAATCGAATAATAATACCCGAAGCTCTTCAACACTCGCTTATGAACCAGGTTCACAGCGAATACAACCATCCCGGTATCTCCCAAATGGCTCGCCTAATCTCTACTCAGTATTACTGGAAAGGTATGGCCAAGTCCATACAAAAATTTGTAAATTCCTGTCATACCTGCCAAATCATCAAAAGACCCAAAGGTAAGCCTTATGGCACCTTAGGACAAATTCCCCCACCACAACAGCCATTCGATTTAATATCAATAGATACAATAGCCGGATTTTCGAAATACGGACACTCCAAGACGTATCTCCATGTTATAGTGGATCACTTGACCAGATACGCTTGGGCATTCCCATCGAAATCTATAAGTACCTTAACGTACATCCAAACCCTAAAAAAGGTACTACAACAAGGGTCTCCAAAACGTCTACTTTCGGATAGAGCGCCCGCATTCACCTCCGAAAAATTCCGCAAATTTCTGCTATCTCGCGGTATACAACCACTGCTTACCACCAGTAACAATCCGCAAGCTAACGGATTGATAGAACGATTGAACGCCACCATCACTGGAAAGCTAAGGTTACTTTATCTCGAAAACCCGAAGACATCTTGGACCAAACTAATTAAACAAGTTGTCCAAATCTATAACCAATCCCCGCACACCGTCACAGGCTTCCCACCGATCTTCTTGATGTTTAATAGCATCCCACCAGAACTAAAAAATCATTACAACCCGTTCCCCGACGTACAGAAGGCTAGGCAACTCGCCTCCAGCAGAACACAGCTTAAGCATGAAAGGGACAAACAAAGATATGATAAAGGTCATCAAGCCCCGCATTTCGAGATTGGTGACCTAGTCCTCGTAAAAAAATTATAAACATCCCGATACGGGAAAATTGGCACCATACTTCACAGGTCCGTTTACAATTATAGAAATAATATCCCCAAACGTAGTTCGAATTAACAGACCCAATCGACCCCTAAATAAAGAAGATGATACAGTTCATGTGAACAAACTTAAACACTATACAGAAGATATCTTATTCCTCGTGCCCCAGCCTCTAATTCCAACACCTCGCGTAACACCTGATGTCCACTTGATAGAATTCGGCCATTTATGTCCCACAATATTTGACGCGCAGAAATCCCGTCTTATACCCCCGACTTGCTCAGCGCCTTTTCTGCACCTTAATGCAGAGATCTTCCAATAAGTTGAAAGAAAGCAAGCTGCCCCCACAAAGGGCCTCTGACCCAAATAAATATGCCCGCCACCGCCGGAATCGCATTAAAAATTAGCTTCGCTCCCCCCTCTTCCGCTGTACACGAGCAAACAAACAGCCGACATCTTGTTACGGCCCGTCACCAGGTCTAGATTCTCTCGCCCTCGATTAACTTGTCAACTTAACATCGACACTTAGATCCAAAGACAAAATTTTACCTAAAAATCACACACACCCACACATGTTTAAAAAAAAAAAAAAAAAAACACCAACAACAACCCTTTATCGGTTAGAATAGATCGCCGTGTTTCTCCTGCACACACAGAATAAATGCCGCTTTAGGAAGAATCACGTTTTCACCTAAACGTGGCGCAGGGAACAAAAAATCGACAACATTAGGACTCAGTAAGTTTCACAGTTGGAAACAATGTGATCCACGAGTCGCACCAAACTTAAAACAAATTCGATAAGTTAGAACAACTTAGGCCAACAAGACCAAAGATATCGCGATCGAGGACAATTTAAAGCTCTCTCCACCCATCCTAAAAAACAGGAACATTACATTTGGCCTACAACTTTCCATTCTTTCACGATATATAATTTCTATGTATAATCTTACTTGCTCTTCTTTCTCGATGAACATTTTTTAAAATTTTTCATTTTAATATTCTTTATATAATCATTATATAGCTCTTATAATTGTTTTTTTTTACGTCAACCAATCAGTTTAGATTATTGTCATTTTATTTTATTTTTCTTCACCAAAGCTTATTTACTTTTACTTTATGACTCTATTCTATAATCAACTTTATATTTTATATTTCATATCTAATAATCTCAAGTTTATATTTCATGTTTATATCACTAATTTGCATTTTGTCATTTTATATTTTCTCTCACTTTATAAATTAGATGTTTTTTTACATGGTTTCATCTTCCGCTACCATGTTCAATGCTATCGAGTATATTATTGCTCATTGTTACTTTTCATTTAATATTTTCACTTTCTATTACCCCTTATATACTGCTGTAGTGTGTTAATCTTTGTATCATGTCATCACATTTTTACTTTTTTTTTTAAAGATTACTTTGCATTTAACTTCGCAATTCTATTTTCGATTTTTCAAATCCTTTAACGCTATATGCAAAGCCTTAATTTCGCAATTTCATATCTCAATGATATATTCTTTTATAATCAAACTAAAAATCATGATTAAAAACAGGGCAATCTTCAATAACCTCTTAAACAACCACTTTAAAGGTTACTTCTTAATAAATACTAACCCTTTTCCGCAGGAACTTTTAACTCCTTCACAGGCTAGACTTGACCTACTTTGATTTCGTAATTAACAATCTTGACACACCATCCCCCGGATTTACCTATCCCTACTTCTGGCTTGGATACGTGCAAATTGTATTTTTTTTTATTCCAGGGCACTCTCATGCCACACGCTGGCACATTTTTTTTTTTATTTTACTCTTTTTCTCGCTAAGCCCCTGACGACTCTAATTAAAACTTTGATTTCTGGTCACTGATCTTCGCCCTCATTTATCCTGCATGCGTACGTCTTAACGACTAATTATTAAAACCCATAACAATCACCCTTATCTTACTATTCGATTGTGGTACTGTAACTTTATTCGGTCCTTAAATTTACATGTGAAACATGGCCTAGGTTTTCCGCGCCGTGCACATTAAATGGTTTGGGACTTGAGTCAAAGTGACATTGCCTCAACCAAGTAATAACTAACCCCTCAACCCTTTCTAACGCCCATCACGAAGAGATCATGATTTTCCCATCAACTCATTTTTATTTTTACCTATCGTCATTATATGCTCTCTATTAATTCTTTTATTCCTATTTTTGTTTTACTTGTATGTTTAATATTAGTTGTTTATGCTTTATTACCTCTTATGGATATACAGAAATCAACCCCATGTTATATACCAACTCACTTTAATTAATTTTTAAAAAAATTACTTCCTTAATAACAGTCTTCCTATTCCGCTCTCTTAAATCCCTCCATATGAACCCTCTCACATCCGGGGCCATCTGTGATGATTTAAGACCATGGAATTGTTGTAAATAGTCTAGATATCTACTACCACATGTTCCACCCCATGACTGTATATAACTTCTTATGTACTGCACATAGAAAACCTCAAATAACATCAATCTGTACCGCGTAAGAATCTAATAAAGTATCGCAACTGTACAGATAGAAGGAATGGAGACTAACAGGAGAAAGTTAAGGTTAAAACAAATCAGGCTTAGAGGATCGTAGAAGTAAGGCCTAGCAAAGAAGCTTAAAGTTAGAACCACTATTAATAAATTTACAGTCAATTTTATGATCGCAGGAAACCATAAAAGTCGAGTTAACGCCCGTACTTCCTGGCCAAGACCGGAAATATCTTCCGTCAAAGGCAGCATCAAAGACCAATTAGAAGACAAGACCTAAGTAGGTCAACCAATAGCCAGCGGCCACGTGGCATGGTCCCGCCAATTGGGAAAGAATCACCTAAATAGGTCAACCAATTAGAAAGAAGAAAGGTCTTGGTGTTAAATCGAGAACCTAGGTTAGTTAGTATACGCTTGGCTCTCAAAAAGGTAACACTTGCTCTAAAGATCTCCCTCTCTCCTCATCCCATTCCTTCTTGACGTCAGACGCTTCTTAGTGGAATCTCTGTTTGTTTATTTCACCTTTGGCCCAGCTGTGTCGCCTTCCACCACGACTGCACGGTAGAGTTGACATCGAGGTTCGTCTAGCATCAGGTAACACTGGTCCCAGAGGTCCCAAGATATCACATATATTTTTTTGAATATTCTTCATATATTTTACTAGTCATTTATATATTTTCTACTTATTTTTCATTGTTATATTATATATATATATATATATATATATATATATATATATATATATATATCATGTACAAAACTTAAGGAAGTTGTACCTTTCAGCATGTATATCGGGATTCAGACAATAACTCTGAAAGATATTGCAGTGAACTTAATTGAAGACACACGAGATAACCAAGTGTGAACAAAATGTCTCTGTCCCCTCCAAAAAACAATAATAATAAAATGGACGACTGGTGACATCAAACACTTTCCACTTAAGTTTGTCAATGAGTGTATAATATAAACCATTTACTTTCTCTTTTTGCAACCTTGTCAATATATAAGAGATACACAAATATCAATTTTAAAAATTTTAATTTGAAAAACTTTATAATTTTTAAACACACGATTTTTTTATGTGCTAATTATAGTATTTCTATTTTGTACTTTTTAAATTCCCCCCTTTTTTTCCGTTTAGCAACTAACCCATCAAAAAAATATATCTTGTTATTTAGGAGAACTCATTTTAAAAACAAATTTATAAAACCTCCAAAAATATATAAAATGCAAAAGTAGCGGTAAAAAAATGTAGACAGCTTGTATTCAAAGGTATGATGTTTTTAACGTGTGCCATCTGTTATTGAAAATTTGAAATATTTATGACGTAAAATACGAACTGAAAAACAAAAATTACCAAGAGAAATACTTGCAACAACAATTGGCGAAGAAAAAGCTATTATTATGAGAATCATTTCTATCAATCCATTTATAATGCTCACTA
The DNA here is from genome assembly GCA_030710605.1 of Cordylochernes scorpioides. Taxonomy (NCBI): domain Eukaryota; kingdom Metazoa; phylum Arthropoda; class Arachnida; order Pseudoscorpiones; family Chernetidae; genus Cordylochernes; species Cordylochernes scorpioides. The sequence goes on from CP092868.1 coordinate 19,398,292, forward strand.
TACAATTTGTAATATTTTTCCAAACGGAATTCCTACACATTTCCATTCAAATTTTATAATCACTCAATTTGTCACATCACACGGCCAGAAATACTTACATAAAAGATGTCTATCAGAAACACCAAATTGTTCCTGCAGAGAAACTGAACAAACTGATCTTCACCTTATCTATGACTGTCCGAACTTTACAGAAGTGAGATTGTTCCCTGATCTAAATGATTTAACTCTCTTACATCAACCACTTTGTTTATATAAATGTAATGAACTCTGTCGATTAAATATATGTAAATTTGTAAATATTTAATTCTAATTTGTAAATATTCAATTTGTTTGTTGTTTTGTTTTTCCTCTGTAATAGACGCAAATATTTTAATATCACGCCTGGTTGATTAATAAATAATTAAAAAAAAAACTATCTATTACGTAGTTAATTTTTCTTTAAAATAAAAACAATTTTCTACACACACAGCCCTTACTACTATTAGCAGAGTAGAAAATTGTTTTATTTTGAATTAAACATACACGTTATAAATATTTCAAATTTCCAATTTGAAGGTAATCGGTAATCTAAAAAAATACATAATTTACTCACGGTAATATCCAAAAATAATTGTGTTTCTCTAATTATGTATATATAAAACCATTTGACTCAAAAATTCAATCATTATAATATATCAACAAAATTTTATTTTAACAACAACATTTTTAAAAAGTCAAATTTGTTTTAATAAAATATATTAAAATCACTTTTCTGTATATTATAAAATAATCTATATTTTACACAACAACAAGAAAAAAAAAATATCGAGGAGAAATTCAGTAAATATATTTATATATCAATAACATAATTTTTGATATATACATTTTTATAGTGTGCACTTTCGTTATATAATACATATTCGTTATATAAATTTAATTAAAAAGGCATATATTGGATCAAAATATCATTTATTTTACCAATATTTTAATATTTTGATCCAATATATGCCTTTTTAATTAAAGATTTATTTATGGATTGCTCTATTTTAAAAAAATATATATATATAAATCATATATCTCTATAAAAATATCTTAATCAATTCAAAATATAATGTTTTAAATTGATTTAGAATTGTATTTTTTTAACATTATTTTTCAAACCATAATATTTTTAATTATTGCAAATACAAATATATAAAAATTTATATTTGAATATATTTTGTATTTAGTACTTTATATTGACTATATTGTTGTTTTGCTACTAAATAAAGATGGCCAATAGGAAGTAGTATAGTTGATCATGTAACTAAACATAGCAGACGATGTTTGTGCGTTTGAGATTGCTATAGAAATTTGTGGTTTTTAATATAACTAACAAAATTAACAAAATATACTTCATAATCATCAAGAATTCCATATTTCATTTAAATGTTCTTATATTTTAAATTTTTGGATGTAAATATATTTAGTAAAATATTACTATTTAAAAATATATTTAACATTATATTGTTTTTAAATGTTTTTACGTGTAAAAAAAAGTTTATTCTGAGAGTTTGTTTAAAGAAAAAACGCTGATTGGTTCGGGACAAGATTTCTCTTCAACAGGAGCAATTCTAGATCTGGAAGTAAAAGTGTCGAAGAGAGTAAAGAAGACAGGTAAAAAGAACAAACCATGAATCGTTCCAAGGGCAATCACAAGAAAGACAGTCTTGATGAAAGCGCTGAAACAATAACTAGGGATAAAACATAGCACCAGAACTCCAATCAAAGTAGATACCGAGGATTGAAGAATGGGCATACCCATTGTATAGAGAGCATTTCTCAACTTCATACTCGGCAGCAATTCCTGTGAGGATACATATGCAAATGAGATGTGAAATGCATAATCAACAGAAAACCCAATACACATTATAAGACCCACAAGTCCAACCATATCCATACTAACTCCCCAATAGGATAGATAACCAAGAACAGTGACAAAGATAGACACACTAGACACCGCAATCCAGATTGTACAGAGAGCTTTAGGAATAAAAAGAAACGATACTACAATCACAATTACAAGAGCTGATGATAAGGATAGTACAGCCATACTTTCCATATAGATAAATTGGTCGAAGTATAGGAACCATCCATTATAGACAGTCACTTTGACCGAATCATCGCTCGAGGCCTCAGCAATAGCTCTAAGATCCTGCACCATATGTTTCTCATCTACAGTATTATTGATAAGATAAGATTGAATGACATGTCTAGATGCCAGAATCTTATCTCCAGTATCATCAAATATAACATCCTTTAAGAAGATATTCGCTAATGGTATAGTCTCCATTAAATCATGTATACATCTAGCAAACGATCCATTACGAGGCTCTTCACATGTAATTCCAAGCATCTGAGCAAAAGAACTGTCTAAAGCATATTGATATGCTCTTAACCAAGATTCAGTTAGCTGTTTATTATCAGAGATAAATCGACTTTCCTCAAATTTCTTTAGGATACCATCAACACGAGCTCTAACATCAGGATCTCCATAGTCAAGATCACCTTCCACCACAATCTGTATACGATAGGGATAGACACGATAGTATTGATCCATTCTATCAAAGAATTTGACAAGGTAGTGGTCATAGGTGACCAATCGCTGTAGTTGCATGCCTTCCGTGTAGTACGTGAAACCGTAGAGTCCAGTAGCGATGGTTAGTAGGTAGACCCCGATGACGGCAGCTTGTCCACGCCAGTCTGTGAGGACAGTTCCGACCTTGTCACGGAAAAATCTCATCAGGAAATGGTCTTCTACTTGTTTCCTACTGGAGCTGATCTCTTTCATACAACACACCACCTTGAGGAAGGTCTGATCTGGGCAAACACACCACTCCTTGTTAGATAACCTTCACACACAAATATACCAAAAATAGATCATTTATTCAAATAAACACTTCAACCATTTATTATTGTAAAAAGGAGATGGTGGAACCCTGAGAGCTCAAGAAATATATATTTTTTTTTTAATGTGAAAAGAAACCTGACCTTAGATTCTTTATTGGTTTTCTCAAAGTTCCTATTTTAGGTTTTAAAAAAATAGTAAACAAGGAAAATTATATCATGCTGTAGAAAATAAAGAAGAAAAACATATCCCAGGATAATATTCTGAAATAAAATAAAAATCAGCGATTAGTTGATATTTGTTTGGATAGATGGCGCAGGTCACCTTTAGTTGAATGATCAGAGGAGATGCTTTTTTTTCTTGGTTCATATTTTGTTGTTAGAATTTAAACCGTCCATTTTTGATAGCCAAGACCATGTGTCGAATCCCGCATTGGACACTTTTTTCTGAATAAGAACCATGACCATTGTCCACCCTAGACTGACAAGGGCCATTAGCCCGAAACCATGGTTTCTAGGTGAGCACTCTCAGTTTACCAAAGCTGGTGTTGTGGCTTTCTAACCAACCCAAGGCCACAAGTTAGATACATTTGAATGTAATTCTACTATCCTATAAGCTTATGTCCATAGTTTTCTTGAAAACCTTTTCTGAGATTCCATCCTTCAATGCTGCGTATATAAGCAGAATTGTCCAATACAGTATTAGAGCTCTGAGAGGCGGTCTGGTGAATTAAATTGACGAAACCGCTGGGGGTTCACCACTGATGAGCCAAGCCCTCCCAATATATTTTTTCATCGCAGTAAGGATAGTAGAAGTTTGTATTATGTATAAAAGAAACACTCGTTCTTTTAAAAATCCTTTCATTTTATAAGTTAGATAGTGTTTGATATCTATTTTGACCGAGAGAAGTAACCTTTATCTTTATTGATTCGAAATTATCGTTTCATCTTTAATGAATTCCATAAGAATCATGTTCCATATTTCATACACAAACAAAAAGTAGACATTACAAAGATCAAATGATTAAAATTGATTTGTTGATCAAACAATTGAACAAGATATCTAATTATTCTATAAAAAAGAGCGAGATTGCGTGCTAAATAATTGAACGTCACACAGATAGCTTCTTCAATAGAAAGGATCCATATTTCCTTATAGGTGACAGCTTTACCTGATTTATAAAAAGAAAAGCTATATTTGTCTAATATAGCCACAAACACTCGATTAGTTTCCATAGAAATCCTTGTGATTATTTTGAAGGCCATATTCTAACAACAAAATATGAACCAAGAAAAAAAGCATTTCTTCTGATCATTCAACTAAAGGATACTGATGACCTGCACCATCTATCTAAACAAATATCAACTAATCGATGATTTTTTTTATTTACATAATATTATCCTGGGATATGTTTTTCTTCTTTATTTTCTACAACATAATATAATTTTCCTTTAATTAAAAAGGCATATGAATAAGCGATATAACTCTTCCTTGTTTAGGTAATCAAATAAAGTAAAGCAAGAAGGAAGATGAGTTTCTTTTTTAATAAACGCGAGCGAGCTTTCAGGCCACACGCCCTTCTACTGGCTAAAAAGTTAAGAGATTCCAAAAAGATACAAGCTTATTTATATTATGGTAGGCGATATTTTAGAATATTTACATTTTTTTCCGAATATTTACATTATTTTCTTATAGACAAATAAACAAAAATACAACTATGATTACAATTAAGATATGCAAAAAATATAGGAAAAGGACAATGAGGTAAAATTCTAAATCTGACACATTAGGGGAGACCGGGATATCACTATGAATGGGAAGACAGTAAAACACATCAGGACAGGAATACTTTATAAATATCTGGTATGTCTATTTTCCTATTAAAATATGTTCTCAGTTGGCTGAACGCCAACCTTTATCAAGGTGTTATAACATATTTAATTAAAGATTTATTTATGGATTGCTCTATTTTCAAATAATTTTCCTTGTTTACTAATTTTTTGTACCTAAAATAGGAACTTTGACAAAACCAATAAGAAATTTAGGGTCAGATCTCTTTTCACAATTAATAAAAAAATTATTTCTCAAGCTTTCAGGCTTACATGCCCTTCAACACGGAGACCTACAAGTATTACTTCTAGACAATTATAGCACGCCTCTGTGTTGAAGAATATGTTATCCCGAAAGCTCGATAAATAATTATAAAAAATAGAAATTATTTCTCAAGCTTTCAGACTAACATGCCCTTCAACACGGAGACCTATAAGTATTACTTCTAGACAATTATAACACGACTTTGTGTTGAAGAATATGTTATCCCGAAAGCTCGATAAATAATTATTAAAAAAGAAATTATTTCTCAAGCTTTCAGACTAACATTTTCTTCAACACGGAGACCTATAAGTATTACTTCTAGACAATTATAACACGCCTCTGTGTTGAAGAATATGTTATCCCGAAAGCTCGATAAATACTTTTTTTTAATTGTGAAAAAGAGACCTTGCCCCAGATTCCTTATTGATTTTTGTTAAAATGTAAAAGCAGAAAATAATCTTTTTCATAAAATATAGGAAGTGTTATCTCTGTCAACCTTGGCAAATTTCCATAGTAACTATCGTGTGGTGGTACTTTGTTATGTAACAGTTGAGCAATGTGATAACTTTGTAATAAAAAATATGGTTTTAATATAGAACTCGACATTACTGAAGAACTCCCCCATTACCTGCTTAATTGTACAGTCCTTGATGTAGAGAGGAAGGCCCTATATCAACAAATTAAATGTACCAACATTTCACCCTACGTATTGCTTTCAAAAATATCAGCAAACAAAGGCAATAGCTTATTATAAATTTTTTAGATCATCATTATGTAAGGACCAGTCAACAAGTGAATGACTTTGAGATGAAGAGTAAAGCCAGTTCAATTTCTATGTAAATAACACAAGATGATTATTACCTTACCCAATTGGGAGAATCTGTATGGGGCAAGTTCCTAATAAAGGCTTTTGTGTGTGTGTGTGTGGTTTTAATATTGAACAAAGAAAAGGAAATTGAGATAGAGGTAGTTGGTGACAGAAGAGATACATGCGCAGGACGAGGCTTAGCAGGAACAAGCTACATTGGATATACGTAATTGAAGACCTCTTACATCATAGGCTTTTGACATAGCGTAATAAAAGGATAAAATACATAATATTGTTAATAAATAGCTTCTATTATGATGTATCTATATATAGCAACATTGTACTTCAGTCATCGTCTGGTTTTTTCATAGCATATCTGTGGTGGTTAATTAACAATAATCCACATAAACATTTCTTGCAAAATCAAGTTTTTGTTTTATTGTAATCACTAAGGTTATATACCTTGTTATTGTGTTATTATATTCAGACAAAAAAAAAGAATTCAATTAAATAGAAACAATATATAAATTAGATAATAAAAAATTGCATATTTCCAACAAAAAAATATGAATTTTAAAAAGCAAATAAAATTTACATAAAATATAAATACAAAACAATAATTTTTACATGTCCCCTACATATCAAAAAAATAAATACGGCGTTATAGTTAACTCTACTTTTGTAGAAGGGATCTAAGACTCGAAAGCTTGAGTTAATTAAATGATTTTTTAAAACTTTTCTCTGGTTGAATTTTTTCTCAAATGAACCCCAAAGAATAAATTAATTACCAACACAATGAGGTAAAATTCGATTGCCTGAAGTAATTGTTTGATATGTCGGAAGGCAATGGTCTCAAAGAGAGAATCCTTTTCTCCAGTAAAAGGTGTGGTTTATCCTTTGTAACTACACTCATGGACACAACACTTAAAGAAGTTGTACCTTTTAGCATGTATATCGGGTTTCAGACAATAATTCTGAAAGATATTACAGTGACCTTTATTGAAGATACGCGAGATAACCAAAGTGCGAACAAAAAAATTGCCTTTGTTTCCTTCAAAATAACAGACGACCGGTGACATCAAAGACTTTCCACTTCCTCAAGTTTTGTTCATGAATTCTGACCAAAAAAAAACATATTTATTACGTATCTCAAGTATACGTGATAACGGTCATGATAATTATGACAATTAAATATAGTTTATTAACATCTAGTCAACGGTCAAGAGAGAGTTTACAGCAAGCATGTCAAACTCAAATCCTAACACGGGCCAAATAAAAAAGTAATAAGATTATGTGGGCCGCAAAAAAATAAACCAAGTAATTAAATTTTTATAGTAACATTTATGTAGGTTTATTTTTAAAAATACTATAATTTTTTTATTAAAATATATTGTCTGGTGGGCCGCAAATTTATTCGTTGTGGGCCGCATGAGGCCCGCGGGCCGCGAGTTTGACATGCCTGGTTTACAGAGTTTGAAATTTCTTGAGAATAAAGATACTTCGGCCAGCAAATCTTTTTATTACCTTGACGTTTCGACAAAAATATTTTGTCCTCGTCAGGAACAAACAAAAATTAAACATTTAGCAAGGCGTTAAAAATCTTTCTTGTCGAAACGTCGAGGTAATAAAAAGATTTACTGGCCGAAGTATCTTTATTCTCAAGAACTCCTATAGCCAAGTGCCTGGTCATGTGCATGCGGTATAATTGATCTAAAATCTAATTATTCAAAGCTTTCTTTTAAAATGGCATATAGATTCATAGTTGCATATTAGTTCTATATATCTTGTTATGTATGAGGACTTCAACTGAAGATAAAACTGTGCGATGATTATATTGCCACGTGGAAAATGAGATAATAAAAAGATTTACTGGACGAAGTATCTTTATTCTCAAGAAATATGAATGCCGGCCAGGCAGCCTCAATATTTACAAGAGATCAAAATAGTAAATAAAATATATACACCAGACGAGGCCTTCTCTGAAGGGACGTCTGGATCCTATCAGGAGCTTAGAATCGTCTTGAGTTCAGACAGGCCATGGTCATGATAATTATGGTTGGTAGCTAGTGACACCTACTGGTAGTGAAGGTAGATCGGAGTTTGCCAACGGCCGCCAGACAACCGCCGAAGAAGGTGAGATGGTAGAGATAGGTGAAGGCCATGGCTGAGGCGATGTAGATACAGAATATCTTCACCCCGGGGAAGATGACAAAAGTCCCCACCACGAAAGAAGCGAAGGTGGTGAGAGAAGATATGGTGATGGAAGACCCAGCGTGAGACATGGTCCTCTCCATTCTCCGATCTAAGGGATCATGGATATCTGTTTTCCTCCAAGACGCCAATAGGATGAACGTGTTATCCATACCGATGCCTGGAAAATTCCCCACAAACAAATATTAACATCAAATACACTGCGTGACATTGAAAATGGAACACCAAGAAATAGTGGCCAGAATATTATGCAAATTTCAGGGTAGACGCGCCTAACCGAGTTATGCAAATGATGTAAAATGCGCAGCTCTCGTGCGCACATGGAGTAAGATATAAGGGAAGGAACTTGCAGAAAGGACAGTATTCGTGTCGTTATTTCTTAAAGGAAAATCATTGTAGAAATTTTGTTCTTGTGTCAAAAGACACGTGTAATAACAGAGAATGCCAGGTCATCGTAAACGGAGGCAGTTCAAGCAGACAGACGCTTTTACGAGGGGCATGGTGATCGGACTGAAAAGGGCAGGTTGGTCCATACGTCAAATCGCAGCTGATACACACCTTGGTGCGTCCACGGTGCACCGACTGTGGAGAAGATGGTTGGAACAAGGAAATGTGGCAATTTATAGGAATGCCGGTGAAACCAGAGTGACGTCAGCACGTGTGGATCGGCGTATCCTTCGACCAGCAGTGGCGGCCCCACAAGCCACTTGTACCGCCATCCTGCAACATGTGCAAGACATCCTAGATCATTCCATCTCCACCAGAACCATTTCCCGTCGATTGGTTGCTAATGGCTTGCACTCATGCCGTCCGCTAAGAAGACTGCCATTGACCCCACCGAATAGGCGCCAGCGTTTGGAATGGGGCCGGGCTAGATCGACGTGGATGACGGAATGGCACAGGGTCGTGTTCTCAGATGAGTCGCGTTTCTGCTTGTCCAGTGATAGTCGCCGTGTACGCGTGTGGCGTCGACGTGGAGAAAGGTCCAATCCGGCAGCAATTGTGGAACGCCCCACCGTGCGACAACGTGGAATCATGGTTTGGAGCGCAATCGCGTATGATTCCAGGTCACCTTTACTTCGTATTCAGGGCACTATGACGGCCCAACGATACGTTGATGATGTGCTGCGACCGGTGACATTCCCCTACCTTCAGGGAGTACCCAATGCCCTTTATCAGCAGGATAACGCCCGACCGCACATTGCGCGCATTAGCCAACAAGCTCTGCAAGATATACAGATGCTTCCCTGGCCACCGTACTCTCCTGATCTCTCACCAATCGAGCACGTCTGGGACATCATTGGACGCCGTTTGCATGCCTTGCCACAGCCGCGTTCAGAAGACGAACTGTGGCAAATGGTTGAGAGGGAATGGAGAGCCATCCCTCAGGACGCCATCCGTACTCTGATTGACTCTCTACCTAGACGTGTTGCTGCGTGCATCGCCGTCCGCGGTGGTCCTACTTGCTACTAAGCCGACGCCGTTCTCGCTCTGTATTATGACTATCATTTTGAAATAAAGATCACTTATTGTTCGTCCCTGTCTCTCTCTGTCTGCCGAGTTTCATCACTTTCTGGCCACTATTTCTTGGTGTTCCATTTTCAATGTCACGCAGTGTATAACAAAACAAAAAGCTTTATTAAGACCTTTCAGTCTTATACATATTCTCCGAGTAGAAATTTAGTGAAGGGCTGAGAAAAAGCTTGAGATCTAAAAATATGTACAAGAAACTTAGCCCTGGGGATATTTTATTGAATTTATTATATTAAATAGAACATCTAAAAAAACATAAGGCTCCTCTCCCGTCAAATTAAACGTCAAAACTATACGCCATCTGACTTATTTGATGAGATTGAGATTGAAACTGATTTATTACAATGTCCATATAAGATTATATAAGGTTAAATACACAATATATATAAATATGAATAAATAAGATTATAAAATGATAAATATAGGAATAAATAGATATAAATATAAATTATTGATAAATATACATATATATAAATATATATGCAAGGTATTCATTGGTGGCGTCCACTGCAGGAAAGACTCCGCCACCGATGGACTACGAGAGTTCTTTCCCACAAAGTGGGCAGGTCGATTTGACGAGAGAGGAGCCTTATCCTTTTTTTTATAGATCAATTTCCTCCCGGCAAAATTTTCATCTATAAATAGAACATGTTAAGATTGTTAAGGGAACTTACCCAACATGAGAAAAGGCACTACAACTGCCACAGCAATCAGATCATATCCTAAGATAACTGTAAAACCAAAAGAAGATATAAGTGACAAGATTGAAGACAAACATCCAAGGATTCCAAGCCATGGTAGACCATTGCTGGAACTTGACGTGACAAAAGTAAAAAGCACCATGATCACCAAAGTTCCAATAAAGAACATAAGAGCAACCAGAATGGTATCTTCAAATCCATCTTCTGTTGCTCTCCAAGTAAACATCGCAATATCAACTTTGTCAGATTCAAAATCCTGTAAATATTTGATAAATGATTTGGACCATTCGAATGCTATCGGATCAAATTTGGTAGCATTAAGGAAATACACGAGAATGATGGATTCTGCTGAAAGAACATTCCCATTTTGATCTAATTGTACGCCTCCCATCTGGAAACCCATGGTCTCAATGATCAGTTCCTCAAGTTCGAGCCGTAAAGGATACTTGATGTCTGAATGGCCGCTGTTGACTCGAGCAAGACGTCCATCGTTTAAATCAAGAACGCTATTCACCTTGATACATTCCCCTGTAGGATTCTTATCACAAAGTTCAGGATAAGAGTATGAACGTCCATGATAGGTTCCTGTAAGATTTTCAACTCCAGAATCGACACGTCGTACTTCATTAAATAACTCAGGTCTTAAGATGGATTTGGAATCCTTGCAGACTAAGATAGCAGCACATAGAAGAGGTAGTCCAAGACTACGACTCATGTCGTGATTGGCTGCGGATCCGAAGAGATGCTCGACATATGCGCGGTCCTTCATGGCACGACCGTTCTGTGGCGTGAAGAGCAGGAAGAGGTCGCGGTTGTAGTCCAGATGCTGGAGATAGCTGGCCAGGACTGCCGTCAGGAACACGGGCAGTAGGATGAAATAGTCGGGACGTCGGGATAGCAGAATCCCCAACTTCCCGCAGCCCGCGGACATGAGATCATTGACGAACTTCATGGCATCTGCAACAACCATTTCTACTTTATAGAGTCTGCTATTTTGATTGTTTAGTTATGTTGTCTAAACAGCCTTATAAATTGTTGTCTTGTCCTTTAAACAGAAAGGTTATGCTCGAAGCAAATAAAATTGCAGATTTATGAAATTACAGAAGCATATTTCCATATTTCATTAAATACCATCATCAATAATAAATATTTAAATGCAGAATGCATGAGCAGAATGAACATACAATAGCTATAGCGGTCTGACAGATTAAATTGGCGAAATCGCTGGGAAGGTTCACCACTGATGAGCCAAGCCTTCCCAATGCTTTTTTTTAATCTTCAGTTCGCTAATTGTAGAAATTCTTTCTTCAATCTAAAAAATAAATAGCGTAGAAAATTCCTTCCTCAATATAATGTAATTTCTAGAGTAAAATAGCTTTCGTGAACGACCCCATCTGATGAGAGACCAGCTTCCTGAGCAACCACTTTAGCAAAAATCAACAATGACTTTACCTGAAATAATTCAATCTTCAATGGACCATTTGCCTAGATTCTGAGGATGCCAATTAAAATGCTACGTAAAGCCTTGTGGAATCCCAAAGTCCTGGCTGATACTCCTAAAATACTGACAGATACTTCAAGATTCCTGGCTGATATAGCCAAAATCATAGCTGATACTCCCAAAATCCAGGCTGATACTCCCAAAATCCTGTTTGATGCTCTCAAAATCCTAGCTGATACTCCTAAAATGCAGGCTGAGAATCCCAAAATCCTGGCTGATGCTCCAATAATTCTGACTGATATACCCAAAATCATAGCTGATACTCCTAAAATCCAGGTTGATAATCTCAAAATCCTGGCTGACACTCCCAAAATCCAGGCTGAGAATTCCAAAATCCAGGCTGACACTCCCAAAATCCTGGCTGAGAACCCCAATCCTGGGGACACAATGAGTATGTTCGGACCAGGAATTGTCTCTCCCATCTCATTCTACTGTATCACCACATATTTAGCATCAACATCGTCCGTTTGGTTGGTCAACTCTGGTCCAACTTGGCAGGATTCCTCTAACAGCATTCATAACCTTGGCGCTACCTACATCTGCGGTGGTAGTAGGGTAAAGCTGGTGGGGAGAGCGAGACTCGTAGCATTTTCCCTCTCTGTCTCAAAACGCTCTAACTGCGAATGCTGTGTAGATTTTTTTGCGAAACTTATGATTTAATGTGTGCCTTGCTTTGGCCATAGTGATACCTAGGCTGGCATCCCTTTATCCAAGACAATGAAACGATATCAATTTCTTCAGTTTCTTTGTCTTAAGCAGAACATGGTCTCCAGTATCACCATAATTCTCTCTTGAATTCGTATTTTTATTTCCTTATAGCTTCTCCCTCCCATCTAGTCCAGCAATTCACTTCTTCCTACCGCCCTCTTTCGTTCATTTTACCTACCAGAAATATCTTCATCAATCCATTTCCTTTTAAGGCATGTCCTATCCAATTCTTCTGGATTTTTCTGACGATTATGAAAGAGCCTTGATACTCTTTTGATTTTCTTAAGATTTATTTTCCTTCCAAATTTTCTAAATATAATTAATATGCATACATATGGGTTAAATTCGAAACTTTTATAGACGCGTATGATTCTTTTAAAATTAAACAATTTCTACTGCCCTTACTGCAATGGAAAAATTAATGGGAGGGCCAGGCCCCCTTTAATTTTTCCATTGCAGTAAGGGCAGTAGATATTGTTTAATTTTTAAAAGAATCATATGCGTCTATAATAGTTTGGAATTTTCATAACAGATCGCGCGCTAATGCATCATAATATGGGTAACATGTTTACATAATACGAACAATGTTGCATATTAGCATATGTCCTTATATGCAAATGTCAATTTTCATCTCAGGTCGTATCATCTCCCAGGACAACAAACCATATTTCTATAGCATCAGTCATTCCCTAACTCTGTTTCTCAGATATTTTGCCAGTATTAGCTAACTGGTGGATTTCCCCATTCATTGATGGGAAGATGGAAATACTGGGAGGGTATAGTAGAAACTCCTATGAGCGACCACCTCCGTGAGCGACCACCTTTATAAAATCAATTAAAGATTTGACCCGACATACACAACCTCTAATTAAAGACCACCTCCATAAGTGACCACCTTTATAAAAATCAATAAAGATTCAACTCGACATACCACAACCTCTAATAAAAGACTACCTCCATGAGAGCCCATAAATATACCAATGTTTCTTAGTCACTTACATTTAATGTATAAACACACTTTAAAAACAATCGAAATTAAGTTATTTTTCTTCGTCGTCTCAAATGTTAACAAGGGACATGTCCTTGCGTTGCCAACAAATATGTCATTATGTCACGAAAGTGTGACTACTGGTAAATGACATTATTTTTTACTTTTATTTCCTCGAGTAGACCTAATTAATGGCTGACTGTACATATGTAAATATGAATATATACATTATATAATACACTGCGGTTTGTGATTGTAAAACAACACTTGAAGTTACACCGCATGAGTTTCTTTTCAATGAAAAATCAAAATTTATTTCAAGGTGAAATATTGACTATTTCTAACCTTTTTGGATGAGGTATGAAAGGGTGAATTATGAAGAGTAATGATGAACGGAAAAATTTATGAATATATATACATACCGCGCCATCTACCGACCAAATTTAAAAGTATTTTACTCTGATAAATCTCCGAAAAAGCTTGAGAAAATAAAAATTTATATAAGAAACTTAGCCCTGGAGCATTATTTAGTTTATTAAAGTATTTTACTCTCTTTATTTTCAGCGTGGTAAATGCTTTTATATATAACTAACCGATAAAAACACTATGTGAAAGCTAGAAAATTCCCCATTTCATTGTATCACAAGTTAAGACAGGAAAATGTGTTATGGAAGATAGCCCTTTAACTTAAAAAAAAAAAAGAGCATATATATATGTTCCAAAAGAAGCACCTCTTCCTTTAATTATGCATTCAAACAATGCATTTTGCTTATCATCCTAGTAAAAAAAACTTTACGATAGTGATAAAGAATAAGCCACAACCCCAGTTTTGACAAATTCAGACAAAAGCCAACAACCTGTATACCAGGATTCTAGGCTATGGTCCTCATCAGTACAGGGGTGGCTTCGATTTCATAGTATCCAATGATAGAAGTTATGAAATCGGCCAAATTTACCAAAAATGTGAGGTGTTGACGAAGGCGACCCAAGTGAAGCCTAGGAAGGACAAATCAACTGGGTGAAAGCAGCCACGTCTGGGAGAGACCAATGACATAGTTTTATTGACATCCCGTCAAAATATAGACAAAAGTCCGCACTATTCAAGTAGATATGAAAAATTAAAAATGATTATTATAATAAAAAAGAAAGAAAATAAAAAATACAATAAAATATATGCTACTAGACGGGTGACCCGGGCTTCGCCCCGGGATTGACCCGTGTGCATATCTACCCGAGTGATATATATTTAGATAAGATTTTTTTAAATAATTGTTAGTTATTAGCATTATCTATTTGTTTGCATCAGCATAATTTAATCTAATCTTTGATAGAGGGCGCTGTTCGTGAGCTAAGTAGAATAATTTGAATATATAGTTTTAATAATTGATTTATATATTTTTTTAAAATAGCCTATCGTCTTCCCCGTATTTTTTTACCTATGTATGGAAATTTTGGTTTGAATTAGTGAACTACTGCGAATTTGTATACCGGACATACAAACAAACAAACATACAAACATTGATTTTTATATATATATATATATACAATGAATATGTACATGACGTCTCTGCAACCGCTGCAGAGTTTGATGGAAGATCGCCAATGGGTCTCCAGCGATATGTTTGGGAGAGAGAATCATTTCCAATCTGTTGCCATCCTGGGGCAACTACCTGCTTGAACTGACATGGGTCAAGTTCACTCCTAGCTGCGGGAAGTTGTGTTTTCCTGGAGTCTTCCTTCTCCCTCTCAACTGTTGTCGTACCCTTATTTTATTGACTTTAAAAAATGACATACAAAATGTTTCATTTGTTTAGACAAGTTCTGATAAAGTAAACGAAAACGAATATGATTAAATGGATCAATTACACTTTAAACATTGTGCTAAATGAATCAATATTACCGTATTGGGGCCGCGATGACTATTTAAAATAATACTGTAATATACCTGATAATAATATTATCACTGAATAATTATTTTAAATATTCTGTGGTATATCATCATTAATATTTGCAAGGTCATCACCCCTTACCATTCTTTATATTATTACTTGTAAATAAATTCTTAGCAATAGTTTGCATTTTATAAATAAATTATTTTTACTTAAACTTTTGTTATACTCGTTATCACTACCGTGACAACTGGTGGAGAAGCTGGAATATTCCCTCGACGCCCAAGCCGTTAGAAGAAGCCGAAGACTACAAGGACTAGAACCTCAAGAAAACATCGCTATGATCAAGCAAGAGACACAGAAAAAAATGGGTGAGTACCATTTTCAACCTTTTAGAAACCCTTCTATTTTTACTGGAGAACGCAACCAGAATCCAGAAAAATGGCTGAAAGAATTCCATCGCGTCGCTCGTTACAACTGCTGGGATGATTCAATGTGCCTCGCAAATGTTTATTTTTTCCTCCAAGGAACAGCGCACAGATGGTACGAAAATGTTGAAGAGAAAATTAATTCATGGAATATTTTTGTGAAAATGTTTTCCCAGAATTTCGGACATCATGTCACCCAAAAAGATCAACTCGCAGAGAACCTCAAAACTCGAGCTCAGGGGAAGGAGGAGACCAGTGATTCTTACATTCAAGATGTTCTCCATCTGTGCAGAGAAGTGAATCCGGCTATGATGGAAAATGAAATAGTTGCACACCTGACGAAAGGAATATCGGAGGAGATATATCAGTCAATCATCATTTTAGACATTGCAAGTATCGATGAGTTCATCAAATGGTGCCGAAAAATCGAGGCTTCAAATAAAAAACGTGTAAATAAACGTGTAGTATTCGACAGACTACCGAATGTTGCCGCCATCGATTCAGCAGACTCTGAATCAATGGAAGACTTAATCCGACGCATCGTGCGTGAAGAAGTTCATCGCGCACTAAATCCCGAGTCAACTACCCCTGAACCATCTTCTCTGAAAGAAATTATCCGAGAAGAGATTGAAAAAAACGTAGCTTCAATTTCGAAGCCTATTCAAAGGCCTCCGCCACGACAGTCGTACCCCAACCAAACACGTACATTCAGCCAGGTTCCACGACGTCAGTACCCTACCCAAACACCCATATATAACCAGACGCCACCACAACGAAGAACGGATGAATGGAGGACGCATGACAACATCCCAATATGTTTTAATTGCGGCCGCCCAGGCCATGTTAAGCGATATTGTAGAGAAAGACGACAATGGATGCAGAGACCCGAAGGACACGCACCAAGCACCCAAGAACCTCAAATTGGTAACCACCAATCCATAAGAAGCCAAATCTACCGCAGACAATCGCCGTATCCAAACAGAGGAAGATCCCCAAGACGCCAGTCCATTTCCCCAGGCCGCCATACAAGCCAATCCCCACGCCGCTACAATCTAGAAAAAAACTAAGCGTCGCGTCTTCTTTCGAGGGGGAAGCCGCGGGTGTGAAAAACCCTCCATCGTCGACAGCCGCTAAATTACAACAAAATTATGTCGAAATCATCATTGATGACATTGCATTTTCTGCTCTGGTCGATTCAGGTTCCTCTTTTTCAGTTATCTCTGATGGATTAAGACGACAATTAAAAAAGACCATGTTCAAGGATAGCGGAATAACTCTGAAAGTTGCTGATGGCAAGAATGTTACATCGATCGGCCGATGCACAATCAGCTTGAGCATCAATGGATTGGAACAGCCGCTTGAGTTTATCGTCCTCCCTAATAGTAACCCAAGTATTATCCTCGGATGGGATTTCCTAGAGGCATCAAATGCCGTGATTGATTGTGGACGCGCCGAAATCAGATTGGAAGAGGCCAAAGATGTACTAAATTCACCTGCTTCCATGGGGAAGGTTGTAGCTAGCAGAAGCGTCGTAATCCCAGCCGAATCTACCAAACTAATAAATGTTATGAGTGAAGAGCTTAATGGGCAAAATCAGGTACTTTTTGAACCTTCGAAAAAGGTATTGATAGGAAAAGGGTTAACACTTCCCTGTGCATTATTCAGGCTTTCCCATAATAAAGGAAAACTTTGGATCGTAAATTCTAGCACCACAGCTCAAATAGTCCCTAAGGGAATGTGCCTAGGAAAAATTCAAAGGGTTGAAGAAAATAACTTGATGGCTATTTCAGAATGTTCTGAATTTAATAAGGAGGTGAAAAATGCGAATCATGCCAGTCATGCTGATAAGAGTGACTTTAAATTTTTACAAAATTTAATTAGTGATGATTTATCAGAAGAGCAGCAGTCTCAAATCTTATCAATTTTAAAACGATATGAAAAAATATTTGATAAAAATAATGAACCTGTAAAGCAAACTTCAGTAACCAAACATAAAATTGAAACTGGAAACCATCAGCCTATTAAGCATAGACCATATCGAGTCTCCCCTACAGAACGCCAAGCAATCCAAACGGAAGTGGACAAAATGCTAGACGCCGGGATTATACGTCACTCAGAAAGTCCATGGTCATCGCCGGTTATTTTAGTGAAGAAGAAGGATGGTAACTGGCGTTTCTGTGTGGATTACAGACGACTAAACAAAGTTACTAAAAAAGACGTTTACCCACTACCCCGAATCGATGATACACTTGACTCCCTGAAAGGAGCCAAATTTTATTCATCAATGGACCTTCGTTCAGGATATTGGCAAATAGAAGTCGACGAAGCAGATAGAGAAAAAACTGCCTTTATTACCCCTGACGGACTCTACGAATTCCTAGTTATGCCCTTTGGCCTGTGCAATGCCCCTGCAACATTCGAGCGCATGATGGACAAGATATTGAAAGGCCTGAAATGGACGATGGCCCTTTGTTATTTAGACGACATCGTGGTGTATTCCAAATCGTTCAACGAACATTTACACCGGCTTGAAATCATACTACAATGTCTCGACAAAGCCGAGCTACGCCTCAACCCAAAAAAGTGCCTTTTCGGAACCAAAAGAATAAGAGTGTTTGGACACCTCGTCGATAGTAAAGGTATTTATCCCGATCCAGAAAAGATTGAAGCTATCGCCAAGTTTCCTACCCCAAAATCTATAACAGATGTGAGAAGCTTCATTGGCCTATGTTCCTATTATCGTAGATTTATCGAAAATTTTGCTGAGAAAGCTGCTCCTTTACACGAAGTCCTCAAAAAAGATAATAAATTCACGTGGAACTCTGACCAACAGGATGCTTTTGATTCCTTGAAAAAAGCATTGATGTCTGAACCTGTTCTTGCCTATTTCGAAGAACAACTGCCAACCGAGCTTCATACTGACGCCAGCGGTTATGGAATTGGAGCTGTCCTCGTACAGATCAACGATGGGAAAGAGCGACCAGTTGGTTATGCTTCAAGAACTTTATCTAAGGCGGAGAAGAATTACTCAACAACGGAAAAAGAATGCTTGGCCGCAATATGGGCCATCAACAAATTTCGACCGTACCTTTTTGGTCGTGAGTTTGTCATCGTCACTGACCACCACGCTCTTTGCTGGTTATCTAACCTGAAGGACCCGACAGGAAGACTAGCAAGATGGGCTTTAAAACTCCAAGAATACAATGTAACAGTTGTTTATAAAAGTGGACGCAAACACCAAGATGCCGACTGTCTTTCTCGAAATCCTCTCCAACTTGAATCGGAAGAAGCATACAATGATGAGGATGATGATATACCATCAATAACTGCTCTAACGTGCTTCGAAGCTGAACAAAGAAAAGACCCTAAAATTAATAAATTGATAGATGAAACAGAAATATTTGGTGCCGAATCAAAAGGATATGAAATGTTAAAAGGAACCTTATACAAAAAGAATTTCGACCCCTGGGAAACCAACACCTTTTAGTTATTCCCAAGCACTTACGCTTAGAACTACTGAAAAGTTTACACGATGCTCCCACAGCAGGTCATCTTGGATTTTCGAAGACATATGAGAGAGTTAAAAACAAATATTTCTGGCCAGGACTTCTCCTGTACATACGGAAGTATGTCGCTCATTGTAAGGAGTGCCAAAGAAAGAAACAATCAACTCAAAAGCCACCCGGACTACTTAAGGCCATACCTCCTGCATCCTCCCCTTTTCAGAGAGTTGGAATGGACCTCCTTGGAAGATTTCCCAAGTCTGATACTGGTAATAAATGGATCATAGTCTGTACCGACTATCTTACTCGATTTGCCGTTACTAAAGCCTTACCCACAGGGGAAGCAAAAGAAGCAGCCAAGTTCTTAATGGAAGATGTTGTTCTCAAGCATGGAGCCCCCAGAGAAATCATCACGGACCGAGGACGAGTATTCCAATCCAAATTGATTGCGGAACTCACCAATCAATGCTCGTCGATACATCGGTTCACTACAGCGTATCATCCCCAGACGAATGGACTGACGGAGAGGTTAAACAAAACCTTAGCCAACATGATTGCTATGTATGTAAGTGTTGAACAGAAGGACTGGGACGTAATCCTGCCCTACGTCACGTTCGCCTACAACACGGCAAAACAAGATACAACAGGTTTTACCCCTTTTAAACTGATTCATGGACGCGAAGCCGAAACAACTGTAGACACTCTTTTCCCAAATCCGCATGAAGATCTCCAAGAGGATTACAGTCAGAAGATTGCCTCGCGAGTCGAAGAAACTAGGCAGCTAGCAAGATTAGAAACCTTGAAAGCCCAAGAGAAGGACAAGGCCAGATATGACTCAAAGCACGAGGCAATGGATTACAACGTTGGTGACCTGGTATGGATTTTCATCCCGATAAGAAAGGTGGGACTCTCAGAAAAACTGATGAAAAGGTACTTCGGGCCATACAGGGTTACTCGGAAACTCTCTGACGTGACCTTCGAAGTTGAACCTGTGGACCAACCAACCAGAAGACGCCAAACAAGAGACCTTGTCCATGTACTGAGAATGAAACCCTACCATGACCCTGAGGACCAAGCTGATCTGTTCAAGTGATAATTACAGCGGGACGCTGTTCATCTAGGAGGGGGGCAATATCACTGAATAATTATTTTAAATATTCTGTGGTATATCATCATTAATATTTGCAAGGTCATCACCCCTTACCATTCTTTATATTATTACTTGTAAATAAATTCTTAGCAATAGTTTGCATTTTATAAATAAATTATTTTTACTTAAACTTTTGTTATACTCGTTATCACTACCGTGACAATATTATAATGTACTCTGTTTAATTAATTAATTTTTAAATGTTTGGATTTGGCAGTACTGGAATTGCTGTTGTTGTGAATATATTAAAAAGTATATATATAACATTAGAAAGATTTATAACTAAAATTTGTTTCTTAATTTGGTAAAACATATTTATATATTTAATCGAAGGAACATCACAAATACCTTTATCATATATTATTGACATATCAAAAATTTGCATATCAGACGCTAAGAATTAGACGAGAAGTCTACAAGATTTTTTTTTTTTTTTTACTTATCCTTTTAGTCTAAATTAGACAAGATCTTGGAGGTCGTGCTCGTAAAGAAGCTCAAGAACTCTTCTTGGTTCTCTGTACAGGGATCTTTTGTCCTTTCCAATGCAATTTAGTAAATGTTGGGGAAGTCTACAAGATGTATACGAGAAATTCAAGTGACATAGACCAATAGCATTCACTATATTTTATACTTTCAAATGTAATATATAAATTTTGAAAATACCATGTAGGCCCTCACCCTCCCTTTATGAGACACAAAAGGCTGTTTTTTAAAGGCACTCTACTATTTTATTAAGTGAAAACATATTAGAAAAATACACTATGCTTCCTATATATTCATAAAAATCACTTTTTAAACAAAAAAAAAATTAACGAAATTTTTTTCTCTAATGGTATTTAAAAATGCATTAAAAAGAGATCAAAACGGGTTTAAAAAAAAAAGGAAATGTTGTTCCATTGTAGTGTTGAGGATGGGAATACAATGACACAATGCTGGAGATACAATGCTGCAGCGCTGAAACAATCCCATTGCTTCACAGATGTATTGTCGGGGAGTTTGTCCCCAGTTGTCAATTGGCAGCTGCTGCTCGGACAAGGTTAAACGATATTTGCATCGCAAGTTGCATAACTTGAAGCAAATATGTTAATTTGGAGGAAACATGGCAACTTTGACTGAAAACATCAATCTGAAGCGAAAACACGTTAAGCTGAAGTAAAAACATTAACTTGGAACAAAAACATTAATTTGAAATAAAAATGTTAAATTGGAACAAAAACATTAACCCTAGGTAGAAACGTTAACTTGGAACAAAAACATTAAATTGGAACAAAAACATTAAATTGGAACAAAAACATTAACCCTAGGTAGAAACGTTAACTTGGAACAAAAACATTAACCCTAGGTAGAATGGTTAACTTGGAAAAAAAAAACATTAAATTGGAACAAAAACATTAACCCTAGGTAGAAACGTTAACTTTGAACAAAAAAACGTAAAATTAACCCTAGGCAGAAACGTTAACATGGTACAAAAACATTAAATTGGAACAAAACATTAACCCTAGGCAGAAACGTTAACATGGAACAAAAACATTAAATTGGAACAAAAACATTAAATTGGAACAAAACATTAACCCTAGGTATAAACGTTAACATGGAACAAAAACATTAAATTGGAACAAAACATTAACCCTAGGTATAAACGTTAACATGGAACAAAAACATTAAATTGGAACAGAACATTAACCCTAGGTAGAAACGTTAACATGGAACAAAAACATTAAATTGGAACAAAACATTAACCCTAGGCAGAAACGTTAACATAGAACAAAAACATTAAATTGGAACAAAATCATTAACCCTAAGTAGAAACGTTAACATAGATCGAAATAATCAGTTTTAAAAGGGACAAGATATTGACCCTCCAATGTGCTAATATGTTTTTATGCAAATACATTCTATGTTTTACCCTTCCGTAGGACATCAGGAGATCGAAGCCGCCCATGTACTGATAAAGGCCATAGCACGAAACCATGGTATACAGGTTGGTTCCACAATAAATATACCAATAGCTGGTAGAAGGACAAATTTGCATATCCGCATATTTATGTGGTTTTCAAAATGGAGATCAAGAAAATATTTTGGTGTACTTCTATAATGGGAGATGTGTCTTATTCTCACATGAATATCAATCCATCAATACCTTTATTAAGATCTTTAGTCTTATATACATATTCCGCTGAGAGATACAGAAAAAGGAGAGGGAAAAGGAAGAAGCGATACTATAATTTCTCTTACAGTACTTGCCAAAATTCACTCCACAGCGTTGAACAAGTTGATCGGCATACATGGGGAACAATATAGAGTTCAGTCTTACGTAGTTAATAAAGAGTTTTTACATAATTATAATGAAGGCATCTCTTTCTTAAAATCAAAAATAAAATTTGCATATCAATTATAATTGAAAGATGCAGTTTTTCTTTAATATCGAAAGTTTTCAATGATATATCATTGATATTAAGGAAAAATCTTTCTTTATTCTGCAACTGAATGCCACTGATTGTTTGCATCATTTATTGAAAAATAAATAGCAACTCTAAACTCTTAATCAAGAGAGGGTTTATATATATATAGGGCAATTATATATGAAATAATGTTCATCAGAATTCGGAACTATTATAGACATGAATGATTCTTTTTTTAAAAATTAAACAATTTTCTACTGCCGCTACATCAGACCTCTCATCCGGGAGGCATTTACCATCATCCCCCCTGACCTGCAGGGCTGGGTCTTCGGGCATGGCCTAGACGATGACACCCTGGCCATCCTGACGTCTGCCAAGACGCGTATCTATAAGTACTTCCTCGGCGCTGAACTGAGGAGTGTTCAAGAAGACCTTGTCTGGAGATGGACTCTCTCAAGGTGGGGAAACCTTCCTTGCTGAAGACATTTGTATATATATTCCCCTACACTTTATATGCCCTTTTACTCTTTTATTTTTTCTCCTTTATAAAATTTGATTAAAAGAATCATAAAAATTGTTTAATTTGTCAAATTGTCTACTACCCATAATGCAAAGAAAAATTAATGGGAGAGCCTAGCTCATCAGTGGTGAACCCTCCCAGCGGTTTCGCTAGTTTAATCTACCATAGTCTATAATAGTTTTGAATTCTAATAACAGATGGCGCGCTAATGTATCATAAATTAATATTTAGTTTATATTTATTCCGATAGATGGCGTAAGCCATCAGTCGTTATCATTATTCAGGCTACTTTGGCGTGAGTTATCAACAAGATAGAGGTTGCTTGGCCGGCATTCATTGTTCTTAAAATAACATCCACTTTGTCCCCAGTAGAGTTTTTTTTTTTATATTTTTAATTCTTCTTGCCGAAATGTCTGTTATTTCAACAGCAAGGTATCTCGGCCAGATGGTGTTCCCCCCCCCCCCCTCCCCTCCCTAGATTTCAGCGCTCTAATCTGGACCATTCTTCGATTTGTATCATTGCGGGAGGAGATGTATTAAAAGAGAAACACCTCTCCCTTTTAAAATGTAAATCAAAGATTCTCTGTATTAATGAGAGCCTGCCTGGTTAAAAATCACTTTATTAGATACCGCTCAGCAAGAGCAACCTAGTTCATGATAATTACAACAATGAATAATATGTGAAGGTTATTTACATATTAAACAAAATGTTAACGCGGGGATTCAATCCCGGTTCATGACTGTCGGGAATCGAGCGTGTTACCCTCTCGTCCACCGACTTTTTTTTTTTTTTTTTTGTTAATGAAGGCCATAGCATGAAATATATACTATTATTGTGCCTTCTACAAGCTTCGGTAAGCTTTTTAAGGCATAACTCATAGTTAGGTGTCTCCGAGCAACCCGCCGCAGAGGAGGGCCAAGGAGAGGGCTGGAGAGGCGACGGCGAGGCCGTGGGCACCCCGGGGGAGAGGAGGGCTAGTGCACGCCGTTTTGAGGGAACCAAGGCAGCGCCAAGCACAACTATAGCGCTGCAGGCTTCAAAAATAGTCAAGAGTTCATTTCAGGGCCATAGCATGAAATTATGGTATTGCGATAATATGAAAGAACAAAATAGGGGCTTCTTCGTAATGATAATCAAGAAGTTGTTCTCTACATGAAATTATGGTATACAGGTTGGTTTATATGTCTGTATTTGTCAAAACTGGTATCATGGAATATTGTTTGATCTAAGTTTATGTGTTATGCGTCATTAAGAGATCAAGAAATGCATTGTTTTAATGGAGCCGGGGCTACATCACCATATACTCTCATGTAATGGGGCTGAAAGACGAACGAGAAGTGCTCCTCAGTGAAATAGGCCTTGAGGGACTCTCTTTGGAGCTCCTGTTGAATGAGGTGGTGAGAAACAGAGCTGGAGCGTTTGCGTTGTTCAAATTTTGGAAGACGGCTGAAGAGAAGAGGAAGTTATATACATAATCTAATTCATGTAAATAATTATATGTAAATAATCTTTGTCACGATTAGAATGACGAATCCTGTATGGGACTTTGATTCCAGTAAAAGGCTTGTTGCTGCTGTTGTATATAGTCACAGTGTAGAAAATACTATACTATACCTACTACATATTGGTTTCTCTCTGTATTCTTAGTTCTCTTCTCTTCAATTACTCTGTAAACTGGCGAATCCTTTATAGGACGAGAGGTACTCAATAAAGGCTTTTGTTGTTGTTGTTGAAATGAATTGTTTTAATGCATTTCTAAAGGGAGAATTTAAATGACAATAGGAGGAATTCTAAGAAGAGAAAAAAGGCTAACAGCGACTAGTTTCTCTATATAAAGAAATTCGTCACTTTTACCTTTGGGTCGGTGGAAGGATGGTCTAAACTGTTGGTTTTCGACCGCTACGACCCGGGTTCGAATCCCGCATTGGGCACTTTTTTTTTCTGATTAAAAAATAAAAAATAAAAAAAACTCCAATGACCCCCGATTCTTGCAAAAGACCAACCCCACCAGCGAGTGCAAGTTACCAAACAGGGCTCTGGCATATTTGTAAGTGCAATGTCAAACTGCTTTTCACATATGTAGACATGTGGTGCACTTACAGTAAAAACAGTCGCCTACTTCTACCCACCATGATTATCATGGCCTGTACCATGTGTACTAGGGATAAGCAAAAAAAAACCTTTGGTCCTTTCCTAACAGGTGCAGGTTGTTTTATTTGTCTGTATTTGTTAAAACTTGTGTTTTTGACTTTTTCATTTATCTAAGTCTGTGTTCTTTACGGAGAGAAGATTAAGAGAGAAAGAAATGTATTATTTTAATGCATTTTTTAAAGGTAGAGGTTCTCCTTTTGGTGTATATACTTTGCTTAGTTATATCAAATTCAGTTTAGTGAATTTACCCCAACACCAGCTTAGAAAAATACAGTAAGCCTATCTAAAAACTAAGATTTTGAGTCCTCGACAGTCCAGACCAGAGAGCTTCAATTTTACAAAATTCACAATATGAAAACTTTTCTTCTTAATTTAAACTATAGCTGTCAAACTGTCATCTCGTCGGACACTTTGTTTTGGCTGAATGACTCCTTATGACTTGGTCGGACATGAGAGTCTCTGATGAGAAACCACTACTTCCAGGAGAGACCAGTTTGGCCATGGTATTAGGCTCTGGTCTCTCAGGAAGATGGACTCTCATCAATGATTCTGTAGGTTGGAAGACTCTTCATGACTTGACCTGAAGTAGTAGAGTCTCTGATGAGAAACCACTACTTCCAGGAGAGCCTAGTTTTGGCCATGGTTTTAGACTCTGGTGTCTCATGAAGATGGTCTCTCATCAATGATTCTGTAGGTTGGAAGACTCTTCATGACTTGACCTGAAGTAGTAGAGTCTCTGATGAGAAACCACTACTTCCAGGAGAGCCTAGTTTTGGCCATGGTTTTAGACTCTGGTGTCTCATGAAGATGGTCTCTCATCAATGACTGTAGGTTGGAAGACTCTTCATGACTTGACCTGAAGTAGTAGAGTCTCTGATGAGAAACCACTACTTCCAGAAGAGCCTAGTTTTGGCCATGGTTTTAGACTCTGGTGTCTCATGAAGATGGTCTCTCATCAATGATTCTGTAGGTTGGAAGACTCTTCATGACTTGACCTGAAGTAGTAGAGTCTCTGATGAGAAACCACTACTTCCAGGAGAGCCTAGTTTTGGCCATGGTTTTAGACTCTGGTGTCTCATGAAGATGGTTTCTCATCAATGACTGTAGGTTGGAAGACTCTTCATGACTTGACCTGAAGTAGTAGAGTCTCTGATGAGAAACCACTACTTCCAGGAGAGCCTAGTTTTGGCCATGGTTTTAGACTCTGGTGTCTCATGAAGATGGTCTCTCATCAATGATTCTGTAGGTTGGAAGACTCTTCATGACTTGACCTGAAGTAGTAGAGTCTCTGATGAGAAACCACTACTTCCAGGAGAGCCTAGTTTTGGCCATGGTTTTAGACTCTGGTGTCTCATGAAGATGGTCTCTCATCAATGATTCTGTAGGTTGGAAGACTCTTCATGACTTGACCTGAAGTAGTAGAGTCTCTGATGAGAAACCACTACTTCCAGGAGAGCCTAGTTTTGGCCATGGTTTTAGACTCTGGTGTCTCATGAAGATGGTCTCTCATCAATGATTCTGTAGGTTGGAAGACTCTTCATGACTTGACCTGAAGTAGTAGAGTCTCTGATGAGAAACCACTACTTCCAGGAGAGCCTAGTTTTGGCCATGGTTTTAGACTCTGGTGTCTCATGAAGATGGTCTCTCATCAATGATTCTGTAGGTTGGAAGACTCTTCATGACTTGACCTGAAGTAGTAGAGTCTCTGATGAGAAACCACTACTTCCAGGAGAGCCTAGTTTTGGCCATGGTTTTAGACTCTGGTGTCTCATGAAGATGGTTTCTCATCAATGACTGTAGGTTGGAAGACTCTTCATGACTTGATCTGACATGACAGAGTCTCTGATGAGAAACCACTACCTCCAGGAAAGACCAGTTTTTGCTATGGTTTTAGACTCTGGTCTCTCAGGAAGATGGACTCTCATCAATGACTCTGTAGGTTGGAAGACTCCTCATGACTTGACCTGACATGATATAGTCTCTGATGAGAAACCACTACCTCCAGGAAAGACCAGTTTTGGCCATGGTTTTTAGGCTCTGGTCTCTCAGGAAGATGGACTCTCATCAATGACTCTGTAGGTTGGAAGACTCTTCATGACTTGACCTGACATGAGAGTCTCTGATGAGAAACCACTACTTCCAGGCGAGCCTAGTTTTGGCCATGGTTTTAGACTCTGGTGTCTCATGAAGATGGTCTCTCATCAATAACTCTGTAGGTTGAAAGACTCTTCATGACTTGACCTGACACGGTCTCTGATGAGAAACCACTACCTCCAGGAAAGACCAGTTTTGGCCATGGTATTAAGCTCTGGTCTCTCAGGAAGATGGACTCTCATCAATAACTCTGTAGCTTGAAAGACTCCTCATGACTTGACCTGAAGTAGCAGAGTCTCTGATGAAAGACCACTACCTCCAGGAGAGACCAGTTTTTGCTATGGTTTTAGACTCTAGTGTCTCATCAAGATGGTCTCTCATCAATAACTCTGTAGCTTGAAAGACTCCTCATGACTTGACCTGAAGTAGCAGAGTCTCTGATGAAAGACCACTACCTCCAGGAGAGACCAATTTTGGCCATGGTTTTTAGGCTCTGGTCTCTCATGGGAAACTTTACTGTGTGTGTACCATTATTAAATTATTTTAGAAAAAAAAAACAGATGTAAGAGAGTATTTCCACTATGGTACATATCACATATTGGATTGAATAAAAAGTTTTATTTGCCGATATTTCGGTTGGCTGAACGCCACAAAGTTTTTATATAAGCAAAGAGTTTGTTTATACAAAGGAATGCACGTCATAATGCCGTGACAAAGGTTGGCGTTCAGCCAACTGAAATATTATCAAATACATATTTATATTCAATCCAATATATTCCCTTTTATTATCTAAAGATTTAAATATGAATTGTTCTCTATTTCTCAGAATAAATAAAACTATTTCAAAATATAATTGTCAATAAAATGGTTGAAGATTTGGGAAGTAACTAGGAATGGGAACTACACTCATGGACACAAAACTTAAGGAAGTGGAAAATCTTTGATATTGCCGGTCGTCTTGTTTTTTTTTTTTTTTTTTTCTTGAAGGAGACAGAGGCAATTTTGTTCACACTTGGTTATCTCGTGTATCTTCAATAAAGGTCATTGTGCATTAAATATCTTTCAGAGTTATTGTCTGAATCCCGATATACATGCTAAAAGGTACAACTTCCTGTCCATGTGTCCAGTTTTGTCCATGAGTGTTTATAAACAAGTTATTTAGTTCTTGGAAGGAATCAGAAGTTATTTTGATGACCATTATATAAAATAATTTTATATTTCTTTCCTTTTGTTATCCATTGATATAAAAGATGGCAAGTAAAAGTATGCAAAATTGATCATCAACCCAAGAAAATTCTGGATATTTTTCGTCTTTTAAAAGTATAATGTAGTCATCTTTAAAGATAAAGGTCACCTCTCCCGTCAAAATAGACATCAAAGCTAAACGTCATCTATTGACCGTCGCCGCAAACTAGCGGCATCGGGTCGGTGACAAAGCCACAACACCAGCTTTGGCAAACTGAGAAGCGTCCACCTAGAGACCATGGTTTCGGGATAATGGGTCCTCGTCAGTCTAGGGCGGACTTTAATTCCATGAGATCCACAAGGTAGATTAAACTGCCAAAACCGCTGGGAGAGGATATGCCATTGATGAGCCAAGCCCTTCCAATATTCAAATCAATGTAATAAGGACAGTAGAAAAAAAATTGTTTTATTTAAAAGAATTATACGCGTCAAATAAATAGAGTTCAAATTTCTTGTATTATATATATATATGTCATACACCATATCATCTGGACATGGAACAGAAGCTTCACACATCAAAGATAGTGGACATTGAGACTACTGTGATAGAGATGTACGGAGACATCTGAGGCTTTTCATTGGACATGACAACAATAACAGAAAATTGACATGGACCCAGAACAGCAGCTTCACACATCCAAGATAGTGGACATTGCTGTGATAGAGATATACGGAGATATCTGAGGCTCTTCATTGAATACAACAACAATAACAGAAAATTGACATGGACCCAGAACAGCATCTTTACACATCCAAGATAGAGAACATTGCTGCGATAGAGATGTACGGAGATATCTGAGGCTCTTCATTGAATACAACAACAATAACAGAAAATTGACATGGACCCAGAACAGAAGCTTCACACATCCAAGATAGTGGACATTGCTATGATAGAGATGTATGGAGACATCTGAGGCTCTTTATTGGACACGACAACAACAACAGAAAATTGACATGACCCAGAACAGAAGCTTCACACATCCAAAATAGAGGACATTGCTATGATAGAGATGTATGGAGACATTTGAGGTTCTTTATTGGACACGACAACAATAACAGAAAATTGACATGGACCCAGAACAGCAGCTTTACACATCCAAGATAGAGAATATTGCTGTGATAGAGATGTACGGAGATATCTGAGACTCTTCATTGAATACAACAACAATAACAGAAAATTGACATGGACCCAGAACAGAAGCTTCACACATCCAAGATAGTGGACATTGCTATGATAGAGATGTATGGAGACATCTGAGGCTCTTTATTGGACACGACAACAACAACAGAAAATTGACATGACCCAGAACAGAAGCTTCACACATCCAAAATAGAGGACATTGCTATGATAGAGATGTATGGAGACATTTGAGGTTCTTTATTGGACACGACAACAATAACAGAAAATTGACATGGACCCAGAACAGCAGCTTTACACATCCAAGATAGAGAATATTGCTGTGATAGAGATGTACGGAGATATCTGAGACTCTTCATTGAATACAACAACAATAACAGAAAATTGACATGGACCCAGAACAGAAGCTTCACACATCCAAGATAGTGGACATTGCTATGATAGAGATGTATGGAGACATCTGAGGCTCTTTATTGGACACGACAACAACAACAGAAAATTGACATGACCCAGAACAGAAGCTTCACACATCCAAAATAGAGGACATTGCTATGATAGAGATGTATGGAGACATTTGAGGTTCTTTATTGGACACGACAACAATAACAGAAAATTGACATGGACCCAGAACAGCAGCTTTACACATCCAAGATAGAGAATATTGCTGTGATAGAGATGTACGGAGATATCTGAGACTCTTCATTGAATACAACAACAATAACAGAAAATTGACATGGACCCAGAACAGAAGCTTCACACATCCAAGATAGTGGACATTGCTATGATAGAGATGTATGGAGACATTTGAGGTTCTTTATTGGACACGACAACAATAACAGAAAATTGACATGGACCCAGAACAGCAGCTTTACACATCCAAGATAGAGAATATTGCTGTGATAGAGATGTACGGAGATATCTGAGACTCTTCATTGAATACAACAACAATAACAGAAAATTGACATGGACCCAGAACAGAAGCTTCACACATCCAAGATAGTGGACATTGCTATGATAGAGATGTATGGAGACATCTGAGGCTCTTTATTGGACACGACAACAACAACAGAAAATTGACATGACCCAGAACAGAAGCTTCACACATCCAAAATAGAGGACATTGCTATGATAGAGATGTATGGAGACATTTGAGGTTCTTTATTGGACACGACAACAATAACAGAAAATTGACATGGACCCAGAACAGCAGCTTTACACATCCAAGATAGAGAATATTGCTGTGATAGAGATGTACGGAGATATCTGAGACTCTTCATTGAATACAACAACAATAACAGAAAATTGACATGGACCCAGAACAGAAGCTTCACACATCCAAGATAGTGGACATTGCTATGATAGAGATGTATGGAGACATCTGAGGCTCTTTATTGGACACGACAACAACAACAGAAAATTGACATGACCCAGAACAGAAGCTTCACACATCCAAAATAGAGGACATTGCTATGATAGAGATGTATGGAGACATTTGAGGTTCTTTATTGGACACGACAACAATAACAGAAAATTGACATGGACCCAGAACAGCAGCTTTACACATCCAAGATAGAGAATATTGC
This sequence comes from Cordylochernes scorpioides, assembly GCA_030710605.1. Lineage (NCBI taxonomy): Eukaryota > Metazoa > Arthropoda > Arachnida > Pseudoscorpiones > Chernetidae > Cordylochernes > Cordylochernes scorpioides. The sequence continues at coordinate 19,429,806 of CP092868.1, forward strand.
TGTGATAGAGATGTACGGAGATATCTGAGACTCTTCATTGAATACAACAACAATAACAGAAAATTGACATGGACCCAGAACAGAAGCTTCACACATCCAAGATAGTGGACATTGCTGCTACTGTGATAAAGATGTACGGAGACATTTGAGGCTCTTCATTGGACACAACAACAACAACAGAAAATTGACATGGACCCAGAACAGCAGCTTTACACACCCAAGATAGAGGACATTGCTATGATAGAGATGTACAGAGATATCTGAGGCTCTTTATTGGACACGACAACACCATATGGCGGAAGTTTATGAAAATGATTGACAATATTTTTAATTTGTGATGGCACATAACAATAATAAACAACAGATTTTAAGGCCATCTAAGACAGTAAAGCGTGTGTACATATATAAGTAGACAAGAGGATTCAAATATAATCATTCAACTGAGGAATGTGATAGCAAGCCACTGAAACTTCGGGGATTAAATAAACAAAAACTGGTTTATATATAGCCATAATTTTTCTAAACAAATACTTCCAAACAACAAATGATCTTCAATATTCCTTTTTCTTGAAAATAAAGATACTTCGGCCAGTAAATTTTTTTACTGTAATAAAAGGATATACTGGCTAAAGTATCTTTATTTTCAAGAAATATGAATGCCGGCCAGGCAGCCTCAATATTTACGATAATCAAGACCAATTTTGGTCCCGAGGTATTCAAGATGGCAAAGCAATGAGGTAATAAAAAGATTTACTGGCCGAAGTATCTTTATTTTCAAGAAATATGAATGCCGGCCAGGCAGCCTCAATATTTACGATAATCAAGACCAAATTTGGTCCCGAGGTATTCAAGATGGCAAAGCAATGAGGTAATAGAAAGATTTACTGGCCGAAGTATCTTTATTTTCAAGAACTATGAATGCCGGCCAGGCAGCCTCAATATTTACGATAATCAAGACCAATTTTGGTCCCGAGGTATTCAAGATGGCAATGCAATGAGATAATAAAAATATTTACTGGTTGAAGTATCTTTATTTCAAGAAATATGAATGCCGGCCAGGCAGCCTCAATAATTATGATTTTAAATAATCCAGATACGTTAGTTATAGTTTTTAATCCAATAATCATTTGTTTACATTTTCTGTGGTTATAATGGTATGAAGATTCCTATTGAAGATTTGCGGCGAGAATTTGAGATTAATTGATGGATAATAAAGTACTGAAAGATCTTTTTTTTTTCGAACTTATTCTGATGATATGTAGTGACCAGAGAGAGTGAAGATCCTAAAGTTACCTGTCTGGACACCTTTCGTCTGCCGGCTGAAGTGATATTGTGGGCGCATGCGTCCTGAAGGACGGCATTATTACCGGCTTCCTTATTGGTCGATTTTCCCTGACCACAACACAATGGCCTGTTTTCTAACACCGGTCCATTGCTCTAAGTTTAGCAAATCTATCTACATACTGTCCTATTGAGATAAATAATACAAATTACAAAATATCTTATATAAATCAATACATTTAGTAATATCTTTAGTCTTATATACATATTCTCCTGATAGATACAGGAAAGGAATGAAGGAAGATAAAAAAAAAAAAGAAGAAGAAAGAAATTCAAATTTGCATAAGTTATATGGTAAATCTATATATATATATTTGCCTTATTCTGTCTGAAGCTCACGGATAGAATGCGCGCCCATTGGCTGCCGGCGAACACGTGTCCTCCCTGCCCCCCTCTAGACAACCCTGTTATCATTACATACACCTGTCTATAGCGGCCATTCTAGACAACCCTGTTATCAGCAGTGTGTTACATCCACCTGTCTATACAGACCACCCTGTCTATAGCGGTCACCTTAGGCAACCCTGTAATCAGCAGTGTGTTACATCCACCTGTCTATACAGACCACCCTGTCCATAGCGGTCACTTTAGGCAACCCTGTTATCAGCAGTGTGATACATACACCTGTCTATACAGACCACCCTGTCTATAGCGACCACTCTAGACAACCCTGTTATCAGCTGTGTGATACATCCACCTGTCTATACAGACCACCCTGTATATAGCGGCCATTCTAGATAACCCTGTTATCAGGTGTGTGATACATACACCTGTCTATAGCGGCCACTCTAGACAACCCTGTTATCAGCTGTGTGATACATCCACCTGTCTATACAGACCACCCTGTCTATAGCGGCCACTCTAGGCAACCCTAGGAAGCAAGATGTATACAAGGTGTAGACAAGATGAAGATCTAGATGAAGAATAAAACGTTTTTAAAATATATTCGCACTCGGGTAAAACCCGGGCGTTGCCCGGGCCATTCGTCTAGTATGTAAATAAAGAGCTATAATTATTTTCATATAATATTATAGAGTAAACCTCTATAGGTATTCTTTCTTCTGATCTCATTAATGGTATGTAAATAGATTTATATTTTTTCGTACAAAGAGAACACAAAGACCATATTGAGATGATAAAATGTTGAAAGGAACAATCAATAAAATGATATGTAACTCTCTCTATATCATTTCCACAATATTGATAGAGACAGTTTCAGATGTGTCTCGTGAAATTCTCCTTATTTACACAATAACTTGAAGTCATACCTAGAAAAAATACCTTTCCCTTTAAAATATACTCATGGAAAAAAAATTAAGGAAGTGGAAAGTCTTTGATATCGCTGTTCGTCTTCTTTTTTTTTTTTTTTTGGAGACAGATGCAATTTTGTTCACATTTGGTTATCTCGTGTGTCTTCAATAAAGTTTACTGTGTATCAAATATCTTTCAGAGTTATTGTCTGAATCCCGATATACATGCTAAAAGGTACAACTTCCTTAAGTTTTGTCCATGAATGTACATGTTATGGGGAAGCTATGAAAAAATGGAAAGCTCCAAATAGAAAAACATGATATCACTGGGGACCAGAACAAGAGTAGATACATCTAAGAATAAGGCTTTAAAAAACACAATGAAATTCCTGGTCTCTCTTGGAAGTGGTCTTTCATTAGAGGTTAGGTTATGCTGGGCCTTTTTTTTTTACAATTTTGGTCGCTAAAGGAGGTAAAAAATCGTCAGATAGGTCTCTTACGGGAAGTTTTACTGTAATAACGTTAGTTAGAAATTGTTTAAAGATGAATTTCAAAAAGAAATTCTTAAATGATTAGGGGATATATCAAAATACAGGTTATGTACTGGTGTTGTTTCCCGTTGGCCGGCTCAACTCAAATCTTTTGTAATTATGTAAATAAGTCTTTTGTTTTTCTTATTATACTCGTCTTAAGTCAGGCAGTACTTTTCTCAAATTACGTATTCTTCATTATCACAATTAAATCAAATTGTGATGCGACCTTTATTTTATTGATATGTACTGGTGTGTACAGGTGTTCCTGGGTTAATATCAATTAAGGTAAAAAAGGGGAAGAATTTATAGAGAAAGATTGTTTATTGAGTACTGTAGATGGTGGGAGAATGGGATAAATGATACATATTTTTTATATAATTCCAGTTTTATAAAAACCCCAAAGACTCATTCTTGAAGCAATAGAAACCATCAAGTACCCTAAAACAATAAACAGAAGTATACAGCTACCATCACAATACCGTTCCCATTCTATCTTAAATACTTTAATAGGGATATAAAACAATAGTCATTCCATTTTTTCTATTCACAAATTTTTTTTCATTAACCTGTTCATAGTTAATTCTTCAAATTTATTCAATTATGTAGAACTTGACATTTTTCTTATGTACTATATTTACATAGATTCTTCTGAAAAAAACAATAGAAAAAAATATAAAATAAAAAGGTCAGGTGTTGATATTAAAAATAAAAAAGGCATATCCTGACCAGGAGCACATCTTGATAAATCAAGAAATTGGGTTGGCCAAATATCAGGGAACAGGTTAAATCAATGAATTGTTGATTTCTGTTCCACCAGATGGCGCTCTGCCTTCTGAAAAGCACATGTGCTCCTGGTCAGGATATGCCTTTTTTTATTTTTAATATCACGTGGATAGCTTTTCTTGATTTATCAAGAAATTGGGTTGGCCAAATATCAGGGAACAGGTTAAATCAATGAATAGTTGATTTCTGTTCCACCAGATGGCGCTCTGCCTTCTGAAAAGCATATGTGCTCCTGGTCAGGATATGCCTTTTTTATTTTTAATAGATTCCTCTTTAAAAATATTATATAATTTCTCTCTCTTTTTATATATATATTTTATCTATGCTACCACACATTGTGTGTGACTTGTATGATGTTAATAAAATATTTTTGAATCTCTCTCCATTGCCTTGTTTATACGTTTTAGTTAGCTGAAGAAGAGCTTGCCCGAAATCTTCCTTTAATCAAGTGAATATGAAGAGTTGCGGCGTTATATGATTTTTTGTAATTTGTCGAAATTCGCAATCATGTAATAATGATTAATACTGTAGATCTTGGATAGTGTTGTCGACCATTATCTGATTTATATTCCAAAAGTGTATGTGAATGTAGTAATCATGTGACATACAGTTCCTTTTTTTTTTAATATATGTATTGGTGGATATATCTATAGCTGTATTTATAGAATAAATCTTGTATTCTACATTTATACCTCTTTCAAAAATTATTAACACTGAATTTTGTTCAATTTTATTTCATTTTCTCCTGAAAATATTGTAGCGGATGTATGTAAGTTTTTCTTTTATAGCTATTTTTAATGTAAAGGAAATAAATAATCAGGAATGTATGTCTCGTTAGTTTTATATTTTTAACCGACGTCTCATTTTTACAAAGTCCTCGTGTAAACAATGCTAAGTGATGATGATTATTGGAATAAAGTTCTATGAAAAATTAAATATGAGAATGATAATTTTTACATGCTTACAGCACGTATCAATATAATGCACGTTTAATTAACTATCAAATGCGCGCCTTGACGCGTCATTCAGTTTTATGTAAGCTTATATAAAGTAAAGTTAGGGAGTAAATCTGTTTTTAAAATATAATCTGAAATAGAGAGAGAATATATTTTGCTGTATAGAAAAATATGGAAGCAATGTTTTGGGTGTTTTATAAATAATTTCTGATCTAATAGATACCCTGTTTCATATACTATTTTATTAATTATCTGTTTAGTATAAAATTTAGTGAGAATATTATTAAACAAGTATAAATACAATATAATATGATCAATATGATTTATTAAATTGAAATTTTCTACTCTGTGCGGACACTTTCCTTATTTTATCGCTTAGATTTCTGATTTAAACTCATAGGGACAGCAAAAAAAATTCCCTGCAGCTATGGACCAACATACAACAGATTACTCCACAAGATACTTTAAGAGAGTGACAGCATTTCCTAAACTTTTAATACCCATTTTTCCACTAAAACTCAAACTTTGCACACAACACCAAATACACAATTTAGACAAGACATTGCTTTGTACAAGCGGATATTTCAAAAATCAATAAAAAACGATCCTACCTACTAGCAGTGGGTAAAGAAAAATCAAACTGTTGATTATATTCCTTTTTAGATGCTTCTATTATCATCTCCAGAGTTTTCAAACAGCAGTTATCATTGCTTCAATACATTTTATGCAGAGAACATCTAGAAACCTACCTAAAATAAATTGACCTACTGAAATCTGATCAGCTGGATGTCCATCACAACAACTATGCAATAATTCAGAAGGATATCCTCGTTTTTTAATTCTTTTACACACAGTTGTTTGTGCAACATCTTCGTACACATTTATTTTTAGCAAATCTTTATTGTCTTAGTAAAGTCTGATACAGCCTTTTATTGTTTATTTTCGGAACGCCAAAAAAAGTGACAAAAACAAATCAAAAAAAGGGATGATGATAACCTGCGTCTTGCAGATTAACATTTTCATAGAAACATATATATATATACATATTTATTGCTAGCTATATATCACCATCTTCTCTCTTCAAACACGAAATCTCACAGGCGGTCTCCTCGCTCGAGGTGGGTTCCGCCTTAGGACAGGACCCTCCTCTTTCAAGGCCTCGGGGTCCAGCGAGCGAAGAGGCTCCAATGACTTTCCATCGTCTGTATCACTCTGAACCTCTGAATCTTGATCCGACCGCTGGCTAGTTAGTCCTGGCGACAGCGACTCCATATAACCTCTGTCTCGTACAACCTCCGAGATTATGGCACTGGGACCTGCTCCTCTTGAGTGCTCGGGTTGACGCTCTCCATCTCCACTCTCATCTTCCTCACCATTCCTCCACCTTTTTCTAATTTGATCCCTGTGATAGGCCTTTACCTGTCCGTGGATCAAAATGGTGTAGACTCTAGTTCCCTTCTTGCCCACAATTTTTCCTGGGATCCATTTATCACCACCTCTAAAGTTTTTACACCACACTAAATCATCTATCTGGAATTCTTCCAAATGGGTTCGCCGATCATACTTCATTTGCCTGGCTTGCTGGTCCCTAACTCTAGATGCCAAGCTGGGATGTATCAACGATACTCTGGTTCGAAGCGCACGCCCAATAAAGAGCTCTGATGGAGTCTTTCCCGTTGTCACATGCGGGGTGCTTCGATATGCCAGAAGAACTTTTGATAAGGTGTCTTGAATGGTATCCCCAATTTTCCTTTTATTTTTATCCAGGGCAGTCTTAATTGTTCTAACCGCTCTTTCAGCCAAGCCATTACTTTGCGGGTGGTACGCCGGGATCAATGTTTGTTTAATTCCATTTCCTTCCAGAAAACCTTTCATTTCACTACCAGTAAACTGAGGTCCATTATCAGATACAAGTTCCTCCGGTAGACCATAGGAAGAAAAAAGTCGCCGTAGTTGCTCAATGGTTTTGCGTGTGGTGGTCTCTCTCATTGGGATGGCTTCGATCCACTTCGAATGACTATCTACTACTATTAATAAATTAATGTTTTCCTTATTTGCAAAATCAATGTGGATTCTTTGCCAAGGTCTGGTTGACCATCTCTAGGGTTGCCATTTTCCTTTATTTGGCCCATCCTGGGATTGCTGACAGCTTCTGCACTTATTTACCAAAAACTCGATTTGGGTATCTAGATTTGGCCACCAAAAATGTGATCTTGCTACAGCCTTCATTTTGTTCATACCGGAATGAGTCTCATGAAGACAGTTCAACATTTTTATTCTGAGAGATGGTGGAATGACAACTCTCATTCCCCAAACCAAACACTCCCCATCTACAGTTAGCTCAAGTTTCCTTTGAAAATAAGGTCTGAGGTGATCAGCCACCTTTTCAGGCCAGCCTTGCTGAGTATAAAATTTGGCCAATGAGAGCACTTCGTCTTTTTCAGTTTCCGTGGCAATTTCCTCTGCTGTGATCGGCAATTCTTCCACAAAGGATAAAGCATAGACATTATTTAATCTTGGAATTTCTTCACAGCCCACAGGAAAACGTGACAGTAGATCTGCATTCCCATGGTCTTGAGTTCTTCGAAATTTAATATCGTAAGTATAAGCTGACAAAATAAGCGCCCAACGCTGCAATCTTGAAGTAGATAAGGTGGGGATTCCTGATCTTGAGCCCAAAATGGTCACCAATGGCTTATGATCTGTAATAAGAATAAATTTTCTTCCATAAATAAATTGATGAAACTTGGTAACTCCATAAATAATGGCTAGAGCCTCCTTCTCAATCTGAGAATAATTTTGTTCTGCTACCGATAAAGTCCGTGAGGCAAACATAATCGGTCTCTCCTGGCCTTCTATAATATGTGACAACACAGCGCCCACTCCAATCTGCGATGCATCAGTGGCCAAACACAATGGCAAAGTCGCATCATAAGGGACTAGCACCCTCTCAGAGGTAATGCTATTCTTGCACTTGTCAATGGCCTCTCCACATTCCTTTGTCCAAACCCAAGGACGTTTTTTGTGAAGAAGCTCATGAAGAGGCTTCAAAAGCTCTGGCAAATTGGGTATGAACTTCCCATAAAAGTTTACCAAACCAAGAAATGACCTTAATTCAGAGATATTCGTAGGCGTTTTGGCCTTCTGTATTGCTTGTACCTTATGATCTAAAGGTCTGATGCCCTCTTCCGTGACAAGATGTCCTAAATATTCAATTTCTTTTTGCAAAAATAGGCATTTTTCTTTCTTTAGTTTGATATTATACTTCGCCAAGCGAGCAAATATAGTCTTCAACAACGCCAGATGTTCTTCAATTGATGCTGTGGCTATAAGGACATCATCAATATAACAAATTACGCCTCCTATACCTGACAAAACCCTATCCATTACAGATTGAAAATAACTGGGCGCATTTGCCAATCCAAATGGCATTCTCTTAAACCTGAAAAGCCCTTTATGAGTATTTATCGTTAGTAACGGTCGGGTGCCTGGGTCCACCTCTAATTGCAGATAAGCGTTCCTCAAGTCCAATTTAGAAAAGTATTTCCCTTGGCCAATGTGGAGAATAAATCTTGCTGTGTGGGAAGGGGATAGGCCGCAGTGTCCAAATATTTATTTAGAGTTACCTTGAAGTCGCAGCAAATTCTGATCTCTTTATTTTTCTTCGGCACTACAACCACAGGAGTGGCCCATTTACTGCTCGCCACCTCACATAGATAACCCTTAGCCACCATTTTGTCTAATGCTTCAGTAACTGCTGGCCTAATGGCGAAAGGCACCGGACGAGCCTTATGGAAAATTGGATTCACATCACACATGTTTACTGAAAATGTGAAACCTTTTATTGGTTCGGTTGTCTCCACAAATAGGGCTTGATTTTCCTTCAAAATTTCCTCAATGGTATTTTCCACAGGCATATGTTTTACCGCGAAACAGCCCAATTTCAATCTATTTATCCATTCTCTTCCCATCAAAGCCCTCTTTTCTCCTTTCACCACCAACGCTCTAAGTTTGTAAGTAATATCTTGACACTCCACTTTGACATTGATTTTACCCAGAATGGGTACCACGGTACCATCATAAGTTCTTACAATAATACTCGCTTTTTCCAATTTCAAGTGTTGAAGACTATTTTTAAAATCCTTTTCTGATATCAGTGTTAGACCACTACCCACATCCATTTCAAATTTAATAAAGTTTCCTTCTACTTTTAACTCCATCAGATAGGGAGGGTCACTTGAGGCAAAATTAATTTTATACTCAGGTATTGTCACGCTTATAATTTTCTGGACATACTCTTCCTCCTCTTCTTGGTCTCCTATCTGATGTATATTTCCCGGCTGATTCTGATGTTGCCTTAGATTTCTTCTACTGCTCCAACATATTGAGGCAATGTGTCCTTTTTTATTACACTTAAAGCATATCGCCTCCTTAAATCTACATAGTTCTTTATGCTGTTTACCACAATGTTTACATTTGCCATTCTGGAAATTTGATTCAACCTTGCGTTCCATCCTCAACTTATCTACACAATCTTCACCCTGCTCCAAGTGAAATAATTTTGTATTTTTCTCGGCCGCTTCCATAGATAATGCTATCTCAATTACTTTAGCTAAAGAAATGTCGCCCTCCGACAAAATTCTATTTTGTATTTTGGCATTATATAATCCACAAACCATTTTATCACGTAAAGAATCCTCCAGAAAATTTCCAAAGTTGCATGAGGAAGCCAAACGCTTTCCACCAAGTAATCCGAGATGCTTTCTTCCTTTAATTGCATTCTTTAAAAAAAAATGAACCTCTCTACTACAATTGAGCGCTTTGGAGAGAAGTGCCTTTTCAAGATATCTATTAGGTTATCAAAAGTTTTATCTTTAGGTAGAATAGGACTGCACAAATTCTTCAAAACACCATATGTTTTACTTCCCATGAGGGTTAGGAGATAAGCCTTTTTCTTCTCATCCCCTGTCTCCTCCAATATGAGAAACTGTTCCAATCGTTCATAAAACGTTTCAAAAGTTTCAGTTTCCTCATTATATTCCTTAAATTGGTAACTAGCCATTTTTATTTCACTCTTTCTTAAATTTGCATCCTAAAACTTTGCAATTTGTGACTTTTAAAATTTACTTTCAATCATATGCAAAATCAAAGATATTTTCTAAAAATATTTACTTCAAAATTCGAGGGTACTTACTCTTATATCCTCGTCGCCAAATGCAACATCTTCGTACACATTTATTTTAAGCAAATCTTTATTGTCTTAGTAAAGTCTGATACAGCCTTTTATTGTTTATTTTCGGAACGCCAAAAAAGTGACAAAAACAAATCAAAAAGGGATGATGATAACCTGCGTCTTGCAGATTAACATTTTCATAGAAACATATATATATATACATATTTATTGCTAGCTATATATCAAATATCCATGCTTTCACTAAAACTCAAACTTTGCACATAACACCAAATACACAATTTAGACAAGACATTGTTTTGTACAAGCGGATATTAAAAAAAATCCATAAAAACGACCCCACCTACTCGCAGTGTGTAAAGAAAAAAATCAAACTGTTGATTATATTCCTTTTCAGATGCTTCTATTTTCATCTCCAGTTTTCAAAAAGCAGTTATCATCGCGTCAATACATTTTATGCAAAGAACATCTAGAAACCTACCTAAAATTAAATTGACCTAGCGAAATCTGATCAGCTGGATGTCCATCACAACAACTATGCAATAATTCAGAAGGATATCCTCGTTTTTTACTTCTTTTACACACAGTTGTTTGCCTTTTCATAATGACAAGGTTCCTTGTTTATTGGTAAAGCCAAGTTTCCAATTTTCAAAATAATAGCCATTCAAAAGGAATTTTGTTATATGATAACATTGTATGCTGAATTTATGTATTAAAACATAAATATTTGAGAAATAATGGAGTTTTCTTATTTTTATTTCTAGACCTTATATTTCGAATATTTATTTATTTCAATAATTTTAATATAATTTTCAGATAAGAAATATACTTTCTTAAAATAATTATTCGATATTAAACATCTATAGCGTTGTACCTCTAAATTTTTTAATAAAACCTATTTTGAATATATTTTGCTATATATAAATGGCTAAAGTCTCTTTTAAAATAGCACAGGTACATAACACACACCTACACTTCATGAAACACAAAAAGAAACATTTCAGCAATGAAACTCATAATTTTCCCCCAATTCAACTTAGTCTTTTAAAAATATATTCAGATATTTTTATTTATAAATAAATATATAAAGTTTTTTCTTTCATTCAAGATTTTTTTTTCCCCCTTGAGGGCAAAAAAAAAAAAAAAAAATTATTTGGTCAAATAATTTAAAATTTATTTTGAAATAATATTGTAACTCCCTAATGTAATCAGGATTATTAATCCTTTTAAAATGTCAATTTAATTTCTTTGTTGTAGGCGTTTCTAAATAAGAAGTAAGCTATTAGGTGAAATTTATCCATTGTAAGTTAATATTGTGAACAATTAACAAAATGTCGCTTTAATCTGTGGATTACGCCATAATTGTTTATGTTTTAATGCTACACCTTATCAATATTTCTGCCCATTATTTTGTTTAAGTGTATTTATTATTATTTTTTTACAATAAAGGTAAAACCTCCAAAAGTCAATAGTCCATTATACTCAAGTATTTTCCTTAAATTTACGGTTTAACATAAAGACGACCTATAAAGGAAAAAAATCTACCATATTTCTACATTTAAGATAATGTTAAATATAGTTTAGCTAATTTAAATTATTTTTTAGATTAAATATAAAAGCCTAAAATAAGGTTTCGGTAGTATTCATTGTCTTTTGAAAAGTTTTGGTAACAAAAAAAAAAATTATGAATTGGCAAATATACTTTACACCAAAACACAATTTCTACACAATTCTCTGAAATGATTAAATAGTAACATTTTTAATGATTGTAAAAAGGAAATTTTCTGATCAGGCACCTAATAGTGAATTAGAAAAAAATATAAAGACAATAAGTTGTTGGGTGACTAATATTTTGTTGCAAAAGGTGCAAGTGCCATCTTTATAGCCAGTAGAATATAATATAATGCTTGAAAGCTTGCATATTTTTCAACAATAGATCTTTGTTTAATCTTATGTTTGACCCAACAACCTATTGTATTTAATTAATTTATTTAAAAAATTATATTTTGATACGTCTGTTAAACTTACCAAAATATAAATACATTAATAAATATACCAAATTTTAATAATTTAGTTTTTAAAATTCACCTTCTTTTGATAATAATATAAATACAATATAATATTAATTATTTGTCTAAACAAATTATACCAAACGATAATTTGAAATGTAAAACAAATTCATTTTTTCAACCATATTTTTTTATCTATATATTGTTACTATTTATATAAAAAGTTGGCAAAATATGACCACCATATTATTATTATTAATAAATTAGATACCTAATTAGGTATACCTAACAAATATAATGAATTAAGTGGTTTAATACTATTACTATTTTGAAACAAAGTATACTCTCCCCAGGATAACTTATTGTTTACATTTCTGTCTAATGGCTGTTACTTTGTTGATATATATTTTTCATTATAAATATAGTTTTAAATTGTTTTTAATATATTTTATTTAAGTGTTAGGTTCAGGCTAAATTCATCTGCTGCAATAATAATCTATAATCACCCAATCTATCTTCTGCTATTAATCTTTATTGTGTTGTTTGATTCGTATGACCAATAATTTTAACACTTCATAGGTCAACCACTATTAAAAAAAAAAAAGATTAAAATATAAGGTACTAAGACCAAATCCAAATAAATAAATTATAAATTAAATTAAAATTTTGAATTTGTGTCTTTTATTTTATTGTGGCTTTAGTGATAAGGTACCAATTTGGATTAGAAACTTAAAAGTAGCAAGGTGTTGAGTTCTTTTGTCTAAAGATAGTAACAATGTTGTTACCGAAATGTCACACATTATCCTGGTTATCTCGTGTGTCTTCAATAAAGGTCACTGTAATATCTTTTAGAGTTTAAACACAAGGTAATAAGACCAAATCCAAGACCAAATGCACTTACAAGTATGCCAGAGCCCCATTTGGTTACTCGCATTCACTGGTCAAGTTGGACTTTTACAAGAATCCAGAGGGGCCATTGGAGCAATTTTTTATTCAGGAAAAAATCTGCCATCAATGTAGGATTCGATCTTAGGTCGTGGTTGTCGGAAATTGACACTTTCACCATACAAACACCTCACTTGGTGTCATGGATGAGATTACTCCCAGGGGACAGCAGCAGGCAAAGACTTTTGCCACATGACACTAAGCCTTAATTATTAAAGTGAAAAATATCAGGCCTCCAGCAGAGAACCACGTTGATTCTGCTTTCAAAAAAACTGTTAACACATTTGATTTTATCTTAAATCCTAATTCTATTGTCAATTTAAAAATTTTAAAAAAGAAACTTTTCCCTGGAAGCTTAATGTTTTCACTTTAATATTGATTCAAGGGATTATTTTATCCAATAAGCCTCAATCAGCTATGATGTTCACTGAACCAATTCTCTCATGTTTCATGACCTTAGTGGATCAGCGTTGAAGTAGCCAATGCTTTTTTTTTTCTTAATACAAGAAATTATACTATTTTAGCACTTTTTTCCTTCTTTGTTTTTAATTTTAACATCTTCCTACTGTCCTTACTGAAATGGAAAATATATTGATGAGCCAGGCCCTTTACATTAAGAAGATGTTTTAATTATAAACCGGGGAAAAAATTATGCGCTAGAATGGTATCATTTTTTGTACGTAGCACTAATTCCTTATATTGAAATTTCTTTGTTTCTTTCAGCGCTTTATATCAAAGATATTAATCAAGGAACTTGTTTCAAATCTCAGAATTTCTTTCAGTATATGTAATTTTCTTCCAAAATATATACATAAATTTTATTTTAAGGTTGCATCACAAGGTAATAAAGACCAAATCCAAATAAATAAATAGTATGTGATGTTTCGGTAACTGCATTGTTACCATCTTCAGACAAAAGTACTGAATGAATTGTGCCTTATCAAGGTTTCATCATATTGATATTAAGCTTTTTTTCCCCCCACAATTATATTATTATAGAGGGATATTTGACTCTTGTTATTCTGTTAATGAGAAATTTTGGTAACAAGAGAATAGATTTTTTTTCTTATATCCTGTGACACATTTAATTATTCTTGAAAGGTGTGTGTTCCATGGCCTGTGCTATGACTAATGTATATTCTACCATATTAATTCATGCGTGGCCCCATAGCTTTCATTGTGTTATCTCTCTCCAGAAATAGATGAATCATAATCTTTACCCATTGGAAAATTTTTCTTTCTTTCCATTATCAAATATAAGATAACAGCTCTTTATTTTATTAATCTCGTCACAATATTTCACTAAATCCACTTTCACTTCCTCTTTTTTCAATCAAATTCAGTACTTTTGTCTGAAGATGGTAACAACGCTGTTACCGAAACGTCACACACTATTTATTTATTTGGATTTGGTCTTATTACCTTGTGTTTATAATCTATAATCCAAATTATGCCTTTTCAATCAAATGAGAAGTTCTTAGTTGAAATTAAAAGAAAAAAAATAGATCCTGGAGGAATGACAATCATTGGTACTGTGGCACTAACTCCTGGAGAAGTATTAATGACCCATCTAGACACAGAAGGGACCTGACTCATCTATCCCCTAAAGACAGATCAATTTTGTAGCAATCTATTTTCCTACTTACGCTGAATGTCTAATTCTACTCCACTTGCCCAAAAAAGTAGCTTGGCATCTGCAGCACCAGAACACATTTTGGCTTGCATTAGATGCACTAAACAGGACCTTTGGGAGAGGTTGCTGCCTCAAGACAGCTCAAGGAGCATGAACTCATGGAATTTGTATAAACTTTACACAAGGGGATAAGAAACAACAACAACAGAATGTTGAGCTGATGAAGTTTCCTCTGGAACACAAATTTCTGTGCTGCAGTCTAAACAAACACAAGATCTATTTTATAAAAAATATTTAAAAACCTCTTTGACAATAAGTTTCTTTATTAAAAAAAACACTGCAAGCTTTCAAATTCTCACTCTTTAACAGCTAAAATTACAACCCGTTAAAGAGCGGGAGTTCAAAAGCTCGCTGTGTTTTGTAATAAAGTAACTTATTGCGAAAGTTAAGAAAAGGGCATCTCCTTATCGTGCAACTGAAAGTTGCTGATGGCTTGCGCCATCTATCGGAATAAATATCAACTATTCTCGTTGATTTTTAATTATTCCAGAATTGGCCAAATACCCATTCTTGATTAATCAAGACAAGCTAACCACGGACGCGTTTAGGGCTGTTGGCCCTCATCATTGCAAAAGGTTTTTTTTAGATATTTTTATTTAAAAGTACACCTATCCCCCGATTTACACGGTACTTGTTTTACACGTTTTCACTTTTACACGGTTTTCCAAATAAGTTTTTTTTTTTTTTTATTGCACTATACCAAATTCTACTGTGATTGAACACATGCGCTGTGTACACATCTCACGAGGAATCCCGAGCTTATGTGCTGACTACATATTTTAACCTGTCAATGCATTTTATTTTTATTTCTGTGTACACCTATATCCCCCGATTTACACGTTTTTCTCAGGAACGTATCTACCGTGTAAATCGGGGGATAGGTGTATTTCACAATTTTTACTTAAATGTGATTATAAAAAAGATCTATACAAGTAACCTCTATCTCATGTCATTCCTATAGAATATGGTCTCTATGACCTGGCTTAAACGTAAGTCAATGGATGGATAAGAAAAAAAAAAAAAACAGATTACCTAACATAAGGTTCTAAGAACCATCCAAATATATTTGCATAATGTTCCATAGTAACAGTGTTGATGTACAACAGTCTTCAGCCAAAAGTACTGAATGAGGAAAAAATGTCCACCTACCAACCGCTTTTGTCTGAAGATGGTATCAATGCTATTACAGAAATGTCACGCATAATTTATTATTATTATTTTTATATGATCTTGTTACTCCATATGTTTTAAGCCTATAATCCAAATTGTACCTGTGATCAAACAGATTACTAGTTTCAAGAGCCGGGGAGGGGGTTGCAGGTTTTGACAAAACCAAAAAGAGTAAAAGATAACGTTGCAGCAACTTTTAGAAAAAATTAAAGGCAAGTGAAGAAGCTTGTGGGCAGACTCTTCAGCTTGATGAACATCCTAGTAAAATTTGCATGAGGAGAATGGCCCGCATGGAGAACACATATCAAGTTAAAATTAACAAGACAAAATATCCAAATTATTGAAAAATGTTTGTTACATTGCGGTAGCAGCATTGTTAAAATGATGTTGGTACCAATGCTGTGTGTTACCGAGATATCACAAACATTTCAATTGGTTCAAAACATTTGATCTTGTTACCTTTTGATTCTAATCTATAATCCAAATAGTACCTTATCAAATCAAGTTAAAAAGAAGGAAGATTACAGAGTTTGGTAAATTGGTATCCCCTCCCTTGTCAGACAGAGATATTTGATGTGTCACAGCAACATGACTCAACAAACACCCATTCATTTCATTCATTCATGCTATCAACAACACTGCTACCTATTATCTCACCTCAGCCTTTTTTTTTTTTTAAATATAGATTCTCGAATTAAGTTTATATAATTATTATATATATTTCTAAAAAGAGGATTTTAAGCCTTGTCTCAATTTATTCTTTTAAAAATGGTTTTTGACTTATTTTTTTCAGAAATTAAAAAGAATTGAAATGATACAGTGGAACCTCATTATAAGATTATCTTTTAAACACAAGGTAATAAGACCAAATCCAAATAAATAAATAGTGTGTGACGTTTCGGTAACAATGCTGTTACCGAAACGTCACACACTATTTATTTATTTGGATTTGGTCTTATTACCTTGTGTTTATAATCTATAATCCAAATTGTGCCTTATCAAGATTATCTTTTTTTTTTAACAGCAGCTTAGTTATAGCATCCTAACTCTAAGGTTGTTTTAACTGAGTTATAACTACAGAGCCCCAAAGTGGTATTTTTATAACAAGGTTCAACTATGATAAGGTACAATTCGGATTATAATATCAATTGCTATCTATCAATGAAATTCATAGCTATTATTTTTGGCAATATATTTCTTAAGATATATTTATTTATATCATATACGAAATATATTGGCAAAAATAATTGAATTTAGTCTTGCTGCATTGTGTATCTAAGGTTTGACGGTTTTTAATCTAATAGAATGGTGCACAGCCACCTCTACAATGCAAGGAGATGCATCTTCTGTTGTAAAAATACAATTTTATACAGTAAAACCTCGTTTAAAGAGACAACACTTAGTTCAAGAGCAAAATTGTCCTTTATTGAGAGGTGTCCTCTTACCCAAGAGTTGCTCATTAGTAAAAATTGTAATTTTGATGATGAAATAAATCTCCTAGTTTTAAAATTGGTAATATGCAAATTAAATATGTAAATATTTGCATATCTGTCTAAGATTAATTTGCATATTAGGTTTATATAGCTCGCATTATACACCCACACAGTATTTGACCTATTCACCATACAACTTTGTGCTTGTCTCATGTCAAGTTCAGTAACCAACCCTTCCTTCCCTGTAGTTAAAACCCTAGTGTAGATTGGTGGAATCTTTGAGTTACATGTTCCACCGTCAAGCCCCAGATACTGAGTGTGGCTTTATTGTACTGTAAACTTATCTTTGTAATGTCAACATAATCATTAAAGAACTTCAAACATACAACTTTGACATAGCGTAATGAATAAATCCTGAAGAAGTAACAGTTTTAATATTTTAAAAGAAGGTAGCAAGCTCTAGCTGTGAGCTTAGATAATGTGTGTTAGATAACCTGATTGGATTAATCAGCTCTGACGGTGTTGTGAGTGTGTTGCTCCTGGCCAGCTTCCAACTCCTATGTTTTCTCTCTGCCACTGGAAACTTCCTCATAGGGAGGGAGAAAGTTAGAAATTAAAAGATAAACCTACTGTAAAACTGGGTTTCTTTTTTTTAAATTTTATTTAAGAA
>CP092868.1:19453011-19511359 GCA_030710605.1 Cordylochernes scorpioides
AATGTAAGTACAAAAATCTTCCTCAGACAACTTGAGACATTCATGGGTAGACTGATTCAAAAACTGATGTTCTTAAGTAAAGAAACACTTTGCAGTTGTAGAGAATATCCTAATGTTTTTGAAGGTTGATGATGAAGTTGATCCTGATTCTACTTTTGCAGTAGGTTTTTACCCAAACTTTTATTTTTTTTTTCCGTCAAATTAACAGTCAAACCTTGTTTAAAACCAACATTACTTTGGACCAAGATTATATTTTGTACTAAACGTCACACACTAATAAATTATTTGGATTAGGTCTTATTTTATTTTAAGATATGGATATTATTAAGTTTTTAAAAATCTTTATATTATAGAGTAAATATTTAAATG
Source organism: Cordylochernes scorpioides (assembly GCA_030710605.1). NCBI lineage: Eukaryota > Metazoa > Arthropoda > Arachnida > Pseudoscorpiones > Chernetidae > Cordylochernes > Cordylochernes scorpioides. Next base: position 19,453,381 of record CP092868.1, read on the forward strand.
GTGTAAAAGAAGATCCACAGATTACTACACCTAACACATTTTAAAACTTTTTAGTTATTCTTGAAATTTTACCATCATATGTGTGGGATGGGCCCAGTTTGAGAGAAGTTTAATGATTTGAACTTTCCATAAGATAGAAAAAATACAGTGGAATCTCATTGTAATAATATCTTTTATAACAGCACACACATCTTGGTTAGAATATCCTAATTCTAAGGTTCCCAAAGTCCCATTTGTTAAAACCAGAGTTATCAATTACAACATTGTCACCATCATCAGACAAATCTTTTTACATTTAAAAAACTTTTTTTTATTATTATTCTCTTGTCTGATGATGGTGACAATGTTGTTGCCGAAACGTCACACACTAATAAATTATTTGGATTAGGTCTTATTTTCTTTTATTATAATCTATAATCCAAATTGTGCTTTATCAATATCCATATCTGATTTATCAACCTTTTTTTTTTTTATTTATTGAATTTTATTTTAAAAAACAAAAATTGGAAGTAAAAAAAAAATAAATTTGGGGATTGTAAGTGAGAGAATACAAAACAAGAATTATATGTAATTCTGATTTTGATCTTGTTACCTTATGTTTCTTATCAAAAGTTCAAATTGTTGTACCATATCACAAAATTCTTTCTTATCTCCTCTCACACAATCATTTCAAGATGTCAAGTGTGTAGATCTTTAGGATTGAGTGAAGGAAAAATAATATTGTCTGTTCCTTTAGTTGTTTAAGACCGGGAGCACTACTCAGTAGCAGGCCGACTTAGATCCAATAGAAAATGACTGTCTCTGACATGCAGAACAGATGTCATGTGCCACCGCTCCAGAGTACAGATGCTACATATTCTGTGTTTTTGAACCTGTTTTTTTTTTTTTTTTTGCAAGTTTGTTATTGCTTTGCTCCCTCTCCTTCTTTTTCATCCGGGTTTTGAGACCAGCAATGACGGAGTTAATTGTAATAATAATAAAACTATACAAACAACAAAAGAGATGTTTCAGTAGCACAACAAATTAAAACATCTAAATTTAACTTATTTGACTTTAGGCATCTTCTGATCGAGCAGCTAAAAGTTGCTGATGGTATCTGTTGGAATAAATGTCAATTAATCATTGATTTGTTATTATTCCAGAGTTGGCCGGCCAAATACCCTTTCCTGATTAATCATGACAGGGTATTTGACCAATTCAACGATTAAAAGGTGGGTTGGTGGAAGGCTGGTTAAACCGTTTGGTTTTCGATCACTACGACCCGGGTTCGATTCCCGCATTGGACACTTTTTTTTCTGTCTAAAAAAAAAAAAAATAAATGCTCCAATAGCCCCCGATTCTTGTAAAAGTCCAACCCCACCAGCGAGTGCAAGTAACAAAACGGGGCTCTGGCACATTTGTAAGTGCAAAGTCGAACTGCTTTTCACATGTGTAGACATGTGGGGCGCTTACAGTAAAAGCAGTCGCTAACTACCCACCATGATTATCATGGCCTGTACCACGTGTACTAGGGATAAGCAAAAAAAAACCGATTAAAAGCAATTAAAAATCAAAGATGACATTTATTCTGACAGATGGCGCAAGCCATCAGCAACTTTTAGTTTGAAAGATCAGGAGTTGCCTTCATTTATCAACGTGATCCTAGTACAAATCCACTTTTGTACTATTTTTCATATTATTTGAGTTTGTTTATACTTTTGAGGTTCTTTTTCATATAAAGCTGTGTGCTTCCCCCCCATCCTCAGAGGAAGTTGACTCAGAATGACTAGCATTGTGTGAACATTTCCTGACTTATCCTCCATGCTGTAACTTGAGATATTGACACAGGTGGAACTTCTCTTCTTCCTCCCATCCTTTCTTTTGGTTTCCTAGATATGTTTAGAATTGAACAAGAAATTGAATAGGCACACATCACCATCTTTTATTAAAAATATATATTTTTATATTATCCCATTGTATAATTATACAATTCCAATATTATAACCTCTGTGAAATCTTTAGGACAAAATAATTATACAATGTTTATGGAGACTATATTCATTGATAAAATTCACAATCCTGGCAGGGTTGGAATACAGGTTCTGTCTTGAGGCTCCCATACATTCCAAAGAGTTGGTCTGGTGAGGTTTCTCTGGTCCTGCAGATGGTGTATTGTGGGAAAGTCTCCACACCATCCTGGAAAAGGAGTGGTCTTGTATGGCCAGTTTTGAACCTGGAGATATAGGTTGTCTGCTCATCCCACATTCTAGAATAGCTTTTGGTTCAGATACTATTAGTAAAAATATAAAATATTTTACAGCTCCTATGTTTTTAATAATTTAAAATAATTTTCTGCTGTCCTTACTGCAATCATATAAATAATGGGAGGGTTTGGCTCTCATCAGTCTTCTTCTTCTTCTTTCTTATCTCCACACTGGGTGAAGTAGAATGCATCTGCCTTTGTCATTAAGACTGGGAGCACTACTTAGTGGCAGGCCGACTTAGCTCCAAAAAAAAAAAGGCCGCCTCTGACATGAGGAACAGACACCATGTGCAGCCGCTCCTAACATGGAGTACAGACGCTGCTCATCATGTATCCCTGGATTACGAGCCCTTACAGGGTACTATCAGCCGGGCCAGCTGAACCCAGGTTTTTTAGTGAGCTTGTTACTGCTCCCCCTCCTCCTTTTTCATCCGGGCTTGGGACTGGCAAAGGCAGAGGCTCATCAGTGGTAATGGTAGATTAAACTAGAAGAAACTGCTGGGAGGATTTTTACCACTGATGAGTGCCAGGATCTCCCATTATTTTTATCTCATTGCAGTAAGGGCAGTAGAAAATTTGTTACTTGAAAACGTATGCAGTGTAAAATAGTTTGTATTTTCAATAATGTTTATAATAATCCTCTTGTTGTGTGTTTTATTCTTGGTGTTCCTTTATCTTATGTTTCTCCTCCCCCCTTCCACATTTTTTTTTAAGAGAAGGAATGGTTATATAGTGTAACATAATATTTATTGTGTGTGATTAATGAATTATCAATTTTGATACAGTTAAACCTGTCTATAGCACCCCCTCTAAATAGTTTCTCCCTCTCTATAGCGCCCAATTTTAAATACGTAGTACGATGCGATTTACATTAAAAGTGACCTGTCTATAGCACCCTATTTTGGCAAGTCCCAAGAGGGCGCTATAGACAGGTTTAACTGTATTTGGTTATACTCAGCAGCATTATTGGGTATCTCTTATTATTTTAGACTTATATGATTTCAAACAGTCACCCTCCTTGGAATAGACGTTTATACCCCTGAAGACCTGTAGAACATCCCCAGGTACAAATCAGCTTGGTGACATGTGATAAACTGGATGTCCACCATTAGAAGTGAAGATCAAAAGATCTACATTTAAAACTGTTTATTCAGACATTAACTACATAGCATTATTTACATAGTGGTATTTACATAAGATCAATGGCTATATACATATAGTAAAGTCAGTTTTACATGAGGCAAAGTTTCAGTTCAGCAAGTAATGATGAATATAGGGATATTGACAGAGTATATATTTACACCATTTTTATATATATATACAGTTGAACCTGTTCTATAGCGCCCCCTTTTGGGACTCGCAAAAAATAGGGTGCTATAGACAGGTTACTTTTATTGTAAAATGTTTTCATTTTAATAAGGCACAATTTGGATTATAGATTATAAACACAAGGTAATAAGACCAAGGATTGGATTTGGTCTTATTACCTTGTGTTTTCATTTTAATGTTTAAAATCGGGCACTATAGAGAGGAAGGTGCTATTTAGAGGGGGCGCTATAGATAGGCTTAACTGTATATACATTAGACATAAGCCTCTAAAAGTGAGTCAAACTCGCTTTTTTGATGTTGTAGTCTTAGTTAAAATCGATGCTTATCCAGAATTTGTGCATTACATATTTGGCAATGGTAAAAACATCTAAAGCCTGTTTGGGAACTTCAGTACGTGGATATCTCCAGGAATCCAGTTTGTTACATCAAAGAAAGAGAGAGAGTTAATAGGGTTGAATTGTGTTTTGATCAAAATAAATTGCCTTCTCACCCTTGAGTTTGGTCTTCCCTTATTTTTGGTTTTGTGGCAAATGTGGTTGGAATATTACAGGCTCTCTCTTAAGGCAATTTACCCATATGTTTTAGTAGTGAACCAAAGGTTAAATCTCAAAGTAAACTACACATGACTTCCCTCTTTCTTTCTTTTTTTAGTTCAACATCACATACATGTCATTTAGATACAAGAAAATAAGACCTAATCCAAATAATTTAATAGTGTGTGACGTTTCAGTAACAGCATTGTTACCATCATCAAACAAAAGAATAAATGAGAACAAAATATATCACAGCATGTTCTTAAATAATACTGTTATCAAGTGTGTCAAAACAAGATAGCGGATAAGAAAAAATTGTTTTTTTTTTTTTAAGATAACCTAAAATATTATTCTTAGAATTAAAAGTGGATTTAAAAAAATATATAATTAAAGGCATATATCTGTAAATATCATTTATATTTCCTCTTTCTTCCATTCTATTAATTGTAGCACATGTCTTGTATCTATAATCCAAATTGTGTTTTATCATACATGCCATTTACTTTTGGGTTATTTCATTCTTTCCTGTATGGATGTGGAAGTTTAGACAATGACGAGAAATTATCATTACCAACTTAGCCAACCCTTTATCCCCTGAAAATTGATTTAATTTTTTTTTTAATGCTACTTTTCAGACCTTATCTTATAGTTTATTGATTAAACGAAAATAAAAGGGCGAGGTTTATCAATGGTATATCCCTCTTCCCACCCCAGAGAATTGGCCAATACCTTTTTTGATTTATCAAGAAAAAGCCAACCACATACGTTTTTAATATGATGCACTTGTGCGCCATCTGTTATCAAAATTCAAAACTATTTTAAAGGCGTAAGATTCTTTTTGAAATTAAACAATTTCTACTGTTCTTACTGCAATGAAAAAATTAAAGGGAGGGCCTGGCTCATCAGCGGTGAACCCAAAAAAGGAAACGTAAGCTAACAAGACTATATCCCAATAAATATTTATTTATTTGGATGTGTGGTCTTGTTACCTTATGTTTCTAATCTATATTCAAAGTGTACCTTCAAAAAAAAAAGGGATTATTCAAGAATGAAAATATGTATGTGGGTGAAGTTTTAGAAAAGAATTAACTTATGAGAAAGAGTTAATTGCTAAGCTCACATTGAAGATTTTATGACCATGATTTTTCAAATCCCAATATCAGACTAAAGTAGAACCTCCCTGTAAAGAACACCTAATTGCAGAGCCAAAGTGTCCTTCAGGGGAGAGGTGTCCTCTTACCAATAAAATAAATAGTGAAAATGGTAATTTTGCAAATGAAAACTGTCCTTTATAGAGAGATGTCCTCTAGCGTGAGTGTCCTCTCATTGAGTATGTTCTACTGTGTTTACTTTAATCGACTAGACTTTAACACAGACTTTTATTCAAATGAAAATTCTGATCCCTTGGGGTCACCATGTGAGGAGACAAAGGCGAGGAAGTAAGGCTCAGTGAGTTTACTATGGGGAGTGTTTTTATCCTGTCGGTCCATGGTCACTAAAGGTCTGGTCCAATGCTGAGTTTACGGTCCGTTCCAGGAAGGTGTATGGGTTTTGGGTTCTATCAGGCTGGTTGTAAGGGGTGTTGTTGTTCGGTTCAAAATCACATTAATAGGTACCGCTCAGCAAGAGCAACCTCTAGTTCATGATAATTGAAACAGTGAATAATAAGTGAAGGTTATTCACATATTAAATAAAATTTTAACGTGGGATTTAATCCCGGTTCATGACTGTCGGGAATCAAGGGTGTTACCCACTCGTCGAACTTTTTGTTTTAATGGTGTTGTTGCTGTAACACAAAAAAAAAGTAGTTTTGATAGCTATTTTAAAGTGATATTTAATTGTTTCCATTCTTAAATACATCTAAAGTCTGTGCGCCGTATCTCACCTCTGTATGTGTACAGCCCAGCAGCCATGAACACACAAGGAGGTTACCAATACCAGTCCGGCTACCAATCCGGCTCCCAGGGTAAGTTGGCACTGTCACAGGAAGGGAGGAGGGACCCCTAGGTGTATGGTCTCCTAGGTGTCGTGGCACTCAGACACTTGAATCAGGGGCTAGTGGATGAAATCTCCCGGAGCTTGGCTTCAGGTAGGGAGTCCAGCATGTTTATCTCCTTCTTGGTGTTTCTTCCCTCAGTCCATAATGGTGGTGGTGGTACAACCGCTGCTGCTTGCTGCGGCTTTGTTTCATTCTTTTTTTTTTTATGTTTATTATTCCGCTCTTTTTTAATTTTTCTTTTAGTTTTTTTCCCCTTTGTGTCATTTTTATGTTTGCCCTCCCTTCCCCTTATTGTTTTTTTTTTTCTTTAATTCCATTTGATGTGTTGAAATCCTCGATTAAGTATAATTTAATTTATAGATTAAGAAACACTAGATAACAAGATCAATTCTAAATAAATAAATAGTGTGTGGTGTTTGGGTATCAACCATGTTACTGAAACATCACACACTATTTATTTATTGGGATTTGGTCTTATTACCTGCTGTTGAAATCCTTTTGTTTAAAAGTTGGAGTGTAGTGCATAAAAGATTATTGCAAGATAGAATGGTGTTCCATTTTTACCAAATATCTAAAGCTCAAAAAAAAAAGGGGGGGGCCATATAGTAGTTTTCAATTTTGGATAGCAACGATTGGGAAAATTTTTTCAATTTCTTTTTTAATTTTCTCTAAAATTTCTAATGACACTCTTGTGTCAAAACTGATAAAATTTGATTAATATATCTTTTTAAAAAAATCCACTTTTTTTGTGTGTGTTAATTCTTTCTTTATTTCCTTTTATTTTTTTTTTTACTATTTTTTTTATAAACAGTTTATATAACCTGTATAACTTTTAAAAAAGAGGTTTAAATTAGAGTAAATGTTTGTTGAATTATATAGAATTAGTTAGTTAAGACATTAAATAGGTTATATATTTTTTTACTGTAATTCTTTTTCCACCTTTTCATAGTAGTTTTATTTCCTTGGTCGTGTCACAATACTCCAGGTCCCTTAATTATGTTGGACAGCTTCATCTCCAATCTTGGAAAATAATTTTTTTTTTTCTTTCCTTCCTTTTTTCCAAAACTTCATTATGATCAGTAGTTCCCAGGAGAAATTTCATCAGGAAAACACGGGTAATCACTAAGAAGAAATTAAAGCTAACAGCAATGAGTTTCTATTTCTTATTGGAAAATAGCTTATACAGTAGAACCTCCATGAGAGGACACCTCTCCTTAAAAGGACACATTGGTTCTGCATTTAAATGTCCTTTACAGGGAGGTTCCACACAAGGTAATAAGACCAAATCCAAATAAATAAATAGTGTGTGACATTTCGATAACAGCGTTGTTACCATCTTCAGACAAAAGTACTGAATGAGAAATTTTGCACAGCATGTTTTAAATAGTTACTGTTATCAAGTGTGTAAACAAGCTTTCTCATTCAGTACTTTTGTCTGAAGATGGTAACCGAAGCTCTGTTACCGAAACGTCACACACTATTTATTTATTTAGATTTGGTCTTATTACCTTGTGTTTATAATCTATAATCCAAATTGTGTTATTATCAGGGAGGTTCCACTGTAAAAGCTTGACAAGCTTATACTTTTCCAAAAAGAAACTTGTCACTGTTAGCTTTTACCTCTAAGAAATGATATGCTCAAAAGCTCGTTGTCTTATTCACCAATAGAAAGACATGCTTGCCCAACAACCTACTGTTTTCATTTTAAGAAATACCTCAGGTGTGGGTTTAATTCCTTGTATAGTAAACTAGACGGGTGACCCGGGCTTCGCCCCGGGATTGACCCGTGTGATATAAATTTTGATAAGATTTTTTTTTTTTTTATAATATATTGTTTGTTATTAGCATTATCTATTTGTTTGCATCAGCATAATTTAATCTAATCTTTGATAGAGGACGCTGTTCGTGAGCTAAGTAGAATAATTTGAATAGTTTTAATAATTGATTTATATATTTTTTTAAAATAGCCTATCGTCTTCCCCGTATTTTTTTTTACCTATGTATGGACATTTTGGTTTGAATTAGTGAACTACTGCGAATTTGTATACCGGACATACATACAAACATACAAACATTGATTTTTATATATATATAGATATTGTAATTAATGAGTATGTAACTAATGCTCGAGGAGTATGGACTTATGGAATTAATAGTGTAATTTTTGTACAAGGGGATAAAAAGCAACATGAATATCACTTTTTATAACAAGAATCAATAATAAGCTTAAATTAAAATTCAGATAGATGTCTTAGTGACATGTCTTCTGTGGAAGAAGTGATGAGTTGATAGGGTTATTATGTATGTGTTTGTGTGGATATAAAGTAGACACTGTAAATTGCAATTTGCACTTTTTTTTTAGAAATATATTTTTTAAATATCAAATATTTTCTCTACAGACTTTACTGTAATGATAAACATGAGAGGTCTTGGTTCATCGGTGGTGAACCCTGTCAGTAGCTTCACCAAATTAATCTCCAGAGCCCTTTTATCTAATTGTTTTTATCATTTCAGTAAAGTTTGTGTGGAGAAAATATTTGAGATAATATATATCTTAAGAAACATATAGCTCTTTTGATGGCGCGCTAATGCATCATAATATAGCTCTTTAAAAAAAAATTCCAAATTTTATATCAATAGATAGAATATATATATTAATTATAATAATAATTATAATAGTAGACTCTGTATAGCCACAACCCCCCAGTTTCCAAACTTAGTTGTGGAGGGATCGGTGCATGTGCACTTCGGAGCATGCTAATTCCTAAGTGGCTGGCACATGGCCAAATGAACATCTCAGTTTCCTCTCGCTTTGCCCATCTCTCTCTCCCACCACCATGTGTAGCTGTGTCCCGTGTTGTTCATTTCTCCCTCCTCTTTGTCCCTGTACTCTTTTGTTTTACCATGGATCATGATATGATCAGCATAATTACTTATGATGCCTTGGTTGTAACTATTGCTGTTGCTGTCCAAGTACAAATGGCCATGATAACCATGGTGTGCTCAACACAATTCCTTATTGTGCCTTGGTTGTAACTCTTTCTAATGGTGAGGCTGTCCAAGTACAAATGGCCATGATAATCATGGTGTGCTCAACACAATTCCTTATTGTGCCTTGGTTGTAACTCTTTCTAATGGTGAGGCTGTCCAAGTACAAATGGCCATGATAATCATGGTGTGCTCAACACAATTCCTTATTGTGCCTTGGTTGTAACTCTTTCTAATGGTGAGGCTGTCCTAGTACAAATGGCCATGATAATCATGGTGTGCTCAACACAATTCCTTATTGTGCCTTGGTTGTAACTCTTTCTAATGGTGAGGCTGTCCTAGTACAAATGGCCATGATAATCATGGTGTGCTCAACACAATTCCTTATTGTGCCTTGGTTGTAACTCTTTCTAATGGTGAGGCTGTCCAAGTACAAATGGCCATGATAATCATGGTGTGCTCAACACAATTCCTTATTGTGCCTTGGTTGTAACTCTTTCTAATGGTGAGGCTGTCCAAGTACAAATGGCCATGATAATCATGGTGTGCTCAACACAATTCCTTATTGTGCCTTGGTTGTAACTCTTTCTAATGGTGAGGCTGTCCAAGTACAAATGGCCATGATAATCATGGTGTGCTCAACACAATTCCTTATTGTGCCTTGGTTGTAACTCTTTCTAATGGTGAGGCTGTCCAAGTACAAATGGCCATGATAATCATGGTGTGCTCAACACAATTCCTTATTGTGCCTTGGTTGTAACTCTTTCTAATGGTGAGGCTGTCTAAGTACAAATGGCCATAATAATCATGGTGTGCTCAACACAATTCCTTATTGTACCTTGGTTGTAGCTCTTTCTAATGGTGTGACTATGGGGTACTTATCCCAAGTATACATGGCCATGATAATCATGGTGTGCTCAACACAATTCCTTATTGTGCCTTGGTTGTAACTCTTTCTAATGGTGAGGCTGTCCAAGTACAAATGGCCATGATAATCATGGTGTGCTCAACACAATTCCTTATTGTGCCTTGGTTGTAGCTCTTTCTAATGGTGAGGCTGTCCAAGTACAAATGGCCATGATAATCATGGTGTGCTCAACACAATTCCTTATTGTGCCTTGGTTGTAACTCTTTCTAATGGTGAGGCTGTCCAAGTACAAATGGCCATGATAATCATGGTGTGCTCAACACAATTCCTTATTGTGCCTTGGTTGTAACTCTTTCTAATGGTGAGGCTGTCCAAGTACAAATGGCCATGATAATCATAGTGTGCTCAACACAATTCCTTATTGTGCCTTGGTTGTAGCTCTTTCTAATGGTGAGGCTGTCCAAGTACAAATGGCCATGATAATCATGGTGTGCTCAACACAATTCCTTATTGTGCCTTGGTTGTAACTCTTTCTAATGGTGTGACTGTGGGGTACTTATCCCAAGTACACATGGCCATGATAATCATGGTGTAGAGGTTGGGTCTATAATTAACCACACAATATAAGTCTCAACAGATGCTATCTCTATATATAGATGGTGTCTAGTTTTGATGTCTATTTTGACAGGAGAGGTGACCTTTACCTTTTTAGATGCTATCTTTCTCTTCCAATACATTTCTTTATTATAACTCTGGGACCTTTCAGAGAAAGACTTTTTTTTTTCTTCAGACCAAAAATTAATTAAAAAAAAAAAGAGAGACAAGATAATGATAAGGTACAATTTGAATTAAAGATTAGAAACATAGGTAACAAGACAGTAGCAGCGTGGTGATACTGAAATGTTACGCATAATTTTTGGATTCGGTCTTGTTACCTTATGTTTCAAGAGACAAGCTAAAATAGATTGAATCAAAAATTTTTTTTTTCTAAAACTAAGTATAAAGTAAAATAAGATAAAATAAGAATACATACCTTATGTAAGGTAATAATTGTAAAGATAGATAAGGTAATAAGACCAAATCCTTAAAAAAATAGTGTATGACATTTTGGTATTGATTCGGTACTTTTGTTTGATATTGGTTAATCTGATAATTGTCTGTTCTTGTTACTATTTGCCTGATAGTTTTTCAAAGAGTTTTAGATTTAAAATAATTTTGAAAAAAGCACCAAGCCAGTGCAGGAAATGATCGGAGTAACTACCCATCTGGTCACCCGCCTGTGTGTGTGCTACAGCCGATGCCAGCAGGTCCAATGAGTTCGAGCCTCTCGCCCAGATGATTGGCTCCAACATCCAGAAAATCTCCCAGAATGGTAAGTTTTGGGCATTTTGATACTTTCCTATTTTATTCCTTGATAGCTCTAACCACAGTAGTATTTTTTGAAGATAAAATAATTTTATTAATCATATTGTCGCGGAGATAAATAAAGCAAGGGCAAATTTGGGAATAAATAATTTATTATAGGGAGAGAGAGTTTTGTACAACTTACCCCGAGTTAAAAGATAATCCTAATGAACGGCGTTAGCCACCGTCCCGTTTTCCTTATTTACAGATCAGCTTCCCAGAAGCCCCCACACCTGTGGTCCCCCCCGGGGGTCCAGGGATGATTGACAGTTGTCCCATCTGGATGGAGCTACTTGACAATATTTTCAAAAGAAGACACCATCTACACATATTTTTCAGCAGTCAAAAAGCTGCTTAAAAGCAGTTTTATAGTTCCATTTTTCTGAAGCATGTTCATTTAAGTCTTCGTATTTTCAATAACCTCTTTAGATAACGAAAAACTTCTTCCTTTTAATGCAAGTTTGAGTTTAGGAAAAAAAAAAAGGAAATCAGAGGCAGAGAGGTCTAAGAAATAAGGAGTATTTGATAGTCACAGAGTGCTTAGCTAAGTAGTATTGTTGTGTGTGTCAAAACCACGGAGACTTACATCCTCTGCCTCTGTCTCATCAATATATTTTTGATGTTGAGAGTTCAGTGTTTTCTACCCCCCTTTCTCATAACCTATGAGAATCTGTATATATATAAAGGAGAACAGGAGGATTATCTCTCTTAATATAACGTTATATACAAATGTTCATTCCCTGACTAATAATTCAGTCCGAAAGCTAGTGAAATTGTGCAAGAATGGATGCTTTTTAAAGCATAACATAAGCATAGCATAAATAACATTTTATATTACTTACTAGTAGAAAAGCCCGTCCAAGGACGGGATCGGCTAGAGCAGGTGGATTCCTAATTTTATTTCTCACATTCCTTTTTGATACTTAATAATATGTAATCGGAAGCGTTCGAGGTAAAATAACGTTCATGGTCCGTCAGGGATCGATCCCCTTCCGAGCGTTGCAACATTTTACCTTTCGGGTCATTTTATTGATATTTTTTTAATTAACATTTTTACTTTAAAAGAGGTGAACTTACAATGAATAAATTTCTTTGTAAACAACATTTTTGGTGAAGCAAGCTGAACTATTTTCAAGAAGCCTTCCTTGCTTGCTTCCGTGGATTATTTTTATTTTAACACACTTAGAGCTTTTCACCCTAGAAAAAGCAACATATAACTGACCATGGCTAAAAACTGGTTCAGGTAAATAGATGCCAACCATTTCAAGGGTTTGGCCTTGTGATTTATTTATTGTCATAGCGAAGGCTAATTTTACAGGGAACTGTCCCCTTCTGAGAATGAAAGGAATCTCAGAATGTTGACGGAAAGGATGTTTTCCATGAAGTTCTTTGAAAGTTGATGCTTTCCAGTCATTAAACTTTCAAGTAGTTCAGAGGTTTGAATCGGTTCAAGTTCGACTTTTCCTTTGGAACAGCATTTATGAAAAGTTTTACTGTATGTCGTTTGTTCCAATTCGAAATACTTTGCTCTACATTTTGGGCAAACTTGATCAAGTTGGCCACAAAGGTGCAGGGGAATTTGATCTTCCTCGAAACATGTCCCTGTTGGCAAAGGTAGATTATCTCCCTGTCGAATTCTTTGCATCCTCAGCCTACTGTTTTCCCTTTGAAGGGCTCTTTGATTTTCGCTCATATTCATTCGGTATTGCCGTTGTTGTTCATTATGCCCTTCTCTTACGGGTGAATTTAAACGTCTTTGTCGCTGCTGTTCAATACGACGTTGCTTTGCTTCGATGGCCTCAACAATAGAAAGGGCTCTTTTAGGAGCCATTGTTTATAAAAAATAAAATAATCAAGCTAAATTAAAAAAATAAAATTATTTAAAAAATATTATTCCTCAAATATTCACTGAATAAATTGCCGAAAGCAAAAAATGACTAATAAGGTCAGAATAGAATAAAATGAAGGATGAAAACAAAAACCAAACAGACCTACAGCCGGCCACGTCACTTAACTACGTAACTTGAACACGTGACTTAACTACCTAACTTGAACACGTGACACAGAATGGACCAATCCTATTCGGCTTCAACGAACAAACACTTTATTATATGTGATAGCTCTAGAATTATTATAGTTCCCATAAACTTTGTAAATTTGGAATTCTCTCTCTTCTCCACTCCTTCTCTCAGGAGAGAATCTGGTTATAAGACTTAATAAAGGTGTTGATTGATAAAATAGAGAGGAATTTCTCCCTAAATTAAATGTTCTACATACAGTAGAACTGCCTCCCTGTTTTTTTTTTTTTTTAACTTATCCTTTTAGTCTAAATTAGACAAGATCTTGGAGGTCGTGCTCGTAAAGAAGCTCAAGAACTCTTCTTGGTTCTTTGTACAGGGATCTTTTGTACTTTCCAATGCAATTTAGTAAATGTTGGGGAGTGGCCTCTTCGGTTTTGCACCTAGTGCACATGGGGAAGCTTTTGGCTCCCTCTTTATAGGCTAGAGGGCGCAGGTGACCAGATTTCCATCTGGCCAACTGTGTCGATTCCCTTCTGTTTAGTTGGAGGGTCTGTTTTTTGGGGTTTTCTACCTGGTACCAAGAATGATGGGAACTATCTCTATGGTTCCTTATATTATTGAATAGCCAAAGTGTCCTTTAAAGAGAGGGGTCCTCCTCTTACCTGAGACTTGTTAAATAGTAAAAAAATGGTAATATTGACAATAATAGATGTCTTTTGTAGAGAGATGTCTTCTAGTGAGTGTCCTTTCTTGGAGGTTAACTGCATTAGAAAATTATAATCCCTTACGCTATAATATTTTGAAAAAACATATCATAGAGTAAACATAGAGTAGCTGCCAGTCACTCTCTTGGTATTCCTGACATTGTCATCGGATTGGTTGGCCCTCCAGTGTATTCAGCCAATGGTGTGGTGGTGCTCCAGTGAACCAAATCCAGAAGATGGTGAACCAGATGGGAACGCCGCAGGATTCCGAGACCCTGCGTAGCCAGCTGTGAGTAATGAACCCTCTTTGACCAATGGAAATGAGTGTACTACATGCGCTGCGCAGACATTCCGTGCACCAGTACACCAACCAGCTGGCGAAGGACACCAATGTCAACTTGAAGAAACTGGCTCAGATCTACCAGTCCTCCCCTGCTATGCAGAAGGTAATAGAAGCTCTTACTTCTTACCCTCAGTTGTTCTCATCTCTAGTAGTGATGGCCACTTGTAGAATGTTGGTTGATGAAATGTGGACGGACAACAATGAAGTTGGTCAATGGAATGATATGAGTTTGGTGGAAATAGCAGTAGAACCTCCATGAGAGAACACTCCCACTAGAGGGAATCTCTCTACAAAGGACATTTTGATAATTAGCTGCTTATTGGTTAAAAGACACTAACTCAGTGAAAATATGAAATAACTTTTAAAACCTATCTTTTTTTTTTAAATATATATAATTACAGACCATTACTGCAATAAAAATTGAAAGAAGGATTTTCATTTTTAGTATAAAGTCTGTCAAAATAACACAATTACAGTAATTTCTGTTAAAGGACACCTAGTTCAGAGCCAAAGTGTCAATTAGGGAATGGTGACCCTCATACTAAAGAGTTAATTGGTAGAATGATAATTTTGGCGATGGAAACTGTCCATTGTGTGTCTTCTGTGTATATACAGAAGAACCTCCATGAGAGGACACCTCTCCACAAAGGACAGTTTTCATTTGCAAATCTATCATTTTTACTATTTAGCAACTCTCCAGTAAGAGGATACCTCTCTCTAAAGGACACTTTGGCTCTGCAATTATGTGTTGTCCTCTACTGGGAGGTAGTTCTACTGTATATATACTTTCCGCACTAGATGAAGCTAAGTTGTGATGATGTTAGAAAGGCAACTGGGTGTTGTCATTTAGAGAGAGGGGGGGGGTAGTGTATATAGTGTAGTAGTGCAGTAAGATCTTGTGTGTGACAGAGGGAACAGAAGCTGATGAAGGAGAGGCTCTACAATGATTTCATGACGGCCCTCCAGAACCTCCAGACCACACAGAGGGAGGCTGCATCTAAGGAGAAGGAGAGTGTCATGAGGGCACGGGCCCATTCTGGCATCGCAGGGGTGAGTCTGCCTGATGGCTCCAGGTCTTTCACTGTCTCAGAGTATAGTTTGGTTTATAGGTTAGAAACACTAGGTTGTTGTTGTCGTGTCCAATGAAGAGTCTCAGATGTCTCCATATGCATCTCTGTTTTGCTCTTCATTGCAAAATGGGTGCCGTTGCCACATTAGTCACCTTGGAAACGGACCAGAATTGAAACACTAGGTAACAAGTCTAAATAAAATGTGTTGGACGTTTTGAAAACCGCATTGTTACAATCGCCAGACAAAAGTACTGAGAAATAATTCCTCAAAAATACATCAAAATACTTTAGTATAAGGTTGTCCCAAAAGTTTGTGTTTTTCTTGAAACATTGTTTTTCTTATTACTTGGCAAATAATATTATTACAACGAATACATAATATAATTACTTTTACATAACTACCCACCATGATTATCATGGCCTTTACCACGTGTACTAGGGATAAGCAAAAAAAAAATTACTTATACATAATACAGACATTATGCATAACGGCGAATAATATTGGTATTTCAATTTTTTGCAAGTGTTTACCAACTTTTGGGACAACCTTGTACTTTTGTCTGATGATGGTAACAACACTGTTACGTCACAGATTTTTTTATTTAGTTGGATTTGTTCTTATAACTTTTGAGTTTTTTTCAAAAATAAAGAAGATGAAGGACTACTCATTGTTGTTGTCAGCAAATTTCTTCAAATATCAAACTGGTTGCTTCTTTTTTACTTTGTTGATCTTCCTGGCAAACAAAATTGATAAGCAATCTTGTGTCATCAAGATTGGGTGAGCAGATTGACATTTGCCCTCTCCACTATCTATCTTAAAAAAACTGAAATGAAATTATTTTCATATTAAAAAATTAGATTTTTGATTTTCAGTTCATAAATTAAGAAAAAGGCATCTCTTGATGTTGAAACTAAAAGTTACGGATGGATTGTGCCACATCTGTTGAAATGAATATCAACTTTAAGTTGATTTTTAATTATTCCCAAATACCCTTTCTTCATTATTAATCAAGAAAGAGTATTTGGCCAATTCCAGAATAATTAAAAATCAATGAATAGTAGTTATTTATTCCAATAGATGGTGCAAGCCATCAGCAATTTTTAGTTGCACGATTAGGAGATGCCTTTCTCCCTAATATATCCACCTGATTCCCATACAACATTCATAAAACTGAACAAACTTGACTTCAAATCTAAGGCAGATTCATAATAACATTGATGAGTATAAAACTGATCTAAAAGAGACAGTTGGGTCTAGTAAGTCTAAAACCTAACTAAAGTCTAAAACCCACCAACTAGAAAAAAATTTGACTTTAGAAGTTTTTTAACCTTAATAATTATGATTATTATATATCATCCTATTAGTATCATCTTAGGGGGGTCGGTGGAAGGCTGGTAAACCGTTTGGTTTTCAACCACTATGACCCGGGTTCGATTCCCGCATTGGACACTTTTTTTCTGTTTAAAAAAAAAAATGCTCCAATGGCCCCCGATTCTTGCAAAAGTCCAACCCCACCAGCGAGTGCAAGTAACCAAACGGGGCTCTGGCATATTTGTAAGTGCAAAGTCGAACTGATTTTCACATGTGTAGACATGTGGTGCGCTTACAGTAAAAGCAGTCGCTAACTACTAGTAAGTTCTCTTGCAGTACATTATTATAATGATGGTTGTGGAACATATTCCAAGTAGCCATGATAACCATAGTGGGTTTATATATATACAGTAAGTGCATCACATTCATGTAGAAAGCAGTCTGATTTTTGCACTTACAAAGTGTTAGAGCCCCCACTTTGTTATTTGAACACTCACTGGTGGGGTTGGACTGTTGCCAGAATTAAGGGCAATTAAAGCAATTTTTTTTTTTTTTTAGCGAAAAAAAGTTCCAGATTTGTTCCTTGAGTAATGGCTGTTGAAATTGTTGGTTTCTACCACTCCTCCTCCCCATAAAATGTTGACCTCTCTGTCATAAGATAATAGTAATGATGATATTAGTGATCATCATCATCATTTAGGTTAAAAACTACAATTCACACTTTTTTTTTCTTGCACAGACCGTAAATTCCTGTTATTTGATAAGGCACAATTTAGATTATAGATTATAAACATAAGGTAATAAGACCAAATAAATAAATAGTGTGTGTGACATTTTGGTAACAGCGTTATTACTAAAATGTCACACACTATTTATTTATATATTTATTTGGTATTATTACCTTGTAATATTCCTGTTATCTGAAAACACTATTTGTAGAGAGAGAGAGAGTTGGATCTTTATTCTACAGTTATATAAATATTTTACACATAATTGTACTACTTTGAAATTGCAAAGTACTTTCCTTTTGTCCCGCTCTATTGTAAAACTTAAATCAATGCTTTATTGAGATTTATTATGATAGATGGTGGACGAGTGATTAAAATCCTCGATTCCTGACAGCCATGAACAGGGATTGAATCCCTCATTTGACACTTGGTTTTAATATGTGAATAACCTTCACATATTATTCATTGTTGTAAATATCATAAACTAGGTTACTCTTTTTGAGTGGCACCCAGTAAAATTATTTTTGAATTATTTTGGCCTTTTTTTTTTTAAGTTTTACACATTAATTTTACATCTCTCTTTTAAAAATATTATTTGGTTCTTTTTTTTTTTATCTCTTTTTCTCCTTATTTTATATAGTCTTGATTTTTTTTTTTTAGTTATTTTAAAAATAAAATGGTATTCCAAATTTCAAGTTTTTGACCAACAGGAGGATTTGCCATCTAGTCACCCGTTGTCTTCAAGGGGATCATCATATCCGGTAACTATGCTCCTGTGTCTGACTGAATGTTTGTATTTCTTCCTCCTTTTTTCCATTCGTTTCACCGTTGTTGTCTTCATTCATCTTGTTGTTTTTCACCCCCCCCTTTTTTTAAAGGGTATATTTGTTTGTAAATATTGCTTTCTTTCTCTTATTTTTTTGTATTTCTCTGTTGTCATTACAATTAATTAGTCTACAAAGATAATTGTGGGAATATACTGGTAATAGAGATTATAGATATATTTTAAGACAATATAGATAATTGAGGCTACTGGTAAAAAAAATTGATATACACCAAACTTTAATCTTAGCCTAAAGGCAGAGAAGCGATTGGTGTACAGATAATTGGTAGAATTGGTATACAGATAATTGGAATTCTAAATAATTAGGCTCTACAGGGTTCTTGGTAATTGGGATTGCAGATAATGGGAATACTAGTGATTGGTATTATATATACTTGGAACTATAGATAATTGGTATAAAGATTTTTAAAATCCCTAT
The DNA here is from genome assembly GCA_030710605.1 of Cordylochernes scorpioides. Taxonomy (NCBI): domain Eukaryota; kingdom Metazoa; phylum Arthropoda; class Arachnida; order Pseudoscorpiones; family Chernetidae; genus Cordylochernes; species Cordylochernes scorpioides. The sequence continues at coordinate 19,472,184 of CP092868.1, forward strand.
AGATAATTGGGACTATTGGTGAAAAAAATAGGTTTACAGATAATGGGATTGCAAATTTGGAATTACAAAGAATATTGGGATTACAGATAATTGGGACTATAGTATTTAACTTTCCTGACAAGTCCTAGGTAAAAAGAGACCTTCCGACTGTGAACTAGGATTGGTAGCCTTAAAACTCTCTTATCATCATGATATTACAACACTGCTGGGATTTCCTAATCTATCTGCGCTTATCTTTTCATTTTCTTTTGTTGAACAACATCTTTACACTACAAGTACAACCCCCATCCTTCTTTTTTTGTCATTAAACCTGAAACCTAATTTTGTACATAGTTATGTCTCCCGGACTGGTTTTATAAATCCTGGGAGAGAACTTGGTCTATAAATAATTCTTGTACTAACTATAAATCAAGATGCAACAAAAAAAGAAAACTCAAAGTTTCTGTGAGTGATAAAAAAAAAAGAAGTATAATTATGAGGGGGATTGTATATATAGGAACTACAGAATAGTAATGTTAACCTATAAGAAGACAATAGAGGATTGGAACAGGTTGTTTAGATATTATCTGGGATCCTTGATGTGTGGAAGAATGGCAGACATATAGAAGAAATAAAGGGTAGTATGGGAAAGGAGAATTTGATAAGAATTGAAGAGGGAGCCTTTAGTCGAAAGTTAAAGAAGAGGCTGGTAAAGACTGATTTGGAGTGTGTGTGGTGCTGTATGGGTCAGAGATAGGGTCAATGGGAAAGGCAGAGGAGGAATGAAGATTGGAAGCAGTTAAAAAGTGTATCTATAAAAGAATGGGTTGGCAGGATCAGGATTGAAGTTAGAAGATTGAGAGAGGAACAAAGGCCTATGGAAGGACATAAAAATAAAATCTGCTTTTCACATATGTAGATATGTGGTGCACTTAGCAGTCGCCACTGTACCACGTGTACTAGGGATAAGCAAAAAATAATAATAATAATTGAATGGGGTAGATTTATGGATTGATGAATAAAATTGTGGAGAGGATATTCTTCTTTCTTATCTCCACTCTCAATCATATTAAGGTATCAAGCTTGTAAAGCTTGAGACTTTTAATGGTGTCTGCTGGGGAAGAGTAGAGCTCATCAATGGATGAGTCAATACAGTCAATAATGTATTTTGGGGTTACAGGTTCAGAATTGCAATTAGTACATAGTGGGAAAACCTTTCTGAAAAGTCATTGTCCGTAGATGACCAGACTTAAGTCTGGAAATCAAAGACTGTTGTTCTCTCAGGAGGACATAACCGGTGCGTTGTGGAGGATAAAATGAAAGAGATGGGTTGGAGAGAAGACATAGATAGCGACTAGATAAGAAGCTATCAAGAAATAAAAGAGAAGAGCTCAAGATAGATGGTGACCTGGACCTGCCCGAGAGAATTGTAGAATAACAGACAGCCAGTCACTGAATTATTGGTTGATGTGGTTATATTGTTTCCAAGCCAACTTTTCGAACTAACAAATGATCTTCAAAAAAAAAAGATATATGTAATTAGTATTACTAGCTTTTTGTTTTGGTGGGGGAATCCCCAGCACAATTTGATGTTTTTTTTTTTTTTTTCAAGTCTTAACAAATAGTTGATTGTTGTTGCACTATTGTTTAAAATGGTTCTTTAATGTCTTTTTTTCTCCCTATCTAACCTGTAAAAACTTGTAATTTCATCATGTATCAGTGTGGGAAGCCAGCAGAAAGCGATATATATATATATATACTGACTAATGTGTAAATATGTAAATTTGTTCCTTTCCTTGTACCTTTATGTAACTACATTGTTGCTCTCAATAAGCATAGACATTTACATATATTAAAATAAATGAAACATACAGTAGAACCTCTATGAGAGGATATTCTACAATGGACAGTTTTCTTTCTCAAATTTAACATTTTTTTGCTTCTTTTTTTTTTAGAAACCCTCCGATAAGAGAGAAGGACACTAAGCTCTACAAATAGACATCTTTTTTTTTTCTTTACAGAGAGGTTCTATTGTGTATATCTCAAGGGTAGATGTTTACAAAAAAATTAAAAGTGGAATGCAGATTTTTTTATGAGGCTATTACCATAGTTTTTTTTTTTTTTGGGCTATGCCTCTTCTTCCATTTCACCTTTCCCTATTTATACTTAGGTGGAGAGAAATGTTGTAATTATTACACCGGCAGAGATAAAATACTTGTGTATAATGACAGCTTTCAATTGTTGTGTTCATATGTCCCTCCCATATAATTGTCAACCCACTTGTGTTGATCAGAATCCATTTGAAAATGGAGGAGCGGCAGATACAGCCAGTGACCACAACCTGCTAGACCTGGCCAGGTAATTTCTTCTGTCATACTTGTAGATCTTGTCGAGGAAAGGAATGCCTTGTAAGATTTAGGATGTATAGATGTTAGGGTTGTTCATTAAATATAAGTTTTTTTAAAAATTATTTCCTACAATGATAAGGCACAATTTGGATTATAGAATTTATAAACACAAGGTAATGAGACCAAATCCAAATAAATAAATAAATAGCGTGTGACGTTTCGGTAACAGCGTTGTTACCATCTTCAGACAAAACGGTAATGGTAACAACGCTGTTACCGAAACGTCACACACTATTTATTTATTTGGATTTGGTCTCATTACCTTGTGTTTATTTCCTACAATGTCCCCTCCATGGGTGTCCTGTTTAAAGAGCAGAGGTGTGTATGCAGCCCCACCCAGGGCAAGACCCAGACCCAGGTGACCCTACAGATGGAGGAGGAAGTCAACCTGGAGCTGCTCCGGGAGAGGGAACAGGCAGTCCGGCAGATTGAGGTCCGTTCTCTACATACCCCACACAACAACATCCGCTAACTGTTCTACTGTTTGTTGTTACAGTCCACAATACGGGACGTCAACCAGATCTTCAAGGATCTCGCAGCTATCGTGCATGACCAGGGAGATGTCATAGGTAAGATCCACCACTACACTTGCAACAATTACAGTACTCAGCTGTTATATCCCGCAGACAGCATCGAGGCCAATGTGGAGACAGCTGCTGTGCAAGTAGGACAGGGTACTCAGCAGATCATCAAGGCCAGGAATTACCAGGTGAGCTCGCTCGCTACACAACAATATTTGTATACCTCTAGGAACTTAAAGCCTGGAGTAACTTACAGTACAACATCTCTTTCATTCAACTCTCTCTACAACACTTACTTTAATTCAGTCATTCCTCTTTTATATTACCATCTTCAATAGTTTTTCAAATGCCAATCAGCCTTCATTATTCATTATTGTAGCATTGCGGATTTTGATAAATTAAAAAAAAAAATCATAAGATGCTACAACTCTTTTTATTCATCTGATTAAAGGAAGATTTCGATCAAGCCCTTCTTCAGCAAAAACATATAACTGGCTATAATTCAACACCCCCCTTAAGTGTTGGCAACAAATAGTTCCTATATAAATATAGGACCCCAACAAACAGTGAAATGTTGCGATAAATGGATAATCATTTTTACCAACTATAAATCAACATGGGGGACGCACTTCTTCTAACACTTTTTTGTTGTTTTCCTTGTACAATTAGTTTTTACCTTCATTTGGGTTATCTTATATACCAAATGACCCTATATTTTGTTTTTCCTGCTCTGATGGAAGAAAGAATTAGCTTGATGACGTGTTTCAAGTTCAGAGATCCAGGCGACTGAGCAGTGTGTGTGTGTGTGATCCAGAGCAAGGCGCGGCGCAAGAAGATCTGCCTCATGATCTTCTGCCTGGTTGTTTTAATAACAGTGATTGTTCTCGCGGTTGTACTGGGTAAGTGAACCACAGTTTTAGTTAGCAGGGTTGGTTGGTCTCCTTTAATACAGTCTCTGATCCCCACCTAAGTTACCAAAATAAGTGGTTTTTAGGAGCTCTTTCTCATACATGCTATCAACAAAACATTTTTGTAACAAAAGGTAACAAGACCAAATTCAAATTATTGGAATAGTTACAAGAAATTACGACCTAATCCAAATAAATTAATAGTGTGTGACGTTTCGGTAACAATGCTGTTACCGAAACATCACACACTATCAATATATTTGAATTAGGTTGTATTTTCTTGTAGCTATAATCTATAATCCAAATTGTGCTTTATCAGATTATTGAAATGTTCGTGATGTTTCGGTAAAAGCATTGTTACTATTGTTGCTAATAACAGTTACCAAAACGTCACAAAAATTTGCTCCACAAGCCAGGCTGGGTAAATTTGCAAATTAGGGATGTAGATATAAGATTATTGATTCATAAGAGGTAGTAGAATATTAGCTTTTCTGAAATAGAAGTAGAATTGTTTTCATCCAAGTTTATATTACTTTTAAAAAATATATTGAATTCAGGAGTTTATGGTATGGTTTCCTTTAAGATCATAATAAGAGAAAAAAAAAAGAAGTGTCATACAGAAAAATGCCACATGTGTTTATACAGAATTGAAATATACTAGCCTAATAGATATAAACCCTTAAGTTACTCTGTTATTCATTTTTTTTTCAGTGATTCTTTTGCTGTGATACTCTGGGTGTCACAAACCTACCCTTACATCTTCTTCTTTCTTATCTCCACTCAATCATATTAAGGTATCAAGTTGTGACCCTTGATGGTGTCTGTTTGATAACCATCATGACTGGGTGAAGTAGAATGCATCTGCCTTTGTCATTAAGACTGGGAGCACTACTCAGTGGCAGGCCGACTTAGCTCCAAAAGAAATGGCCGCCTCTGACATGAGGAACATACGCCATGTGCAGCTGCTCCTAACATGGAGTACAAACATTGCTCATCCTGTATCCCTGGATTAGGAGCCCTTACAGGGCACTATCAGCCAGCCAGCCAGCTGAGCCCAGGTTTTTTAGTGAGCTTGTTACTGCTCCCCCTCCTCTTTTTTCATCCGGCAAAGGTAGAGTTAACTACCCTTACATATATGATCACAATGAGCAAAAGTTTATTGAACTGTTTCTTAAACCTCTGAACTGTATTCTGAGACAATTCAAACACTAACAATTTTTGGACCATAAGCCCCTCCTCCCCAATTCTGTTTTGAAAATGTTTGACTATAAACCACCTTGTTTAGTGAAAGAGTGGTGTTGTATTTTGACCCCAGTTGTGTGTTGTTATTGTTACTTGTTGGAGAAGATTGTATATTTATTAGGATCAAACCAAGAAGTTACTTCAATGGGAACAATTTTAGAAGCGCATTAGCTTTCATCCAATTCTGGTGTAGAGATCTTATCTAATGGATAGTCTCTGATAAAGGGTACAAATGCTAGAAAGCAAATGTTTCTAAGATTGTCCCATTTATAAACACAAGGTAATAAGACGGGGGTCAGTGGAAGGATGGTCTAAACCATTGGTTTTCGACTGCTACGACCCGGGTTCGATTCCCGCATTGGACACTTTTTTTCTGATTTAAAAAAAAAATGCTCCAATAACCCCCGATTCTTGCAAAAGTCCAACCCCACCAGCGAGTGCAAGTTACCAAAAAGGGGCTCTGGCACATTTGTAAGTGCAAAGTCGAACTGCTTTTCATATGTGTAGACATGTGGTGCACTTACAGTAAAAGCAGTCGCTAACTACCCAACATGATTATCATGGCCTGTACCACGTGTACTAGGGATAAGCCAAAAAAAAAGGTAATAAGACCAAATCCAAATAAATAAATAGTGTGTGATGTTTCGATAACAATGCTGTTACCAAAACGTCTCTTTACACAAGGGGATAAGAAACAACAACACCAAAACGTCACACACTATTTATTTATTTATTTGGTCTAATTACCTTGTGTTATATTGTGTGTTTTGTCCCATTGTGAAACTTGTGTTAACCAGCTCTCTGTTGTCACCTAACTAACGATTGTTTTGTTCATATTGTTAACAGGAGGAAATTCGAAATAGTTTTGAAACAGAGAGGCCTCTCCTACCTTACACTTGCTCCACCAATCAGGTTGGTTAGTACCTGCCCCACCCACTTGAGGCCACACCCTCTTTCTTGTGTTTGCAGGGGACTGATTGGCCGCCTGTGAAGGAGGCGGGGCTACCTCTGTTGTACTTATCCAATAGCAAACCTCTCTCACAGTTTAGGTTTTTAAAAAAAGAAGAAAAAAATGGCTTTTGGTATTCGAACAACCAATCACTTTTCTTTCTTTTTTTTTTTTTTTTAATATATATAAATATATATTATATATTGATTTTTTTTCACATTTTTTTTTTTTTTTTTTTGCTTCAATTTTTTTTAATAAAAAAAAGTGTACTATATAAAAAGTTGAAACTCTATCCTCCTATACATGTTGTACATAATTATTTTACAGTTAGAAAAAAATAAAAAATATATATATATAAAGTAATATGCTTTTTTTTTTTGTTATTGAATTACTTTTTTTTTTTTGTCACATTTTTTTTTCAAAAATGTTTTTTTTTTTCTCCCATTCAAATTATTATTCAATTGCTGCAATATATATATATCTAGCAAAAAAAAAAAGTAGAATTTTATTATATTTTTTATAATTATGATATTATTTAATACTTAAAACCAACACTATTTAGAATTCATTATTATTATTTATTCTATTTTTATATATATATATATATATTCCAAAGGATACATACATATTTGCTTTTCTTAAATACCCCCTTCTCTTATTATGTAATTATCTTTTTAATTATTAGAATTAATATATTTTTTTTTTTTTTTTTAATAAAAATTTGTTTTGAGCATTTCAACATTTCCTTAATCCTACACAAAATCCTTTTCAAGGTCAAATACTTCACCATCGAGTTCAAATATCCAAATAGGGCTCTGGCACATTGTAAATGTAAACATGTATACTTACATGATAAGGCACAATTTGGATTATTCTATATACAGTTACGAGCGTCATCAATTCTTTTTCGTCACTGTTTGCTTTTTTTTTTTGGAATGGCGCACTCCTATTGGTTGGCTACGATCATGCCACCTTTGCACCCCCCCCCCCCCACTCGCTTTGTTGTTTTTGTAACTATTGTGTTGGAGCGGGTCGCTCCTTAAATAAATGCATATATTAGTTAATAACTAAATGGAATCCTCTCTTTCTTTTTCCCAGTAAGAGACGCCTACGGAAGCCAACAGTACATAGACAGATAAAGCACATAGGCTATAGTTATTAACTAATATATGCATTTATTTAAGGCGCCAATATATAATTGTAACAAATAGTATTTGAATAAAAACATTCAATCGGGTAAAACACGGGCGTTGCCCGGGTCATTCGGCTAGTAGATTATAAACACAAGGTAATAAGACCAAATCCAAATAAATAAATAGTGTGTGACGTTTCTGCAACAGCGTTGTTACCATCTTCATACAAAAGTACTGAAGGAGAAATTTTACCACAGTAAACGTCACACACTATTTATTTATTTGGATTTGGTCTTATTACCATGTATACTTATAGTATTATTTTGTTACATCTTTCTATACTGATTATTGGGTTGGGATTATATTTAACCTTTTATAGGTCTTGTATAAGCTGTTTGTGGTTTAATGTACTTGTATTTTTGAGCTATTATAGGCTCTTGGGAGCTTGCTTTATAAAGATCTAACATTTAGCCAAACAATATTAAGTGTGTGGGGGTCGGTAGAAGGATGGTCTAAACCGTTGGTTTTCGACCGCTACGACCCGGGTTCAATTCCCGCATTGGGCACTTTTTTTATGTTTAAAAAAAAAAAAAACAATGGTTGCCTGTAAAGTCGGTTTTACGGGCGAAGATTTTACGTGACAACGGTAGAATATTTATTGATATGAATATAATTAAATTGCACAATAGGAACAAGGAATTGAATGAAAATAAGAATTGCACAAATTTTAACTATAGAAATATATTTTGTTTACTAAAACATTGTACATGTAAACTTAAACTTAACTAATTCCTATTTGAGTGATTTTGTTGAGGATAGGACGATGATAGGAGAAATATGAAATGAAAGGAAGTGTTTCTGCTGTAATGTGTCTTGCGAAAGTCAAGTCGATAGTTGTTCCTTTTAACGTAGTTGACTTAGAAACGTTTGATACGCAATCAAGATTATACGTATTTTTCATGAATTTAAGAAACGAGTTGTCAGGCTTTACGTTTTTGTTAAAATCACCACACAGAAGAATCGGTATACTAGAATCAACTTGCACGAACGGTGGCACGTACTGGCTGTTGTGAATGTACGGACCGAGTCCTTGCCATAGTAACATTCCAATATCCTGCATACTAGCTCCTGGATGAATATATACAGCACCGAGTATAAACTTGAAGCTAGTATTAGCGGCGAAGCAAGTAACTTCAGTCATGCACATGTCACCCTTGGTTTTAATGACACGAGTTACGTCTGTAATCGCAACTTGGAACACTTCCGCCGTAGATGTCGATGATAATTTACGATAGATCGCCACTCCACCAGCCGCGTTGGTATTTGAAAATCAAAACACTTATTCAGATCGAAGGTTCAAATTTTTGCTAAATAAATTTGAAATTAAATAAAATTTGTAATTGTAAATGATGAAGTTGAAAATTAAAACATTTACTTAAATTAGATGTTAAAATTCTTGCTCAACACAGTTTAAATAAAGTTTTCTTATATCTGCCACTTTTTCTTAATATTTGTAATTTTAAAGAATCAATTCGAAAATCAAAACATTTATTCAGATCGAAGGTTCAAATTTTTTCTAAATAAATTTGAAACTATTTAAAATTTGTAAAATAATAATTAATTAATTAATTAATTTTAAACTAATAATTTACTTAACACTATCAACATTTATCAATAGTATGACATAACCTATAAACTCAGTTTCTCAACTTTTGTGTCAATCTAACAATTAATCAATCAATCATAGTTTACGATAATGAAATATCAGTGTACAATTATTTACCTTTATTGTTGTAGTTGTTGTAAATGACGAATCTAAGCACTCCACATTTTCACTACAGACACAGCTGACGATACTTTAACCACACGTGTGAACTTGTATTATGACGCTTTCTTGTTTTTCCAACGCCAAGAACGTTCGAGAAAGACAAAGACAGAGACAAGCATGCGCCGATTCAATGCGCCTAATTCTCTAGTGCTGCGCGCGCAGCACTCTCGTTCGATGACTCATCGTAACGTTACCGGGCGTTACACTTTTTCATAAGTGACTCCCAGCCGCAACCTAATTTAAGACGTTGTCACGTCAATAATGCTCCAATGGCCCCCGATTCTTGAAAAAGTCCAACCCCACCACCGAGTGCAAGTAACCAAACGGGGCTCTGACACATTTGTAAGTGCAAAGTTGAACTGCTTTCCACATGTATAGACATGTGGTGCACTTACAGTAAAAGCAGTCGTCTACTTCTACCCACCATGATTATCATGGCCTGTACCACGTTGTACTAGGAATAAGCAAGATATTAAGTGTAGAGTAAAATTCATACTGAATAATTGTGTTTCCTGTTAATGGGAACATCACACAAAGGTAGGACTGTTAACATTTAACTGGGCTTAGTAGGACAGTCCTAGGGTACCAGGAATACAAGAACATACTGTCCTGCCCAGGATCACCTCCCCATTGAAAAGTTAAGAGGACTTGTGAAGTTAGTAACAAGACATGTACTCCCAAGGATCATTGTGAGTTCACCAAATAACCACACTGGATGGATGGATTCTCCTTGAAAAAGGGACCAAGTAATTATTGATTTGATGATCTAGAATGGAATTAGGTGAATTGCACAGAACAGGCTGAAATATGGTGTTCCCAAGAGATTGCTAAACTACATGTTGTCGTGTCCAATGAAGAAGCCTTAGATATCTCCATGCATCTCTATCACAGCAGTCTCAATGTCAACTATCTTGGAAAATAGGTGCCGTTGCCAGGTTAGTCACCTTGAACCAGAATTTGGTCAAATATTCCAAGAGGGGAGGTATGGATGGACATCTCCCACCTAATACATACTGCCACCATCTATGAAGCCTTAAAAAATCCATCAGAAATACTAATTATCAAGATATCTGGATTCTTACTGATAGTAGAAGTGCCATACAACACTTGAGTCACACAAGAGAGAGACAAAGTAAGCAGGAACATAATTGGTTATCTCCAAAAACTCTCAAAAATTCACCTTCAATGGATGCCCTCACACGTTGGCAATGAAGCTGCTGATGTGCTAGAGAAAAAAAGGCACAAAAAGAACCCTTGCCACAGAAAAATAAACTTACGTTTAAAGAAATAGAAACAGTAGCCAAAACAAAAATAAACAAGAACTGGAGGATCCCACCTAAGCACAGTTGGTACAGTGGAGTGGACCAAGGAGGAGCTCTGAACATCAGAAATAGACAGCATCAACAACACTAACAAGATTTAGAACAGGCCATCTTAAGCCATTGAAGATAGAAAATAATAACAAAATCTACCCCACTTTCCTAAAATGTAGCTTGGCACCTGCAGCTCCAGAACACATTTTGGCTTGCATAGATGTACTAAACAGGACCTTAGGGAGAGGCCGCTGCTTGTCATAAAACAGTTCGAAGAGCATGAACTCATGGAATTTGTGTAATCTTTACACAAGGGAATAAGAAACAACAACATATTACATATTGATGGAATATTATCTGATATCACATACAGGTTTCACTCTGCCTAGTTCACATCTGTATTTCATTCTCCATTTGATACTGTACAATTTAGATTATAGATTAGAACTACAAGATAATAAGACCAAATAAATAGTGTGTGACATTTCAGTAACAGCATTGTTACCGAATAACGCATAACATGCAATATTTCAAAACAAAAAAATCCATGGTCTTGATTATTAATAGGTGCAACAATAAAAAAAAACACACACACAAACAAACATAATATATAAATATATTTATTTACAAAAAAAAATGTCAAAAAAATATATATTTAAAAAGTTTTTAAAAATAAAGAAAAGCTTTATAAAACATTAAAAAAGAGTTTGAAATTGTGGTCGTGTGAAAGGGGGAAAAATGGCACCTTAAATAATGGAATGCTATAAATATATTTTGTAAAAAAAGAAATATGGCAAGAATATAAATATTCCAATAACTTTTACTAAAATTTGATGCAAAGATAGATTTAAAAAAAAAAAAGTTATATTTTACAGTACAAAAAACAAAACATGAGTTTTATATAACCAGAGAAAAGAAAAAGTGCATTAAAACGCCATCAATATCATGAAGTGTATGTAAACTATTTTAAGGCAAATGTTTCTTTTTCTCTCAAATAAAATAATTAACTGCTGCAATGATAAAATATTGGGAGGGAGCCTAACTTTTAAGAACCCTCCCAGATTTTTCCATATTTAAATTATTTTATTTAAAAAAGAAGGAACATTTGCCCCCAAAATTTGTTTAAATTTTAGAATGTTGAAAGAAATTAACCATCTCAAGCACAATTGAAGATAGAAAATAATATCAAAATCTATCCCTTAAATCTGATTTGCATAAAAAGGTTATACTGGATGTAAAATTTTGGAGATTCAATTTAGGATAATCAAATTATTGTACCAACATCCAAAAAGGATTGCCACAAAAAAATCACCATTTAGGGAAAAAAAAAACATTAGTATTATATTAACTACAAAAATAAAATAAATTGTAGTAAGTAAAAAAAAAAAAAGAGCTAATCTTTCAAAATAATAAGACTAGAAGTGGGTTTTATGTAAATATGTATTATGGTTAAAAAAGTTGCATAAGCAGGGGTAGTGAAAAAAAAGGTTTGGTAAGTATGTAAACAACAAAACATTTGATATAACTTGTCAATAAATAAATATATATATATGTACATGTACACAATTTAACAAACTATGCATTAAGTAAAAAAAAAAAAGGTAAAGATAAAGAGATTCTGTCATTTTTTAAAATGAAATTACACATGACACACCTTGGTGTCAATCAGCACCATTTTTGAAGTAAAAACTTCTACTAAAGTGGATCAACTCTCTCAACTCAGACCAGGGCTAAGCCTTAAAACAAGCCTTTGAGTAGAAAGGACGGCAATCATAAGTTAACACCAGATTAGAGCCCTACAAGGTAACAAGACCAATAAATAATGTGTGATGTAACAACGCTGTTACAGAGACGTCACACAACTTATTTAGATTTGGTCTTATTATCTTGTAGAGTTCTAATCTAAATTATGCTATATCAAAACCAAATTATATTTGAAAAAATAATGATAAAAAGGGGACACGCAACCAATCTCAACAAGCTGCGAGAAAAAGAGAGGTACGACTCTTAGCTGCAATCTTTTTTTTTTACTGTGGGGGCGGATAAAGAGATTCTTTTTCAGAGATGAGATTTATCTTGCCGTTGAATGGCACTAGTTCGCTAGGCGTCGGTAGAAAGAAAATTAAGAAACAATTACAAATATCATTCAATAAACTATAAAGAGAGAAATTAATACAAACTCTAACAAAAAAAAATGATAAAGAAAGGGAGAGAAAAAAAAAATAAATTTTTATATATATAAAAAAAAAAAAAAATTTTTTTCTTTCCAAAAATACACTCATTTTTTTTAGAGGGTTGTCATATAACTATACTGTTATATATATATATATAACATATAACACAAATAGACATTATATCTTCCCATATATATTAGTAATATTATTATTATCTATAATTTATATTACAACAACAAATGATACAAGGGAAGAGTACAAAAAAAAAAGTTGAAATAAATAAATAAAATTTTTTCTTATAAAATTAATACTTATAATATAGATTCCTCTTTTTTTTATATGTACGCACACAAACATATCCTTATGTTTGTTTGCTTTTCTTTTTTTTGTACACTTCAATAAATATATCCACATCGTATGTACATGCTAAAAGAAGAAAAAAATCTTTTTATATTACAATATCTTAAAAAAAAAACATAAGGTACAACTATATACAGTATTAGAGAGGAAAATAATACCTTCATTTATAAGTGCCTCTCATTGTGTGTGGTGAAAAAAGGAGGTACAAAGAAAAGTCAACAAATAGGGAAAAACAGATCATATAGAAAGATAATGAAGGATTCGTTACAAAAAAATATAAAATCCTGTAAAAGGGGATGGTGGTGTATAAAAGAAAATGTTACGATGCACTGGCGCGCCATCTGTTATCAAATTATAAAACTATTTTAGAGGCGTAATATTCTTTTTAAAATAAAACAATTTCCATCGCAGTAAGGACAGTGGAAATTGTTTTATTTTAAAAAGAATATTACGCCTCTAAAATAGTTTTATAATTTGATAAAAGAAAATGTATACACTCAGGAAGTTGAATTGATGTCGCAGGTCTTTTTTTAAGGAGACGGAGGCAATTTTGTTCACACTTGGTTATCTCATGTATCTTAAATAAAGGTCACTGGAATATATTTCAAAGTTATTGTCTGCATCCCGATATACATGGTAAAAGGTGCCTTAAGTTTTGTCCATGAGTGTAAATTTAACCCTGCATTATAAGAGGTATATAAAAAAAGTTGATATTTAAAAGTAGCTGCTCATAAAAAAAGTGAATTGTCCGTATTTACACGCTGCCATATCTTTACTGGAACTAAGTACATTTTTCTAAAACTCTTAAAGTCAAAGGGGAGAGAAACTTTTGAAGGCCTAAACCACTTTAAAAAGACACAAAAAAAAAAGCAATTAAAAAATCGAAACATGAATTTACTTGGAAATTATATTTGTACTTATTGGGGATTATCATCTTTCAGATTTCAAAGACAAAATCAAGGCGCATAACACATGCATAGAGAAAATTGAAAATATTTACTTTTTTTTTTTTAAAGAAAAGAATAAAACAAAAACAAAACAAAAAATTCCTATGTGATAATTTTTATAAAAAGAATTTCAAATAAATATGGCACGCAAAAATAAATTAAAAAAAGAGAAAAATAATGACGTACAATTTGGATTTAGAGATTTGAAACATAACAAGATTAAATCCAAATGAATGAGCTGTATGTGAGGTTTCGGTAAAGGCCTGATGATGGTAACAACACTGTTACCGAAACCTCACAAACAGTTTATTAATTTGAATTTGGTCTTGGTACCATATCTTTCTATATATATATGTTTACTACTTTTTATAAAGCTAAAAGAGGGAGGGGTAAAAAAATGAAATGGCAAACAATGGAGTCAATGAGTTTTGTCACTTATTTGTTTTGTTAATATTTAAAAAAATAAGAGAAATTATGTAAATATGGAAGTAAATATAAAAAATGAAGTTTTTTTTTGGCCAAGAGAGTCGTGCAATAAATGAGATTTTTCAATTGTTTCCTAGCGTGATGCTACAAGTTTAAATTACAAAAAAAGCCATTCCTATAGAAAGACAATGGCACTAACAGGCAAGGGGTACTACATCTATAGATAATGATAATCATTTAGGCTTATTCACTTAAAGGACTTAATCAGAACCTAGACAAGCTTCTGTTCATAAAGAAATATGGTAATCATTACTGTCGATGTTGTGGGAACTAACTGCATGTCATCATGAAATGTCATATCTATATTTTGTTTACTTTTTCAGCAAGAATGTTGTAATTGAATTAGGCTTAACTGTACAAGATTGAAAAAAAAAAAGGAACACTAAAGGACAACCTTCTAAAGGATAAATGCTCAAGGAATATACACTCATGGATAAATCTTAAGGAAGTGGAAAATCTTTTATGTCGCTGGTCATCTATTTTTTTTGAAGGAGGCAGAGGCAATTTTGTTCACACTTGGTTATCTCGTGTGTCTTCAATAAAGGTCACTGTAATATCTTTCAGAGTTATTGTCTGAATCCCGATATACATGCTGAAAGGTACAACTTCCTTATGTTTTGTCCATGAGTGGATATAGATTGGATGGGCACACAGTAAAACCTGTGAATATGGAGCACAGACAACAAAAGTTTCAATGCAGGTCTGTCTATAAAAAGAAGAGAGAATTTAAAAAAGTGGAGATTCCGAGTGGACTGTTGTGTTCACTAATTGTGGTGTATGGCTAGAGCTGAGTCTCTGGGAAGCTCAGAGTGGCCGAGCGCTTGAAGCCTGGCCCAGGCAGTAGATAGGGCCTGGGAGGCAGATGTACCCTCGGTCTCTCCTCCTCTGCGGAGTCCACATCTCCGTCTGAGGAGTTGTTGGATGGGGTGGGCCTGCGTGGGTGACGTCTGGACCTGCCCTTGCGGTGGTACTTGAATTCCCGCGGCAGAGTGTATGACCTGGGCAGGGAGATCTGGCTATCAATGTCTGAAGTCAACCTCGGCTTGCTGCCCCTTGTTTTGATGCCATTGCCACCTTGAGAAGTGTCCTCACTGTAGCTAGAGTGGTCTGAGGCGACAGCTACTGCCTGCTGGCAGGAAGTGTACAGGCCCCTGGCCAGTTCCTGGTAGGCATAGTACCTGTAGGAGGTGTCGTAGGACTCCGGGGCCAGAAGGATCTCTGGAGTCTGGGAGCGCAGCCTAGCTGCTGTGGTGGCAGTGCTGTTGTTCTCCACTAGGGGCCTGAGAGGGTGGTAGCCATCCCCGTAGTGGGGGGCATCCAGCTTCAGCCAGGGCCTCTTCTTAGTGGAGGGAATGGGCTGCTGCTTCAGGGTGCCCTTCTCACTCATATCCAGGGGCTTCAATTTGCCCTGCTTCATTTCCTCCTGGATCTCCTTCAGCTCCTGCAGTTGCTGCTGCTTCTTCTCCTGCAGCTTCTGCTGGATGTTCACCCGCGACCCCACGCTGCTCTCGTGATCGCTGCTCCCACACGTGGCCGGTAGCTTCTTCCAGAAGGGGTGATTAACCCCAGCTGGCAGGATGGTCTTGGGCGGGGGGATGAAGCTGGAGGGTTTCTTCTTCTTCCTCTTCAGCACTGGGTTGAGGCGACAGTTGAACACTCCTCCCGGCCTGCCAGATACCCTGTTGGAGTACATAGCCATTGCCAGACTTGGGAACATGGCGCTAGACTTGCTCTTGTAGGCTGAGCTGCTGCCATTCTCCACCATGTTCTCATCTTTGGGGTAGGAGCCGTTGGCCACTATGGGGTAGAAGTTGTCGGGCAGGTAGAAGCTGTGGTTGAGCAGGCGGATGTGGAAGAAGCGGTAGTAGAGGAACATGAAGGCCAGGCCGAGGAAGAAGCCCCCGACCACCACATAGACCGCGGGGTAGTGGAACCAGCGGTGCTCTAGCCGCAGCCCCAGCCACACTCCCACCAGTAGGGAGTTCTCCAGGAACATGATGAGGTAGAAGGCCACCATCTTGGGCCGGGCATTGACCTCCTGCAGGTTGATGTAGCAGAAGATGTAGACAAAGGCAATAAGGGCGGAGAAGCCCACCTTCTTGTGCCAGTACATGGCCTCCCCGTGGAAGACATTCTTAGGGGAGATGAGCCAGAGGAACATGGTGAGCCAATGCAGAGCAATGACTGCCAGCACCCACGAGTGGTACAGCGTGGCATAGGCTGTGAGGGCCACCACACGTGACGACACCGTACCCAGCCTCCAGAAGAACTGGCAGATGACTCCCAGCCAGGTAAGAACCAGCCGGTGGATGTTGCGTCGCCGGACATTCTTGCTGAAGGAGGCCAAGGCCCAGCAGACATTGAAGAGGGACAGCAGGGCAGATACAATGTGCAGGTCTGTGATGGCAACGAAGCCTGCCCGCTCCCAAATGAGGTAGAGCTGGAGGAGCAACATGGGGGCGGCCTGGCAGAAGGCATGCAGCAGCCTCAACAAGCACAGATCCCTCACTTCCTGCTTCACCTGGGACAGCTCCACAGGGATAAAGAGTCTGAAGTACCTCCAGAGGATCCCAGACTGGAGCATGTGCACTGTGAGAACAAGGGAAACCTCCCGGAAGTCCTTGCGCAGGAGGTACCACTTGAGAGAAGTGATCTGGCTGACCAGGAGGGAGAGGAGGATGAAGGCCAGCGCGGTGGCGAACCACACCACCCTCCCCTCCATGTACAGCGTGTACACCAGGAGCAGGTCAAACACAACGTCGCAGAAGTAGGCCGCCAGAGAGATGATGTTGAAGAGCACATCGCAGAAAGGGAGGAATTCCTGAGCCATGCTGATGTGGGGACCAGCTCAGGAGGGGCCATGGAGCTCTAGCAGCCACCACCCACATCCCAGCCTGGCAACCTCCCGGCCTGAGGTGGGCCATCTGGGAACAAACACAACATTTATCTGGATCCACACACAATTATATAACCAGCCATTAATGTTATAGTATATACATACATAATCTAATTGATGTAAATAATTATATGAAAATAATCTTTGTCGGGATTAGAATGACGAATCCTGTATGGGACTTTGATTCCACTAAAAGACTTGTTGTTGCTGTTGTATATAGTCACAGTGTAGAAAATACTATACTATACCTACTACATATAGGTTTCTCTCTGTATTCTTAGTTCTCTTCTCTTCAATTACTCTGTAAACTGGCGAATCCTTTATAGGACGAGAGGTCCTCAATAAAGACTTTTGTTGTTATTGTTATAGTATATACAATTTGGATTATAGATTAGAAACACAAGATTATAAATAGAACCAAATCTTAATAAATAGTGTGTACTGTTCAGTACTTTTGTTTGATGATGGTAACAGCACTGTTGCAACAACATACAATTTAGCTACAAGAAAATAAGACCTAATCCAAATAAATTAATAGTGTGTGACATTTTGGTAACAGCATTGTTACCATCATCAGACAAAAGATGGTAACAATGTGATTGTAAGAACGCTGTTACCGAAATGTCACCCACTATTAATTTATTTGGATTAGGTCTTATTTTCTTATAGCTATAATCTATAATCCAAATTGTGCTTTATCAACATACAATTTATTAATTTGGTCTTATTCTCTTATATTTTTTAATCTATAATCCACATATGTGTGTATTTTGAAGCAACTTTTGGAAAAGTCTTTGTGAGGTAATATATAAATAAAGGTAATTATTTTATCATTACTGTTCATTAGAAATAATCTTTTTAAGGGGGTTAGTATGGTATAAACTGTCAATTTCCAATAGCAATGACCTGGGCACAAATACTGCGTTGGGCAT
Organism: Cordylochernes scorpioides; assembly: GCA_030710605.1. Taxonomy (NCBI): domain Eukaryota; kingdom Metazoa; phylum Arthropoda; class Arachnida; order Pseudoscorpiones; family Chernetidae; genus Cordylochernes; species Cordylochernes scorpioides. The sequence goes on from CP092868.1 coordinate 19,490,260, forward strand.
TTTTTCTGAATAAAAAATTTCTTCAATGATTCTTTCCAAAGTCCAACCCCACCAATGAGCGCAATTAACCAAAGAGGGCTCTGGCACTTTTTTAAAGTGCAAAAGTCAAACTGCTTTCCACATGTGCAGACATGTAGTGTACTTACAGTAAAAGCAGTTATCAACTACTACGCACCATGATTATCATGGGCTGTACCACAGGTACTAGGGATAAAATTATCTTTAAATTACAAATGATGGTTTGAAATATTTGAACCCTCAATAGAAACCTCCTCAAACTGCCGAGGTTGGTCTAGAGCAGCCCTGGCCAACCTAAATGATGCCACGGGCCGCACGGAATCGTAAACAAGGTCTAAAAAAACTTTAACTATATCAAAATTTTAAATTATTATAATTATTTCAATATATATTTCTGTTTTTGAATATACAGATGAGAAATGAAAGTTACAAAAGAAATATGTAGTTAAATGGAGAGCCGCAAATTGGCCAGGCCTGGTCTAGAGGCTTCTTTACAAAAAATAGTGGGAGTGTCATCAATGGAAGTCAAGTTGGCTATGTATTTGAAAAAAAGCAAGCTCTGACAGCATTGCGTGGTAAAAAAGAAAGGATAAGGCACAATTTTAATTATAGATTATAAACACAAGGTAATAAGACCAAATCCAAATAAATAAATAGTGTGTGTGACATTTCGGTAACAGCGTTGTTACCATCTTCAAACAAAAGTATTGAATGTGTATTGTATTGTGAATACTTTTGTCTGAAGATGGTAACAAAGCTGTTACTGAAACGTCACACACTATTTATTTATTTGGATTTGGTCTAATAAGACCTTGTGTTTAATTTTTAAAAAAGAGAGATACAAAGACTATACACCTTCTATTGACCATTCCTGCAACTGGCTGATTCCAATCAGTGTCAAAATAATAACATTTGCTTTGGCAAATTAGGAACCACCCACCAAGAGACCTTGGTTTTGGGTCATAGTCCGCTTCAGTCCGGAAGTGGAGCTTTGATTTCATGCAATCCACGAGGGTTTCGTGAAATGCTCCAAAAAGGCAATGAAGAGGCCTAACCAAGAGAGGGGTCCTGATGGTCTCTGACCATCTCTTTTTAGTCTTCTCTCATTTTCAACCCACTAATTTACTTATTTATCGCTGGATAGATTACAATTACAAAGCAATTACAAACTTCAGATCAGTATTATACTCTTATTCTGGTGATTCATTGTATCATGTTTTTTTCTGTAGAAGGGCTTCCGTGCCGGAAAGCTAGAGAGAGAGATTTGTGAATAAAAAAATTTAAAAAGAAACATATTCATGGAAGCTTGATATTTTCAACTTATTAGAATACTTCATGATTTTACATGTCATCCTTGCGCAGGGGCCATGCTAATCTTCTCTGTATCATTCCTATTTTAGTATATGTACTGCCGAAAAAGTGTGTACCTTATTAGATAGGTTATGTTTTGTAGTGGGGTATATGCAATTAAGTGAAGGCTGTGACATTTCAAGTAAATAGTTTGCGGAGATGGTCAATAGATGGCCCTTAGTTTTAGTGTCTATTTTGACAGGAGAAGCGACCTTTATTTTTATAATTTGTGATATGTAATAAAAAATAAAATAAAATGGATTAGGAATACTCATTAATTGAACGACATATTCATTTCTGTGGACCAATGATGGCATTGTGCTGCTGAGTATATTAATATGCTAGGTTAGATAAGGCACAATTTGGATTATTGATTATAAACACAAGGTAATATGACCAAATTCAAATAGTGTGCGCCATTTCGGTAACAGCATTGTTACCATCTTCAGACAAAATTACTGAATGTACTTTTGCATTATACTACTGCATTCAGTACTTTTGTCTGAAGATGGTAACAACGCTGTTACCGAAACGTCACACACTATTTATTTATTTGGATTTGGTCTTATTACCTTGTGTTTATATGCTAGGTTAGGTTAAGCTAGTTTAAAAATTAACTATTTTATTTACCATGGGTAGGCTTAGCACAGAATAATACAATCACTGATGTATTGTCGTAATCCGATGAAATGAGAAACTCATCAATGATTCTATTAACCTTTTTTTACTCTGATGCACTAAAGGTATATTATCATTGCAGTAAAGGCGGAAGAAATTATTTTATTTTGAAACATATGCGTCAAAATAGTTTGAATTTCATATATAAAGATATGTATAATTGAGATTAGCATTATTATATTGAGAGAGAGAGAGAGAGAGAGAGAGAGAGAGAGATTTTGGTTAGTATATTACTTAAGAAATGAGTAATGAATGAAATTTGTTTAAATTTTTGAATGCATTGCTGATATAACTTTTGTAAAATTGCTGATATAACAAAAACTTTTGTTTTTCACAAAAGAAAATGAATATATTAAAAAAGGGAAATTAGCACCTGAAAGTTTAAATATCTGTGTATTATATAGCATTTAATTCTTCTTTTTTCATTATAATTTTCTGAATTCAAAATTTCACCAATTTCATTTCATCTTCTGATATATTTTTAATTCGTTAAATATTCTGGTTACAATTATTTATAGTACAACTAAATGTGAATATAATTTAATTATTGTAATGAATATATGTGATAAATGTGTGTGTGATATATTTTTTTGAAATACTTAGAAAATAAACCAAGACAAATCTTACATTTTACAAATTATTCTTGCTTATAAAGTGCATTATTTATAGACAAACCACCATTTTGTTTAAAATATTATATAAAATTTCATAGATATCGTCACAATGGATATTTGTTTCAAAATCAAAAGACCATGTTGAATTATGTGGCAAAAACTTTACGTAACATATATCAAATATTACAATGCGAGATGGTCTAGTTTAAAATATTTTCATTATATTGAATTAAAATTCCGGAAAAAAAATAAGAGGAATAAAAAAATTAATATTTAATATAAAATTTATGAAAAAAAAAACTTTCACTTACTTTTAATCATTGTGTCAACAGATGAGCATTAACAACGTATAAAGAATTAACCAATGAAATTATTACAAACTTTTGTTTATCCCGATTGTCATAATAATTTAATGTCTAAAGAAACAAATTGGATATTAATAAAGCACAAACAAAACTTGCACTCGAGTTGCTTTGTAAACATGACGCCATATTGAATTGAATGGCGAGTCACTTGTGGAATGTGAGGAATTTGTTTCCTATTGGCCAGAAGTTGTCCGTCGACGTAGGGAACGATATTGATGGAAAATGCAAGGAATTTTTTAGTGTATAAATTAAATGGGTCATTGTATGTCGTGAGTTTGGGCCTCTTGTACGTCTGTATTCTCTTATTTTTTAAGATAGTGAATTGTTCTTTTTCAAACTATATATCAATTATTATGAAATGCCTTAAATTTGTGCAACATTATCGAATTTGGCAACTCGTGGTTTTTTTTATATAATATCTTAAAATACCAAACATATTTTAATATTTATATCGATAATATTTAGTTATGATAATTATTTTATGCATATATCTATAATGCATTTTTTTAAAAGCAATTAGTAGACAAACAAAAAGAATGCAATTTAGTTTTGTTCACAAGCCATTTAAAATTATAATAAATACGTAATGCTAGAGGCAATAATTATGATGCAAGTTTCCTTTCTGTGTATCCTAAAATACTGTTAACTCTAAAACAATATTAAAACGTTGACGTTTATAATTTTAAGAATAGTTGGGGGTGTTAAAATATCTCACCATTCGACTAATACAATAGTAGTTCTGTGGTTTTATCATCATAATTATTATATGGCGTCTTTGATCTGAATGTTAGCAGTCATGGAGTTCCATTCTCCTGGAACTTCCACTTTCGCAATGCATACAGCTTCCTCCACCCCAGTCCTTGAGATCCACATTCTTCCTGGTCTTATCCCGTTATTGTATCCTCTTATCTGTGCATGCCTCCTTCCAAGGACAGTACCAAATATTTTATTCTCTACCCTATTCTTTGAAAAAAAAAAAAAAAAGGTTTCCATTAGTTACGACAAAAAAAAAGGGGGGGGGGGGGGGGAAACTCTGTGTCACGTGTTATCCCGCGTAAATTGGTAACTCCTTGGTTATTTTACGGTGACCCCTTGGTTACGTACTCCGTTGTGTCTCCTTGGTTACATGGTAATGATTCCTTGGCATTCATAGTTTTCTCTTGGTTATCCGTGTTAACGCCTTGGTTATTTATTTGTCTCCTTGGTTACTTCATGGTGACCCTTGGTTATCCATGGTGACGCCTTGGTTACTTTTTTGTCTCTTTGATTACTTCATGGTGATTCTTTGGTTACTCCACGGAGACTCATTTAGTTTACTTCGGAGTGATTCCTTGGTAACTTCGTAGTGATCTCTTATTTATCCATGGTGACGCCTTGTTTCTTATTTGCTCCTTGGTTACTCCACGGTGCTTCATTGTTTACTTCGAAGTGATTCCTTGGTAACTTCGTAGTGATCTCTTGTTTATCCATGGTGACTCCTTGGTTACTCCACGGTGCTTCATTGTTTACTTCGGAGTGATTCCTTGGTAACTTCGTAGTGATCTCTTGTTTATCCATGGTGACGCCTTGGTTACTTATTTGCTCCTTGGTTACTCCACGGTGCTTCATTGTTTACTTCGGAGTGATTCCTTGGTAACTTCGTAGTGATCTCTTATTTATCCATAATGACGCCTTGGTTACTTATTTGCTCCTTGGTTACTCCACGGTGCTTCATTGTTTACTTCGGAGTGATTCCTTGGTAACTTCGTAGTGATCTCTTGTTTATCCATGGTGACGCCTTGGTTACTTATTTGCTCCTTGGTTACTCCACGGTGCTTCATTGTTTACTTCGGAGTGATTCCTTGGTAACTTCGTAGTGATCTCTTGTTTATCCATGGTGACGCCTTGGTTACTTATTTGCTCCTTGGTTACTCCACGGTGCTTCATTGTTTACTTCGGAGTGATTCCTTGGTAACTTCGTAGTGATCTCTTGTTTATCCATAGTGACGCCTTGGTTACTTATTTGCTCCTTGGTTACTCCACGGTGCTTCATTGTTTACTTCGGAGTGATTCCTTGGTAACTTCGTAGTGATCTCTTGTTTATCCATGGTGACTCCTTGGTTACTTATTTGCTCCTTGGTTACTCCACGGTGCTTCATTGTTTACTTCGGAGTGATTCCTTGGTAACTTCGTAGTGATCTCTTGTTTATCCATGGTGACGCCTTGGTTACTTATTTGCTCCTTGGTTACTCCACGGTGCTTCATTGTTTACTTCGGAGTGATTCCTTGGTAACTTCGTAGTGATCTCTTATTTATCCATAGTGACGCCTTGGTTACTTATTTGCTCCTTGGTTACTCCACGGTGCTTCATTGTTTACTTCGGAGTGATTCCTTGGTAACTTCGTAGTGATCTCTTGTTTATCCATGGTGACGCCTTGGTTACTCCACGGTGCTTCATTGTTTACTTCGAAGTGATTCCTTGGTAACTTCGTAGTGATCTCTTGTTTATCCATGGTGACGCCTTGGTTACTCCACGGTGCTTCATTGTTTACTTCGGAGTGATTCCTTGGTTACTTCGTAGTGATCTCTTGTTTATCCATGGTGACGCCTTGGTTACTTATTTGCTCCTTGGTTACTCCACGGTGCTTCATTGTTTACTTCGGAGTGATTCCTTGGTAACTTCGTAGTGATCTCTTGTTTATCCATAGTGACGCCTTGGTTACTTATTTGCTCCTTGGTTACTCCACGGTGCTTCATTGTTTACTTCGGAGTGATTCCTTGGTAACTTCGTAGTGATCTCTTGTTTATCCATGGTGACGCCTTGGTTACTTATTTGCTCCTTGGTTACTCCACGGTGCTTCATTGTTTACTTCGGAGTGATTCCTTGGTAACTTCGTAGTGATCTCTTATTTATCCATAGTGACGCCTTGGTTACTTATTTGCTCCTTGGTTACTCCACGGTGCTTCATTGTTTACTTCGGAGTGATTCCTTGGTAACTTCGTAGTGATCTCTTGTTTATCCATGGTGACGCCTTGGTTACTTATTTGTTCCTTGGTTACTCCACGGTGCTTCATTGTTTACTTCGGAGTGATTCCTTGGTAACTTCGTAGTGATCTCTTGTTTATCCATAGTGACGCCTTGGTTACTTATTTGCTCCTTGGTTACTCCACGGTGCTTCATTGTTTACTTCGGAGTGATTCCTTGGTAACTTCGTAGTGATCTCTTGTTTATCCATGGTGACTCCTTGGTTACTTATTTGCTCCTTGGTTACTCCACGGTGCTTCATTGTTTACTTCGGAGTGATTCCTTGGTAACTTCGTAGTGATCTCTTGTTTATCCATGGTGACGCCTTGGTTACTTATTTGCTCCTTGGTTACTCCACGGTGCTTCATTGTTTACTTCGGAGTGATTCCTTGGTAACTTCGTAGTGATCTCTTGTTTATCCATGGTGACGCCTTGGTTACTCCACGGTGCTTCATTGTTTACTTCGGAGTGATTCCTTGGTAACTTCGTAGTGATCTCTTGTTTATCCATGGTGACGCCTTGGTTACTTATTTGCTCCTTGGTTACTCCACGGTGCTTCATTGTTTACTTCGGAGTGATTCCTTGGTAACTTCGTAGTGATCTCTTATTTATCCATAGTGACGCCTTGGTTACTTATTTGCTCCTTGGTTACTCCACGGTGCTTCATTGTTTACTTCGGAGTGATTCCTTGGTAACTTCGTAGTGATCTCTTATTTATCCATAGTGACGCCTTGGTTACTTATTTGCTCCTTGGTTACTCCACGGTGCTTCATTGTTTACTTCGGAGTGATTCCTTGGTAACTTCGTAGTGATCTCTTGTTTATCCATGGTGACGCCTTGGTTACTTATTTGCTCCTTGGTTACTCCACGGTGCTTCATTGTTTACTTCGGAGTGATTCCTTGGTAACTTCGTAGTGATCTCTTATTTATCCATAGTGACGCCTTGGTTACTTATTTGCTCCTTGGTTACTCCACGGTGCTTCATTGTTTACTTCGGAGTGATTCCTTGGTAACTTCGTAGTGATCTCTTGTTTATCCATGGTGACGCCTTGGTTACTTATTTGCTCCTTGGTTACTCCACGGTGCTTCATTGTTTACTTCGGAGTGATTCCTTGGTAACTTCGTAGTGATCTCTTGTTTATCCATGGTGACGCCTTGGTTACTTATTTGCTCCTTGGTTACTCCACGGTGCTTCATTGTTTACTTCGGAGTGATTCCTTGGTAACTTCGTAGTGATCTCTTGTTTATCCATGGTGACTCCTTGGTTACTTATTTGCTCCTTGGTTACTCCACGGTGCTTCATTGTTTACTTCGGAGTGATTCCTTGGTAACTTCGTAGTGATCTCTTGTTTATCCATGGTGACGCCTTGGTTACTTATTTGCTCCTTGGTTACTCCACGGTGCTTCATTGTTTACTTCGGAGTGATTCCTTGGTAACTTCGTAGTGATCTCTTGTTTATCCATGGTGACGCCTTGGTTACTTATTTGCTCCTTGGTTACTCCACGGTGCTTCATTGTTTACTTCGGAGTGATTCCTTGGTAACTTCGTAGTGATCTCTTGTTTATCCATGGTGACGCCTTGGTTACTTATTTGCTCCTTGGTTACTCCACGGTGCTTCATTGTTTACTTCGGAGTGATTCCTTGGTAACTTCGTAGTGATCTCTTGTTTATCCATGGTGACGCCTTGGTTACTTATTTGCTCCTTGGTTACTCCACGGTGCTTCATTGTTTACTTCGGAGTGATTCCTTGGTAACTTCGTAGTGATCTCTTGTTTATCCATGGTGACGCCTTGGTTACTTATTTGCTCCTTGGTTACTCCACGGTGCTTCATTGTTTACTTCGGAGTGATTCCTTGGTAACTTCGTAGTGATCTCTTATTTATCCATAGTGACGCCTTGGTTACTTATTTGCTCCTTGGTTACTCCACGGTGCTTCATTGTTTACTTCGGAGTGATTCCTTGGTAACTTCGTAGTGATCTCTTGTTTATCCATGGTGACGCCTTGGTTACTTATTTGCTCCTTGGTTACTCCACGGTGCTTCATTGTTTACTTCGGAGTGATTCCTTGGTAACTTCGTAGTGATCTCTTATTTATCCATAGTGACGCCTTGGTTACTTATTTGCTCCTTGGTTACTCCACGGTGCTTCATTGTTTACTTCGGAGTGATTCCTTGGTAACTTCGTAGTGATCTCTTGTTTATCCATGGTGACGCCTTGGTTACTTATTTGCTCCTTGGTTACTCCACGGTGCTTCATTGTTTACTTCGGAGTGATTCCTTGGTAACTTCGTAGTGATCTCTTGTTTATCCATGGTGACGCCTTGGTTACTTATTTGCTCCTTGGTTACTCCACGGTGCTTCATTGTTTACTTCGGAGTGATTCCTTGGTAACTTCGTAGTGATCTCTTGTTTATCCATGGTGACTCCTTGGTTACTTATTTGCTCCTTGGTTACTCCACGGTGCTTCATTGTTTACTTCGGAGTGATTCCTTGGTAACTTCGTAGTGATCTCTTGTTTATCCATGGTGACGCCTTGGTTACTTATTTGTTCCTTGGTTACTCCACGGTGCTTCATTGTTTACTTCGGAGTGATTCCTTGGTAACTTCGTAGCGATCTCTTGTTTATCCATGGTGACGCCTTGGTTACTTATTTGCTCCTTGGTTACTCCACGGTGCTTCATTGTTTACTTCGGAGTGATTCCTTGGTAACTTCGTAGTGATCTCTTGTTTATCCATGGTGACGCCTTGGTTACTTATTTGCTCCTTGGTTACTCCACGGTGCTTCATTGTTTACTTCGGAGTGATTCCTTGGTAACTTCGTAGTGATCTCTTGTTTATCCATGGTGACGCCTTGGTTACTTATTTGCTCCTTGGTTACTCCACGGTGCTTCATTGTTTACTTCGGAGTGATTCCTTGGTAACTTCGTAGTGATCTCTTGTTTATCCATGGTGACGCCTTGGTTACTTATTTGCTCCTTGGTTACTCCACGGTGCTTCATTGTTTACTTCGGAGTGATTCCTTGGTAACTTCGTAGTGATCTCTTGTTTATCCATGGTGACGCCTTGGTTACTTATTTGCTCCTTGGTTACTCCACGGTGCTTCATTGTTTACTTCGGAGTGATTCCTTGGTAACTTCGTAGTGATCTCTTGTTTATCCATGGTGACGCCTTGGTTACTTATTTGCTCCTTGGTTACTCCACGGTGCTTCATTGTTTACTTCGGAGTGATTCCTTGGTAACTTCGTAGTGATCTCTTGTTTATCCATGGTGACTCCTTGGTTACTTATTTGCTCCTTGGTTACTCCACGGTGCTTCATTGTTTACTTCGGAGTGATTCCTTGGTAACTTCGTAGTGATCTCTTGTTTATCCATGGTGACGCCTTGGTTACTTATTTGTTCCTTGGTTACTCCACGGTGCTTCATTGTTTACTTCGGAGTGATTCCTTGGTAACTTCGTAGTGATCTCTTGTTTATCCATGGTGACGCCTTGGTTACTTATTTGCTCCTTGGTTACTCCACGGTGCTTCATTGTTTACTTCGGAGTGATTCCTTGGTAACTTTGTAGTGATCTCTTGTTTATCCATGGTGACGCCTTGGTTACTTATTTGCTCCTTGGTTACTCCACGGTGCTTCATTGTTTACTTCGGAGTGATTCCTTGGTAACTTCGTAGTGATCTCTTGTTTATCCATGGTGACGCCTTGGTTACTTATTTGCTCCTTGGTTACTCCACGGTGCTTCATTGTTTACTTCGGAGTGATTCCTTGGTAACTTCGTAGTGATCTCTTGTTTATCCATGGTGACGCCTTGGTTACTCCACGGTGCTTCATTGTTTACTTCGGAGTGATTCCTTGGTAACTTCGTAGTGATCTCTTGTTTATCCATGGTGACGCCTTGGTTACTTATTTGCTCCTTGGTTACTCCACGGTGCTTCATTGTTTACTTCGGAATGATTCCTTGGTTACTTCGTAGTGATCTCTTGTTTATCCATGGTGACGCCTTGGTTACTTCACAGTGATTCTTTGGTTACTTCATTGATCCCTTAGTTAGTTTGTGGCGACTCCTTGGTTACTTATTTATTTCCTTGGTTACTTCATGGTGATTCCTTGGTTACTCCACGGTGAATCCTTGGTTACTTTTCACAATAACTATTTTTGGTTATGAAAAAGGCATCTCCTTATCGTGCAACTGAAAGTTGTTGATGGCTTGCGCCATCTATCGGAATAAATATCAACTATTCTCGTCGCCATCTATCGGAATAATAAACCAAATAACCATTCTTGATTAATCAATTAATTTGTATTATATTTTCACATTCTTTTTGGTTAGTTTAGGTTGAATCCTTGGTTACTTCATGATGACCGATTGATGACTTCACGGTGCCTCCATGACAACTTTAAATGAAACCCTGCACCTCCAGCTATATACTGGTTGCTACAAACTCTTGTGACCCAGTGCTATACACCCCTCTCTCCATATTCACCTGATCTTTCTTCTTCATTTTCCCTGGAGTTTAGAAAACTATTTGGTGTGAAACATTTGAAAAAAGAGTCAAAAAGTACCTAACACCTTGTGTGTGAATTCGTTCGTATGATATTGCTAAACTAGTGATCCCCACAACCCTGGTTTCTTGAATCACACTTCATTTCTGCGGCGATGTATGCCTCGATATTGTAGATGATAGAAATTTTGGGCTCGAAACAGATTTGGATATTGGAGGAGCGTATTTTTTCAGAATGATTGGAACTTTACAAGATTTTTATAAAAGATACTATGCTTTATTCTATAATATTTTTTTTTATGAATAGAAATATAAATTGGCACGTATATGTTTTAATAGAACACGGGAACTGTCTAATGCTTCGGGCACACCCATCGGTTTCATTAAAAAGCTCACCAATCTGCTTAACAATAATGGATCCCCTGCACTTGTTTCCTGTGATGACCCTGAAACGCTGAGGAGCGCGATTACAGGGCTCTTAAAAACAGCGGCAGACCAATCTATACAAAACGACCTTACAAGAATGGATAAATCTAAGCTATACTCTCACTACAAAGACATTCATGTGGTATTCTACTATGTTGGGAAACCTTACTCTTGGTGTTGAAGGTTGTTGAAGTGGTGACGCAGTCGTGGTGAATGATGCAGTCGTGGTGGATGATGCAGTCGTGGTGGCTGAGTGAAAGGATTACACACAGGGGAAATAAGCCGGGACACTTGATGGTTGAAAATACAAGGCAACGGGTTGGAGGAAAGAAAGCTTTTGAGAAAGGCAGAGCGGTTTTTGATGATTAATTAGTTGATCACATGGCGATGATTGGATTTAGATGAAATGAGCGGAGAGAGAGGTCTCTAGTGAGCAGACATTACCTTGGTGGGGTCGAGTCGATGACTGGGTCTGAACTCGGTGGGAGTGAATGAAGAACTGTAGATGTTGTTCAGATGGGAGCCAAAACACTACTAGGTCCGAACTCGGCGAGAGCGAGTGAACAACTGACAATTCTTGCTTTTCGATTTAACACCACGAGTTGGCTTCTTCCCCATTGGTCGAGGGATAGAACGTGCCCGTTTTCCTATTGGTTGACCTACTTAGTGGGTATTTTCTAATTGGACCGGCGGCTGCTTTGATGGAAGATACCGCCGATCTTGTCATGGAGTGTCGGGTGTTATTTCGACTCTATTTACTTCCGCGTTATCAAATACGTCCGGCCTTCTGTCAGGAAGTATGGGGTGTCTCTCTACTTTTATAACTTCTGGTCACCAGATACGTCCGGCCTTCTGTCAGGAAGTATTGACTGTACAAGTTATTTATAATTGTGCCCGCTTTAAACCTATTTCCTATGTTTTGTTGCTACTTCTTTCCTCCAGTTACCTTGTTCTTTATTAGATCTTTGAATATCATACATCGTACATGCATAGTGGGTCGGGGGTGCATACAATTATATACAAATTATGACAGATGCGCCCCCTACATGTGAAGAATTCAAGAAGGGGTTAGCCTGAGAGAATTCTGTAAAGTAAAAAATAATTTTGTGGGAAAATTAGTTGTGGGTATTGAGAGTTTATATACAAGGATTGGTGGCGATATAAGAAGTAAAATAGAATGGTGTTGATGATATAGGTTGAGTATAATTAATAGAAATCAAAAATTTTTTAATTGTAAGAAATCAAAATGAATGCTATGGTACATAGTGGATTAAAAAGAAAGGAAAATGCGCCTAACTAATTTCTTCTCGAAATTGGAGATAATAACGAGGGAGTTCTATTAGGGCTTTTGAGAAATCAAAAATAATATAAAAATAAAAAGTTGGACGAAATCAAAGTGAATGCTTGGTTGCATGGTGAGAAAAAAAAATGCTTTGTTGCATGATGAAAAAAAAGAAAAATGCCTAACTAATTTTTTGCTCGAATTTTGGGAAAAGAAATCGAGGAAATTTCATAAGGTCTTGTGAGAAATCAAAGTAAAATAAAAAGTTGGAAGAAATCAAAGTGAATGCTTGGTGCATGGTGAGAAAAAAAAAAAAAGGAAAAATGCCTAACCATATTCTAGCTCGAAATTGGGAATGGAAATCGAGGGAATTTTATTAGGGCTTTTGAGAAATCAAAAATAAAAATAAAAAGTTGGAAGAAATCAAAGTGAATGCTTGGTGCATGGTGAGAAAAAAAAAAGGAAAAATGCCTAACCATATTCTAGCTCGAAATTGGGAATGGAAACCGAGGGAATTTTATTAGGGCTTTTGAGAAATCAAAATAAAAATAAAAATAAAATTTCATAAGGTATTTTGAAATCAAATAAAAATAAAAAGTGGTTGAGCGAAATCAAAGTTGAGTGCTTGGTAAAAAAAAAATGAAAAATAAAAAGGTTTCAACAATAAAGGATGATTTAATGTTTTTAGTTTAACCGAAAATCAATGAGTTTTCGTTGATAATTGAAGTTATGGCAATATAAGTTAAGTGGTAAATAGAATGATAATTGATAAATAAAAATGATAATATAAACTAATTGGTAAAAAAAATGATAATTAATGATTAAAAGTGATAATAAGTTGAATAAATTGATAAATTGATTAAATATTTAAATTTTAATTGAGAGAAAATAATGAAAATGATTAATATGAAAAATAAGGTGTATTGGTTTGAACCCTTTTGTATCTACATGCCCTATAAATTTTTTGTCTCATCTGTAGCGACACTTAGGTGAAAACGTGATTCTACCCCTCAAGTGCGTTTATGCTATGTGTACAGGAGACATGGAAATCTATATAACCTTTATGTGTAATTTTTTGTCTTTGTGTGTGTTGTGAAAAAATGTTAGAAGTCTGTTGTGTAAGAAATGTGTGAGCGAGTTCTATGTGTTGTCTTGTGGATGTGGAATTGGATGGTAAAAATCGATATGTAGACTCGAACTGGAATCCAAAATCGGTGGCCTAGAGATGTTCCCAGTTGACCTCAATAGGGGACCTTCTCATTGTAATTAGAGATACGGAAGTGGGGTGTGTCGGGCAAAAGAGAGGGAATGAAATTGGAGATCGGACGAGGTGCTCCCCTTTGTTTGCATCGGCCGAATTTATCGCCGCGGACTACACTTCCTGTCGTGGCGTCTCAAAATTCTCACTTCCTGCCGCTTATTTATTTTTGGAGTGGCTTCTCCGACATTGGTTGGTCATCTTTCAGTTACTCTATCTCTTCGGAGTTTATTTAGATTTTCTGCAAAAATGGTTCCTAAAATTATGAGAAGTTTTATAAATGCTTGTCCAAAATTAAAAACTGCCTCTTGTAGTTCGAAAATTTTATGAGCGGACATGGTATAGATAAATAAATAATTAAGGAATAAAATTGGGATACATTTGTATGGTAGAACTAACAAACAAAGGATGAAAAATAGGGTATTGCCCCATGTTCGTCCATATTTTTGTAACTGGGGACTCTGAAATATTTGCTTGAACCTTATTAATTGTAGAATTTGAATGATTGGTAGGTTCGTAGTCCTCCTGTTTGATCGTCAATGGTTTTATTAGCGATATGTCGGCGGTAATTGATTTAGGTTGAGCTGTGTGACCGTTTCTCTGACGTGGGTGGTGTAATTTTGGCATTGTTTGTGTTGTGTGTACGCTGTGCTTTATGTACGAATTCTGTTTTGCTTTGGGGCCTGTGTCGGTATTTTTACGTGAAGGTTGATTGTATTCATCGATTCTTCTAGCGAATCGGCAGGTGGGGCAGGTTTTTACCTGTTTTGCGATGTCTTGTGTCATGTTCTGCCAATAATATTGTGATGAGATGAGCCTCGTCATCTTGGAGATGTTTGGATGGTGGTGTTGAGTGTGTACGGACTTAAGAAGTCTGGTTGTAAGTGAACTTGGGACTATAGTTTTAAGTACTCCTTTTCGGGAGACGGTGCGCAGTTTATTGTGATCCATAGTCACGCGAGATTTTCCCGGTGGAGAAGACTGTTGGCTCTGTATGAGTGGCGCATCTAGAAAGCCACAAAATGGGATACGAGTTCCAACGCCCGTTTCATATTGTTGTACTCCATTTATGCTACGGACCTCATATTCGTATCTTGACAATCTTAACCTCCATCGAAACAATCTGCCTGACGGAGCTTTGATCTCTTTCAACCACTGCAATGCGGGATGGTCAGAAAATATTGTAAACTTTCTGTCCATTAGACAGGTGCGGAAATTATCCACACTTTCCACAATGGCTAGGCATTGTAGTTCCAAGTCTGAATAATTTCGCTCGTGACTACGCAGAGATCGGCTGAAATGTTGAATGGTGTATGTCTTCCCATCAGGGTAGACTTGTTTAAGAATGCCTGTAATGCTGAATGTTGAGGTGTTACAGTACACCTGGCATGGCAGACCTTCCTGGTAAAGGTGTAATGTGGGGTGTGTGGTAAGGTTTTCTTTCAGGTTAGTGAACGCTTTCTGGCATTCGTCATCCCAGACCCACATGACATCCTTTTTTAGAAGGTTGACAAGTGGCGTCCGCAAGCGGGCGTGGTCTGGAATGAACTCTTTATAGGCGTTCACAGTTTTTAGGAAAGATCGTAATGTTTTTCGATTGTGTGGTTGTTTGGTGGCGTGAATTTTTTCTATGTTTTGTGTAGACGGGATGATTGTATTATTCTTAACGATTGTGCATGCGCTTACTGGTTGGTGTCGCCTTTTGGTGTGAGTGTCGCGCTTGTTGGGCTGGTTGTGTGTGTTACCGTTGTGTGACGACGTATGGGTGCGTGTGTTGTGAGTGTGAAAACCGTCCTGTGGTTTTATGTATTGTGGGCATAAAGTATTGGCAATTGGATTGAGTGAAAAGTTGCGTGGTGTGAGATTAGAATGGTGGCATGTAAATATTTGGGGTTTGGGCAATGAATGCAGGCAAGGGTTTCCATGTGTGAAAGCTTTGGGTGCTGTGCGAGTCCTTTGGGACAGGTTTTGGCCTAGCCCGTGCTTGCATTCATTTGATACATGTTTAAAGTGGTAGATAGTATTAGATAATGGGACGCCAAGTTGGAAAATAGTGCCGTGATTATAATTTAATTTTAATTTATACTGATAAAGGGTTTTTAAGGTAAGAACTCCAAATGGCAAGGATGCATTTACCACGTGGAAGTTCTCTCTACGGGTTATTTGGCCTATTGTCAGAGGGAGAGTTAAATGTCCTATTATTTTCGTAAAACTATTTAGGGTGGATAGATCAAGGGAAGGATTTTTAATACTTAAGTTGGGAAGTTGTGTTTTTAATCTATTGTATAAATGATACGGCAATATGTTCGAACCTGCGTCTGGTTCAATTAGAAAGGTACATGGTAGGTCCTGGGTCAGATACAAGTCCAAAGTCAATTTGATGGTGTCATTGGGTGGATTGCCTACCTCAGTCTCGAAAGGTCTCCACTGTGGCGTCTTCGGCTTGGGGTGGCTGGCTTGGAATATCTGTTGGGCCGGATCGGGACCGTTTGCACTGTCCGCGCAATTGAAAGGGAAATCTAGCCATTTGTACTGCTTCCATTCGAGTGGACCGTTTTCGGACTATTTGCACTGTCCCGGTTCGCGTGGGTTGCTTCCGGGTGCACGGGTACGGCATGGCGGGTGGCGACTCCTCGGTGGGCGTCAGGTTGTTCGGACACGTACCGGCGGCGCGGGCGTCGGTTGCCCCGGGGGTGGCGCTCCGGAACTCCGTCTCACCTTGCGTGGATCTTGCCCCTTGTAGCGCGGCGGTCAGTTCTAAAATTACCGTCGCCAGGGTATGTCTTGTCGCTTCGTTCGTTGTCAGTTTCTTTCCGCTCGTTGCCAGTTTCTTCTCTCTCGGTTTGTCATTGCCTTTTGTTTTGCTGGCGCCTGGGCTAATTTCCATCTTTATCCTGTCGACTTTATGAATAGCTGTGGTATTCTACTATGTTGGGAAACCTTACTCTTGGTGTTGAAGGTTGTTGAAGTGGTGACGCAGTCGTGGTGAATGATGCAGTCGTGGTGGATGATGCAGTCGTGGTGGCTGAGTGAAAGGATTACACACAGGGGAAATAAGCCGGGACACTTGATGGTTGAAAATATAAGGCAACGGGTTGGAGGAAAGAAAGCTTTTGAGAAAGGCAGAGCGGTTTTTGATGATTAATTAGTTGATCACATGGCGATGATTGGATTTAGATGAAATGAGCGGAGAGAGAGGTCTCTAGTGAGCAGACATTACCTTGGTGGGGTCGAGTCGATGACTGGGTCTGAACTCGGTGGGAGTGAATGAAGAACTGTAGATGTTGTTCAGATGGGAGCCAAAACACTACTAGGTCCGAACTCGGCGAGAGCGAGTGAACAACTGACAATTCTTGCTTTTCGATTTAACACCACGAGTTGGCTTCTTCCCCATTGGTCGAGGGATAGAACGTGCCCGTTTTCCTATTGGTTGACCTACTTAGTGGGTATTTTCTAATTGGACCGGCGGCTGCTTTGATGGAAGATACCGCCGATCTTGTCATGGAGTGTCGGGTGTTATTTCGACTCTATTTACTTCCGCGTTATCAAATACGTCCGGCCTTCTGTCAGGAAGTATGGGGTGTCTCTCTACTTTTATAACTTCTGGTCACCAGATACGTCCGGCCTTCTGTCAGGAAGTATTGACTGTACAAGTTATTTATAATTGTGCCCGCTTTAAACCTATTTCCTATGTTTTGTTGCTACTTCTTTCCTCCAGTTACCTTGTTCTTTATTAGATCTTTGAAAATCATACATCGTACATGCATAGTGGGTCGGGGGTGCATACAATTATATACAAATTATGACATTCACATATCTTTCATGACGGAGGGATACCTTTTAGGAGATTTTCCTTTCCCGGTTGTAAGACTACTCGCACAAGTTAGAATACTTTCAAGTTTTTTTAGAGAAAACCACACCAAGATGCTCTGCGGTGAGGACCCGACTTGTACCTTCTGTAATTCAAAACAAAAAAATGAAATCACTCACTATATTTTTGATTGCCCTGCTCTGAAAGAAGAAAGAAGAACCCTTATGCTCAAAACTGGGCAACTCTGTGCTTCACTTCCATCAATAATTGACAATATGACCCAGAATAAGTATATTGCTACGGCGTTTTATGGTTTCCACAAGTCCATATCTCAGAAGAAGGCCAAGTGATACTCACTCCTCACTTTCTTACTGCTACTCTTTTTGTGTTGATTTCTTGCTTCCCTCTTTCTTATTTTTTTTCTTTTCTTGTTTTTTTTACTTCTTACTCTGTATATATCGTTATTTCCTTTGTCTCACTGCTTTGTTCTTATGCATACCTCTGGTGAATCCTGTATAGGGTCAGTGACCCTAAATAAAGGCTTTTTTGTTGTTGTTGTTGTTGTTGAATAGAAATATAAAATAAATAGGAAAATGTACCAAAAGAGCCACCTTTCCCTTTAATTATGTATCAGAGCATGTGATGATAAAGAAAGAGCGTCACAACACTAATTTTGATAGATTCAGACAAAAATCAAACCTGTATACCATGGTTTCGGGCTTAGGCTCTCATCAGTACAGGGACGGCTTCCATTTCATGACATCCTTACTAGATGGGTTATAAAATCAGTCGAATTTACCAAACAGATGTTTAAACTGGTGAAATGACAAGGGGCCGATTTCCAGGCTAGAATACAACATAAAGTTGTGGGAGGATGGTATTCATGTACCAAAAGTGGAATCTCTCCTCACTAGTAAAGTTTTTTTTACCTAGGGTATCCAAAATACGTCTTGGGATGGCCACCCCTACCATCCTTACCGATCACGGCCACGTTCTGACAGATCTCTGGCATAGAGATCTAGATCCAACATGTCCTCACTGCCGGGAAGAGTCACAGACTGTGGATCATCTCCTCTTCTCCTGTCCAGCTTTTATGCTACACAGGCTACAGACAGCCCTTCTGCTTGGAATACAAGACTTCAGCCCTGCCGGCCTGGAACTACCTGGTTCACCACAGCAATCTGCCTCCCCCCATGACTAGACTTCTCTTCTAGACTGTAGCTGTACAGCCCGGGTAGTTGGTGATTTACGCTCCAGGAGCCCTGGTTACCTCTATTTTCTCTCTCTCTCTCTCTCTCTCTCTCTCTCTCTCTCTCTAGGGTGATGAAAACTGCATCGTTCTGATCCATAATTGAAGGGAGAGGTACCTCTTTTAAGTACATGAATATCATTCTTCCGCAACTTTATGTTATAAAGAGGAAAATGTTGTACCGATTAGGTGGAAAAATTAAGACAGCTCCTGATTGTGATCAAATGAACGTTACTGATGATCTGCCCCATATATCGGAATAAATATTAGAATACACACACAAGCCTTTTTATTGGGGCATCCAGCCCTATACATGATTCCCCTCTACGGGATTTAGCAAAGGAAGATATTTCAAACTAAAAACTAGAATACAAGAAGTAATAAGGAAAAAGAAAAGAGACAAACAAAAAGAAATATATACAAAAAATAAACATACAGAGCAAAAGGTACCATACATGATTAAATATTTAAATTAAAGTACCAATGTTTAGAATATGTCAAGGTTAGGATATCATTGAGAGGGCTAGTGTGGAATCAGCCGCATTCAATCTTCGCTTTCTTCCTCCAAGCAAACCACGACATTCGGCGAATCCATTATTATCCAACGGACATAGAATTTATATAAACCGAGGGAGAGACCCTGATCAACCATCAGTGTGTTCATCCAGCTGCAAATTTGTTGGCAGTCAGGTTGAGCCCAGGGTAAGTCACCCAAAATTTCTTTCCTCTGTTTCTCTAAGCAAGAGCATCCAAATATTATATGCATAATTTCGTCTTGGATTCTATTTTTACACAGATCGCAAGTTAGAGTCAAATCAATCTTTCAGCGCTTTGAACGATTTTCTGGGAAGATCGTCCAAAGGAGTCTCAGTTGTGCAAAAAATCTTTTAATTGCTAGAGGAATAGTTGTGAATAAATATCGTTCTGCTGTTATTGAGTTTTTTAGGTATTTGAAGTGACTGTAATGTGAAGTATTTAGAATTTTCGCCATGTCGTTTTGGATGCTTTGTTCGGTTGCTATTCGAATAATAGCAGGGATTTCAGTCAGTATTGCAGTGTAATCCGGACAACCCTTCAGGAACGAAAAACCGTTTGAGTCTAAAATGGTTGACAGGTTTTCGACAAAGGTTAAACCAGCCCTTTGATTGCTGTGTAATGTCCAGAGGTGTGACAAACAATAAATATTAGAATTAATCATTAATTTCTTTTCCCCAGAGTATCGAGAAAACTTAAAAGTGATTTAAAAAAATTAAAATAACATTCACCGCATTTTTAAAAAATGTTGAAAATAATATAATAATAAACACTTTATATACCAGTATATTATATCTCGCAAACACCTTTTTTTTTTCAAAGATTAGTTGATTTTTATTCCTACAGATGGCGCAAGCCGTCAGCAGATTTCAGTCGCACACAATCAGGAGATGTCTATTATATATATACTTTTTAAAGGAAACAGAGGAAATTTTGTTCACACTTGATTATCTCGTATGTCTTCAATAAAGGTCACTGTAATATCTTTCAGAGTTATTGTCTGAATCCCTATATACATGCTGAAAGGTACAACTTTCTTAAGTTTTGTTCACACTTGGTTATCTCATGTGTCTTCAATAAAGGTCACTGTAATATCTTTCAGAGTTATTGTCTGAATCCTGATATACATGCTAAAAGGTAAAACTTCCATTTTGTCCATGAGTGTATGATGCACTTACAATATAACCAATAACAAGAATCTTCTCTCTAATTGCTAGGATTAATATAAAATGGTAGAGAAAGAAATACATCTTTTTCAGTATTAAGGAAATAATTATTGATCCGTGTGGAACCTAAATTTGTTCATTTGCATAGTTAATCGATTGGATAAAGCGAAAACATTTAAAAATAATTAATTTTTTAAAAATTCAAAACACCACAACTAAAATCATACAAAACTATTTTATATTTTTACATAAAACGTGTGTCTATATTTTGATAGTTTCCAAAAAAAAAAAATGACAATAAGAGTATAAAAAGTTGTAAAATAAAGAGGAAAGAGGGAATAAAAGAACTTTCTTTAATAAAAAATGTTATAGGAGGTTATATGTTTATAAATGAAGAGCCAGTAGAGCAAGAGCATTCTTATAGAATAGGAAAGGATACCAACTTCAACAAACTAACAAGGACTTGGCCTCGCAGAGTTGCATTGCTCTTGTACCAAAGGTGAACTCACACGTAATTAGTTGGATGGTCATAATATAATGCTTGGCTTCGCTTTGTATGTTGTACCTTCAACATACCAGTTCTTAAAATTCTGTCGATTTCTCTTGCCATTTCTTAAAAAAAAAAGATACTTACAGAGCTTCTGTATAAAGAAATAGTTTTTTCTGAAGTTTATATATCTTATTTATTTTTTCAAAATTGAATTTTTGTGATCATACGTTGTTCCTCATACGCTTGAAAATTTGTTTGCGATTTTTTTTCTGAAGAGTTATCAACGTATGCAACAAGACTTTCTTCACTAGAGATATATTAATTTAATAATGGGTATCCTTGGATTTACTGTGATC
>CP092868.1:19511459-19579051 GCA_030710605.1 Cordylochernes scorpioides
AGTTGGTTCTAGTAAGTCTGAAGTCAACCAACTTAGAAAAAAAGTTTATACCTTAATAAGTACACCCATACCTCGCTTTGCGTCGGGGTTACGTTCCAAAAAAACATGACGCAAATTGAAACGACGCAAAGTGAAAATATGTGAAGGCGCAATCAAAAACAAAGGTGTTGCCATATTTTAGGAAAAAAAAAATTAAAGACTCAAATCCAAAACAACGCAATTTCGAAAATCTAACGACGCACAGTGAAAATTAGTAAAAATTAAGCATCCACGCAACTTCAAAAAAAAACACAAAACGAAACGACGCAAAGCGTTTATTATCATCCTATTAGATTAGTTCTTCAAATTAAAGACACTTCAGCCAGTATTTGAAGAACTATGAATGCCACCGGCCAGGCAGCCTCCATCCTATTAGAGTATCATCTTTTCTATTTTCTCTTGCAGAGGAGTCAACATTATTATAATAATGGTGGTGGTGAAGGTGCCCAAGTACGCCATGATAATCATGATGGGTAGAAAGCTGATCATTTTTACTATAAGTGCATAACATGGCTATGCATGTAGAAAGCAGTTTGATTTTTTTTTTCACTTACAAAGTGTCAGATCCCCATTTTGTTACTCACACTCACTAGTGGGTTTGGACTTTTGCCAGAATTAAGGGCAATTGAAGCTAATTTTCTTTTTTTTTTTTTCAGGGAAATAAAGTTTCCAATGCAAGATTTATTTATTGGGTCGTAGCTGTTGAAATTGTTGGTTTCTACCATTCCTCTACCAGCCTTCTATGTTGTTATTATAATAATGTTGTGACCTCTGTCATAAGATAATAGTGATGATGATACTGGTGATCATTATCATCATTTAGGTTAAAAACTACAATTCACACTTTTTTTTCTTGCGCAGAAAGTAAATTCCTGTTATCTAATATGGCACAATTTGGATTATGAACACAAGGTAATAAGACCTCAAGCCTTCTTGTTTACCGCGCGAGTGGCCATAGTGTCTCGGATCTCGCGCTTGAGTAGTCAGGTTGTCGCTCACGGTTGCTGAGGCCGTTGCACTTGCCCGTGTGTGTAGTAAAGCTTTGTCCCAGTTCGCGCTCGCTGAAGCAAAGTGTGGTCGCCACAAGACCAAATAAATAAATAGTGTGTGACATTTTGGTAACAGCGTTATTACTGAAATGTCACACACTATTTATTTATATATTTATTTGGTCTTATTACCTTGTAATATTCCTGTTATCTGAAAACACTATTCATAGAGAGAGAGAGAGAGTTGGATCTTTATTCAAATTCTACAGTTATATAAATAATTTACACATAATTGTACTACTTTGAAATTGCAAAGTACTTTACTTTTGTGGCGCTCTTTTGTAAAACTTAAATCAATTATTTATTGAGATTTATTATGATAGATGGTGGACGAGTGATTAAAACCCTCGATTCCTGACAGCCATGAACAGGGATTGAATCCCTCATTTGACACTTGGTTTTAATATGTGAATAACCTTCACACATATTATTCATTGTTGTAAATATCATAAACTAGGTTGCTCTTTCTGAGTGGCACCTGATAAAGTTATTTTTGAATTATTTTGGCTTTTTTAAGTTTTACACATTAATTTTACATCTCTCTTTTAAAAATTTTGTTTAGTTCTTTTTTTTTTTTTAAATCTCTTTTCTCCTTATTTTATATAGTCTTGATATTTTTTTTTAGTTAATTTTTTTTTTTTTTAGTTATTTTAAAAATAAAATGGTATTCCAAATTTCAAGTTTTTGACCAACAGGAGGATTTGCCATCTAGTCACCCGTTGTCTTCAAGGGGATCATCATATCCGGTAACTATGCTCCTGTGTCTGACTGAATGTTTGTATTTCTTCCTCCTTTTTTTTCCATTCGTTTCACCGTTGTTGTCTTCATTCATCTTATTGTTTTCACCCCTTTTTTTTAAAGGGCATATTTGTTTGTAAATATTGCTTTCTTTCTCTTATTTTTGTATTTCTCTGTTGTCATTACATTGAATTAGTCTACAAAGATAATTGTGGGAATATTCTGGTAATAGAGATTATAGATATATTTTAGGACACTATAGATAATTGAGGCTACTGGTAAAAAAATTGATATACACCAAACTTTAATCTTAGCCTAAAGGCAGAGAAGTGATTGGTATACAGATAATTGGTGGAATTGGTGTACAGATAAATGGTGGAATTGGTATACAGATAATTGGTGGAATTGGTGTACAGATAATTGGTGGAATTGGTATACATATAATTGGTGTACAGATAATTGATGGAATTGGTGTAGAGATAATTGGTGGAATTGGTGTACAGATAATTGGTGGAATTGGTGTACAGATAATTGGTGGAATTGGTGTACAGATAATTGGTGTACAGATAAATGGTGGAATTGGTATACAGATAATTGGTGGAATTGGTGTACAGATAAATGGTGGAATTGGTGTACAGATAATTGGTGGAATTGGTGTACAGATAATTGGTGGAATTGGTGTACAGATAATTGGTGGAATTGGTGTACAGGTAATTGGTGGAATTGGTATACAGATAATTGGTGGAATTGGTATACATATAATTGGTGTACAGATAATTGATGGAATTGGTGTACAGATAATTGGTGGAATTGGTGTACAGATAATTGGTGTACAGATAATTGGTGGAATTGGTATACAGATAATTGGTGGAATTGGTATACAGATAATTGGTGGAATTGGTATACAGATAATTGGTGGAATTGGTATACAGATTATTGGTGGAATTGGTATACAGATAATTGGTGGAATTGGTGTACAGATAATTGGTGGAATTGGTATACAGATAATTGGTGGAATTGGTGTACAGGTAATTGGTGGAATTGGTGTACAGGTAATTGGTGGAATTGGTATACAGATAATTGGTGGAATTGGTATACAGATAATTGGTGAAATTGGTGTACAGATAATTAGTGGAATTGGTGTACAGATAATTATAATTTTAAATAATTAGGCTCTACAGGGCTCTTGGTAATTGAGATTACAGATAATGGGAATACTGTTTTGGAAATTGGGATTATAGATAATTGATATAAAGATAATTAGGACTTACTGGTAAAAAAAATTGATATAGAGATAATGGGATTATAAATAATTAGGGGCTACAGATAATTGGGATTATATTATACAGTTGAGCCTCCATAAGAGGACACTCACACTAGAGGACACCTCTCTATAAAGGACAGTTTTCATTGCCAAAATTACCATTTTTACTAAATATCAACTTTCCCTCAAGAAGACACCTCTCTGTAAAGGACAATTTGGCTCTGCAACTAGGTGTCCTTTACAGAGAGGTTCTACTGTATTTGGGAATACAGATAATTGGCATGGAATTCGTGTAATCTTTACACAAGGGGATAAGAAGCAACAACAACAACAGATAATTGGGGCTGCGATGTTTAACACTCCTGACAAGTCCTAGGTAAAAAGATACCTTCCGACTCTGAACTAGGATTGGTGGCCTTAGAACTCTCTTATCATCATGATATTACAACACTGCTGGGATTTCCTTATCTATCTGTGCTTATCTTTTCATTTCCTTTTGTTGAACAACATCTTTACACTATAAGTTCAACCCCCATCCTTCTTTTTTGTCATTAAACCTGAAACCTGATTTTGTACATAGTTATGTCCCCCGGACTGGTTTTATAAAGCCTGGGAGAGAACTTGGTCTATAAATAATTCTTGTTGTAAATCAAAATGCAACAAAAAAAAAAAGAAGACTTAAAGCTTCTGTGGGTGATAAAGAAGAAGTATAATATGAGGGGGATTGTATATATAGGAACTACAGAAAAGCAATGTTAACCTATAAGAAATAACAAGCATTCAGGCTAGAGGATTGGAACAGGTTGTTTAGATATTATCTGGGATCCTTGATGTGTGGAAGAATGGCATACATATAGAAGAAATAAAGGGTAGTATGGGAAAGGAGGATTTGATAAGAAGAATTGAAGAGGGAGCTTTTAGTCGAAAGTTATAGAAGAGGCTGGTAAAGACTGATTTGGAGTGTGTGTGGTGCTGTATGGGTCAGAGATAGGGTCACTGGGAAAGGCAGAAGAGGAATGAAGATTGGAAGCAGTTAAGAAGTGTATCTACAAAAGAATGGGTTGGCAGGATCAGGATTGAAGTTAGAAGATTGGGAGAGGAACAAAGGCCTATGGAAGGTCATAATAAAATTTGCTATGTGGTGCATGCACTTAGCAGTCGCCTACTTCTTTCTATCCACCATGATTATCATGGCCTGTACCACGTGTACTAGGGATAAACAAAAAAATATAATAATAATAATTAAATGGGATAGATTTATGGATTGATGAATGAATAAAATTGTGGAGAGGATCTTCTTCTTTCTTATCTCTACTCTCTCAATCATATTAAGGCATCAAGCTTGTAAAGCTTGTTGATGGTGTCTGCTAAGGAAGAGTAGAGCTCATTAATGGAGGAGTCAATACAGTCAATAATGTATTTTGGGGTTGCAGGTTGAGAATTGCACTTAGTACATAGTGGAAAAACCATTCTGGAAAGTCATTGTCCGTAGATGACCAGACTTGAAGTCTGGAAATCAAAGACTGTTGTTCTCTTGGGAGGACAGAACCGGTGCGTTGTGGAAGAGATGAAAGAGATGGGTTGGAGAGAAGACATAGATAGCGACTAGATAAGAAGCTATCAAGAAATAAAAGAGAAGAGATAGAGTTAGATGGTGACCTGGACCTGCCCAAGAGAATTGTTGAATAACAGACAGCCAGTCACTAAAACGTCGAGAATTAAATAAAATTATTAGTTGATATGTAGCTATATTGTTTCCAAACCAACTTTTACAACCAACAAATTATCTTAAAAAAAAAAAAAAAGATGTATGTAATTAGTATTACTAGCTTTTTGTTTTGGTGGGGCACAATTTGATGTTTTTTTTTTCTTTTCCAAGTCTTAACAAATAGTTGATTGTTGTTGCACTATTGTTTAAAATGGTTCTTTAATGTCTTTTTTCCCTCCCTATCTAACCTGTAAAAACTTGGAATTTCATCATGTATCAGTGTGGGAAGCCAGCAGAAAGCGATATATATATATGTATACTGACTGATGTGTAAATATGTAAATTTGTTCCTTTCCTTGTACCTATATGTAACTACATTGTTGCTCTCAGTAAGCATAGACATTTACATATATTAAAATAAATTAAAACATACAGTAGAACCTCCATGAGAGGACACTCTACAATGGACAGTTTTCTTTCTCAAATTTAACATTTTTTCTTCTTTTTTTTTTTAGAAACCCTCTGATAAGAGAGAGAACACTAAGCTCTGCAAATAGAAATCTTTTTTTCTTTACAGAGAGGTTCTATTGTATATATCTCAAGGGTAGATGTTTACAAAAAAATTAAAAGTGGAATGCAGATTTTTTTATGAGGCTATTATCATAGTTTTTTTGGGCTATGCCTCTTCTTCCATTTCACCTTTCCCTATTTATACTTAGGTGAAGAGAAATGTTGTAATTATTAAACAGACAGAGATAAAAAAAACTTATGTTTGACGACAGCTTTCAATTGTTGTGTTCATATGTGTCCCTCCCATATAATTGTCAACCCACTTGTGTTGATCAGAATCCATTTGAAAATGGAGGAGCCGCAGATACAGCCAGTGACCACAACCTGCTAGACCTGGCCAGGTAATTTCTTCTGTCCTACTTGTAGATCTTGTCGAGGAAAGGAATGTCTTGTAGGATTTACAGATTCAGGATGTATAGATGTTAGGGTTTTTCATTAAATTTAAGTTTTTTTTTAATTATTTCCTACAATGAAAAGGCACAATTTGGATTATAGATTATAAACACAAGGTAATGAGACCAAATAAATAAATAGTGTGTGACGTTTCAGTAACAGCGTTGTTACCATTACCGTTTTGTCTGAAGATGGTAACAACGCCGTTACCGAAATGTCACACACTATTTATTTATTTGGATTTGGTCTCATTACCTTGTGTTTATTTCCTACAATGTCCCCTCCATGGGTGTCCTGTTTAAAGAGCCAGCGGTGTATGTACAGCCCCACCCAGGGCAAGACCCAGACCCAGGTGACCCTACAGATGGAGGAGGAAGTCAACCTGGAGCTGCTCCGGGAGAGGGAACAGGCAGTCCGGCAGATTGAGGTTCGTTCTCTACATACCCCACACAACAACATCCCCTAACTGTTCTACTGTTTGTTGTTACAGTCCACAATACGGGATGTCAACCAGATCTTCAAGGATCTCGCAGCTATTGTGCATGACCAGGGAGATGTCATAGGTAAGATCCACCACTACCCTTGCAACAATACAGTACTCAGCTGTTATATCCTGCAGACAGCATCGAGGCCAATGTGGAGACAGCTGCCGTGCAAGTAGGACAAGGTACTCAGCAGATCATCAAGGCCAGGAATTACCAGGTGAGCTCGCTACACAACAATATTTGCATACCTCTAGGAACTTAAAGCCTGGAGTAACTTACAGTACAACATCTCTTTCATTCAACTCTCTCTACAACACATTCACTTTAATTCAGTCATTCCTCTTTTAAATTACCATCTTCAATAGTTTTCTTGTAGGGGTGTAGACAAGGTACTTGGTTACACTTAGGACAAGAGCCTTGCACTAACTAATTTATTAAAGCATATATAAAGATTAAAAAGGGAAAGAGAGGAAACAAAGAGGTTACATCCTCCGTAGAAGGTAAACAAGCCACAGCGTCGTTAGGCTAAACATTTGCAGTCAGAAGGAGCGGGGGGGGGGGCGACGTCAACCTTCCGGTCACGTGTTATACTTGAGTGGCGGCGCTGGCTGGTGTCCAACAAGTTTTTCAAATGCCAATCAGCCTTCATTATTCATTATTATAGCATTGCGGATTTCGACAAATTACAAAAAAAAAATCATATGATGCTACAACTTTTTTTATTTATCTGATTAAAGGAAGATTTCGATCAAGCCCTTCTTCAGCAAAAACATATAACTGGCTATAATTCAACACCCTCTTAAGTGTTGGCAACAAATAGTTCCTATATAAATACAGAACCCCAACAAACAGTGAAATGTTGCGATAAATGGATAATCATTTTTACCAACTATAATTCAACATGGAGGACGCACTTCTAACATTTTTTTGTCGTTTTCCTTGTACAATTAGTTTTTACCTTTCATTTGGGTTACCTTATATACCAAATGACCCTATATTTTGTGTTTCTTGCTCTGATAGAAGAAAGAATTAGCTTGATGACGTGTTTCAAGTTCAGAGATCTAGGCGACTGAGCGCTGTGTGTGTGTGTGTGATCCAGAGCAAGGCGCGGCGCAAGAAGATCTGCCTCATGATCTTCTGCCTGGTTGTTTTAATAACAGTGATTGTTCTCGCGGTTGTACTGGGTAAGTGAACCACCATTTTAGTTAGCAGGATTGGTTGGTCTCCTATAATACAGTCTCTTATCCCCACATATGTTACCAAAATAAGTAGTTTTTAGGAGCTCTTTCTCATACATGCTATCGACAAAACATTTTTGTAACAGGGGGTTGGTGGAAGGCTGGTTAAACCGTTTGGTTTTAGACCACTAGGACCCGGGTTCGATTCCCGCATGGACACTTTTTTTCTGTTAAAAAAAAAAAATGCTCCAATGGTCCCTGATTCTTGCAAAAGTCCAACCCCACCAGCGAATGCAAGTAACCAAACGGGGCTCTGGCATTTGTAAGTGCAAAGTCGAACTGCTTTTCACATGTGTAGACATGTGGTGCGCTTACAGTAAAAGCAGTCGCTAACTACCCACCATGATTATCATGGCCTGTACCACGTGTACTAGGGATAAGCAAAAAAAAAAAATTGTAACAAAAGGTAACAAGACCAAATTCAAATTATTGGAATAGTTACAAGAAATTAAGACCTAATCCAAATAAATTAATAGTGTGTGACGTTTCGGTAACAATGCTGTTACCGAAACATCACACACTATCAATATATTTGAATTAGGTTGTATTTTCTTGTAGCTATAATCTATAATCCAAATTGTGCTTTATCAGATTCTTGAAATGTTCGTGATGTTTTGGTAAAAGCATTGTTACTATTGTTGCTAATAACAGTTACCAAAACATCACAAAAGCTTGCGCCACAAGCCAGGCTGGGTAAATTTGCAAATTAGGGATGTAGATATAAGATTATTGATTCATAAAAGGTAGTAGAATATTAGCTTTTCTGAAATGGAAGTAGAATTGTTTTCATCCAAGTTTATTACTTTTAAAAAATATATAGAATTCAGGAGTTTATGGTATGGTTTCCTTTAAGATCATAATAAGAGAAAAAAAAGAAGTGTCATACAGAGAAGTGCCACGTGTGTTTATACAGAATTGAAATATACTAGCCTAATATATATAAACCCTTAAGTTACTCTGTTATTATTTTTTTTTTTCAGTGATTCTTTTGCTGTGATACTCTGGGTGTCACAAACCTACCCTTACATCTTCTTTCTTATCTCCACTCAATCATATTAGGGTATCAAGTTGTGACCCTTGATGGTGTTTGACAACCATCATGACTGGGTGAAGTAGAATGCATCTGCCTTTGTCATTAAGACTGGGAGCACTACTCAGTGGCAGGCCGACTTAGCTCCAAAAGAAATGGCCGCCTCTGACATGAGGAACATACGCCATGTGCAGCTGCTCCTAACATGGAGTACAAACACTGCTCATCCTGTATCCCTGGATTAGGAGCCCTTACAGGGTACTATCAGTCGGGCCAGCTGAGCCCAGGTTTTTTTAGTGAGCTTGTTACTGCTCCCCCTCCTCCTTTTTCATCCGGCAAAGGCAGAGTTAAACTACCCTTACATGTATGATCACAATGAGCAAAAGTTTATTGAACTGTTTCTTAAACCTGAATTGTATTCTGAGACAATTCAAACACTAACAATTTTTGGACCATAAGCCCCTCCTCCCCAATTCTGTTTTGAAAATGTTTGACTATAAACCACCTTGTTTAGTGAAAGAGTGGTGTTGTATTTTGACCCCAGTTGTTATTGTTACTTGTTGGAGAAGATTGTATATTTATTAGGATCAAACCAAGAAGTTCCTTCAATGGGAACAATTTTAGAAGCTTTCATCCAATTCTGGTGTAGAGATCTTATCTAATGGATATTCTCTGATAAAGGGTACAAATGCTAGAAAGCAAATGTTTCTAAGATTGTCCCATTTATAAACACAAGGTAATAAGACAGGGGTCGGTGGACGGATGGTCTAAACCATTGGTTTTCGACCGCTACGACCCGGGTTCTATTCCCGCATTGGGTACTTTTTTCTGATTTAAAAAAAAAAATGCTCCAATGACCCCCGATTCTTGCAAAAGTCCAACCCCACCAGCGAGTGCAAGTTACCAAAAAGGGGCTCTGGCACATTTGTAAGTGCAAAGTCGAACTGCTTTTCACATGTGTAGACATGTGGTGCACTTACAGTAAAAGCAGTCGCTAACTACCCACCATGATTATCATGGCCTGTACCACGTGTACTAGGGATAAGCCAAAAAAAAAAAAAAAAAGGTAATAAGACCAAATCCAAATGAATAAATAGTGTGTGATATTTCGATAACAATGCTGTTACCAAAACGTCTCTTTACACAAGGGGATAAGAAACAACAACACCAAAACGTCACACACTATTTATTTATTTGGTCTAATTACCTTGTGTTATATTGTGTGTGATGTCCCATTGTGAAACGTGTGTTAACCAGCTCTCTGTTGTCACCTAACTAACCATTGTTTTGTTCACATTGTTAACAGGAGGAAATTCGAAATAGTTTTGAAACAGAGAGGCCTCTCCTACCTTACACTTGCTCCACCAATCAGGTTGGTTAGTACCTGCCCCACCCACTTGAGGCCACACCCTCTTTCTTGTGTTTGCAGGGGACTGATTGGCCGCCTGTGAAGGAGGCGGGGCTACCTCTGTTGTACTTATCCAATAGCAAACCTCTCTCACAGTTTAGGTTTTTAAAAAAAGAAGAAAAAAAAAGGCTTTTGGTATTCGAACAACCAATCACTTTTCTTTTTTTTTTTTAAATATATATAAATATATATTATATATTGATTTTTTTTTTTCACATTTCTTTTTTTGCTTTAATAATTTTTTTTTATAAAAAAAAGTGTACTATATAAAAAGTTGAAACTCTATCCTCCTATACATGTTGTACATAATTATTTTACAGTTAGAAAAAAATAAATATATATATATATAAAGTAATATGCTTTTTTTTTTTTGTTATTGAATTCCTTTTTTTTTTTTTTTTGTCACATTTTTTTTTTTTTTCAAAAATGTTTTTTTTTCCCCCATTCAAATTATTATTCAATTGCTGCAATATATATATCTAGCAAAAAAAAAATGTAGAATTTTATTATATTTTTTATAATTATCATATTATTTAATACTTAAAACCAACACTATTTAGAATTCATTATTATTATTTATTCTATTTTTATATATATATATTCCAAAGGATACATACATATTTGCTTTTCTTAAATACCCCCTTCTCTTATTATGTAATTATCTTTTTAATTATTAGAATTAATATATTTTTGTTTTTTTTTAAATAAAAATTTGTTTTGAGCATTTCAACATTTCCTTAATCCTACACAAAATCCTTTTGAAGGTCAAATACTTCACCATCGAGTTCAAATATCCAAATAGGGCTCTGGCACATTGTAAATGTAAACATGTATACTTACATGATAAGGCACAATTTGGATTATTCTATATACAGTTACGAGCGTCATTAATTCTTTTTCATCTCTGTCACCGTTTGCTTTTTTTTTTTGGAATGGCGCACTCCTATTGGTTGGCTACGATCACGCCACCTTTGCCCCCCCCCCACTCACTTTGTTGTTTTTGTAACTATTGTGTTGGAGCGGGTCGCTCCTTAAATAAATGCATATATTAGTTAATAACTAAATGGAATCCTCTCTTTCTTTTTCCCAGTAAGAGACGCCTACGGAAGCCAACAGTACATAGACAGATAAAGCACATAGGCTATAGTTATTAACTAACATATGCATTTATATAAGGCGTCAATTTATAATTGTAACAAATAGTATTTGAATCAAAACATTCAATCGGGTAAAACACGGGCGTTGCCCGGGTCATTCGGCTAGTAGATTATAAACACAAGGTAATAAGACCAAATCCAAATAAATAAATAGGGTGTGACATTTCGGTAACACCATCTTCAGACAAAGACTTTTGTCTGAAGATGGAAACAACGGTGTTACCGAAACGTCACACACTATTTATTTATTTGGATTTGGTCTTATTACCATGTATACTTACAGTATTATTTTGTTACATCTTTCTATACTGATTATTGGGTTGGGATTATATTTAACCTTTTATAGGTCTTGTATAAGCTATTTGTGGTTTAATGCACTTGTATTTTTGAGCTATTATAGGCCCTTGGGAGCTTGCTTTATAAAGATCTAACATTTAGCCAAACAATATTAAGTGTGTGGGGGTCGGTAGGATGGTCTAAACCGTTGGTTTTCGACCGCTACGACCCGGGTTCAATTCCCGCATTGGGCACTTTTTTCTGTTTAAAAAAAAAATGCTCCAATGGCCCCCGATTCTTGCAAAAGTCCAACCCCACCAGCGAGTGCAAGTAACCAAACGGGGCTCTGACACATTTGTAAGTGCAAAAGTTGAACTGCTTTCCACATGTATAGACATGGGGTGCACTTACAGTAAAAGCAGTCGCCTACTTCTACCCACCATGATTATCATGGTCTGTACCACGTGTACTAGGAATAAGCAAGATATTAACTGTAGAGTAAAATTCATACTGAATAATTGAGTGTGTTTCCTGTTAATGGGAACATCACATAAAGATATGAATACAACTGTTAATATTTAACTGGGTTTAGTAGGACAGTCCTAGGGTACCAGGAATACAAGAACATACTGTCCTACGCAGGATCATCTCCCCATGGAAAAGTTAAGAGGACTTGTGAAGTTAGTAACAAGACATGTACTCCCAAGGATCATTGTGAGTTCACCAAATAACCACACTGGATGGATAAATTCTCCTTGAAGAAAGAAAAGAGACCAATTAATTATTGATTTGATTATCTAATGTTCTGGAATTAGGTGAATTGCACAGAACAGGCTGAAATGGTGTTCCCAAGAGATTTATAAACTACATACTGTTGTTTTGTGTCCAATGAAGAAGCCTTAGATGTCTCCATGCATCTCTATCACAGCAGTCTCAATGTCAACTATCTTGGAAAATAGGTGCAGTTGCCACATTAGTCACCTTGGAAACGAACAAGAATTTGGTCAAATATTCAAAGGGGGGACCGCAGGGAAGTGTGGTCCGACTTCTCCCCCCTAATACATACTACATCAGAACTTATAGCTATCTATGAAGCCTTAAAATCCATCAGAAATACTAATTATCAAGATATCTGGATTCTTACTGATAGTAGAAGTGCCATAAAACACTTGAGTCACATAGGGGAACTCAGAGACAAAGTAAGCAGGAACATAATTGGTTATCTCCAAAAACCTCAAAAATTCACCTTCAATGGATGCCCTCACACGTTGGCAATGAAGCTGCTGATGTGCTAGAGAAAAAAAGGCACAAAAGAACCCTTGCCACAGAAAAATAAACTTACTTTTAAAGAAATAGAAACAGTAGCCAAAACAAAAATAAACAAGAACTGGAGGATCCCACCTAAGCACAGTTGGTACAGTGGAGTGAACCCAGGAGGAGCTCTGAACATCAGAAATAGACAGCATCAATTTGGTTTTAACGATAAAAGGCCAAAACTTCAATGAGAAAAAAACCAAACGGGAAGATTATAATATTACGAGATATAGATGGTCAGCCGATGGACTCGCAATGTTTAAAATGAAACTGGAAGAATTGCGGGAAAAAAACATACCAGCCTCCGATGACCTTGTATACACTTTCAATCAGCGAATTTTGGAAGCAATGTCATCTGCAAAAATAACACTCAATTAAGGGCGGCCCCAGGAAATCTAAGCCGTGGTTCAATAAGGACTGCTATGATATGAAAAAACTGGCAAAAGAAAGTCTGAAGAAATATCGTAAAACAAATAGATTGGAAGACAGAGAATGTTATGCTTCTTCTAGAAAGAAATATCTCGCTTTATTGGATCTAAAAAGGAAAGGCTTTGATAATGAAAAACAGGAAATACTCAGAAATGCTAAAGACTCAAAGACCTTCTGGAAAACTATTGCGCTCTACAAAAGCACATCTATAATCCAAGGAGAAATATCTATACAGGACTGGCTGAACTTTTACCGCGAACTAATGACTACAGAAAAAAATTTGAGAATTTGTAATTTACATAATGTGATTTCTCAGAACGATCCTTTATTGGACTCAGAGATAACCAATGCAGACATATACAAGGAGATAGCTGGTTTGAGGAGTAACAAGGCATGCGGGCCCGATGGCATCCCCAATGAAGTATTAAAAACACTCCCTGATTCGTACATACTGCTGTTGAAACAACTCTACAATAGTGTTATGACGACTGGAAAATACCCAGCAATTTGGACTAATTCCACTATACACCCAATCTTTAAAAATGGTTATAAGAACAGCCCCTCCAACTACCGAGGTATTGCACTGATTAGCAATGTATCAAAGCTTTTCACATCAATCCTAAGATCACGACTGGAGGAATGGGTCGAAGGAAGAAGGGTTATACCCGAAAACCAAGCGGGATTTAGAAAAGGAAGATCATGCATTGACCACATATTTACACTAACTACTTTAATCCAACTATCATTAAGAAAAAAGAGGGGAAAACTATATGTCTTTTTTGTCGATCTAAGGAAGGCATTTGATACTGTACCTCACTCAATACTTTGGAAAAAACTTTACAACCTAGGCATAAGTTACCAATTCATAAGTACGATCAGAAGTTACTACGAACAAGCAACTATAGCTATCAGATGGAAGGGATCATTTACGGAAAGTATTAAGATAAACTCGGGAGTCCTCCAGGGAGAACCACTTTCCCCACTGCTATTTATATTATTTATCACGGACTTAATCGAAATTTATAATAACTCAGACCTGCCGAGTGTAAATTTGCCAGAATTTGGAGATATCCATTTATTGCTGTACGCCGACGACATAGCAATTATAGGTGAGTCCAGGATGAACCTCCAAAAGAAGATCAAAATACTGAAAGAATATCTCGATGAGAACTTAATGACACTAAATGAGTCCAAGTCAAAGATTATGGTGTTCCGTAATGGAGGTAAACCCTCAAATAAGGATAGATGGTTCTGGAATGATAAACCCATAACAATAACTTCAAGATATACATACTTGGGATTCCCTCTGACACCAACAATAACAACTACTCACCCGGCAAATTACTTTAATGGAAAAGCACTTACAGCAATTAACGCCACACACCCAATATTAATAAAATCAAAAGCAAATTCAATAAATTTATCAACCAAACTCTTTGATACAATAGTGAGAGCTGTCCTGATGTATGCCGCTCCATTGTGGGTAACAGAGCATAAAGACTTATTGGATAGTATACAAGACATATTTATCCGTAGGTTCCTGAATCTGCCCAGATACACTCCAGGTTACCTAATCAGATTAGAAACCGGTCGTATCTCATTGAGTGTAACAGCCTTAAAATTAACCCTGAAGTATTGGCTGCGGGTGTTGAATATGAGCAGCGACAGATTGCCACGTATATGTTTTAATAGAACACAGGAACTGTCTAATGCTTCGGGCACACCCATCGGTTTCATTAAAAAGCTCACCAATCTGCTTAACAATAATGGATCCCCTGCACTTGTTTCCTGTGATGACCCTGAAACGCTGAGGAGCGCGATTACAGGGCTCTTAAAAACAGCGGCAGACCAATCTATACAAAACGACCTTACAAGAATGGATAAATCTAAGCTATACTCTCACTACAAAGACATTCACATATCTTTCATGACGGAGGGATACCTTTTAGGAGATTTTCCTTTCCCGGTTGTAAGACTACTCGCACAAGTTAGAATACTTTCAAGTTTTTTTAAAGAAAACCACACCAAGATGCTCTGCGGTGAGGACCCGACTTGTACCTTCTGTAATTCAAAACTAAAAAATGAAATCACTCACTATATTTTTGATTGCCCTGCTCTGAAAGAAGAACCCTTATGCTCAAAACTGGGCAACTCTGTGCTTCACTTCCATCAATAATTGACAATATGACCCAGAATAGGTATATTGCTACGGCGTTTTATGGTTTCCACAAGTCCATATCTCAGAAGAAGGCCAAGTGATACTCACTCCTCACTTTCTTACTGCTACTCTTTTTGTGTTGATTTCTTGCTTCCCTCTTTCTTTTTTTTTCTTTTCTTGTTTTTTTTTTTCTTTTTCTTCTTACTCTGTATATATCGTTATTTCCTTTGTCTCACTGCTTTGTTCGTATGCATACCTCTGGTGAATCCTGTATAGGGTCAGTGACCCTAAATAAAGGCTTTTTTGTTGTTGTTGTTGACAGCATCAACAACAATAACAAGACTTAGAACAGGCCATCTTAAGCCATTGAAGATAGAATATAATAACAAAATCTACCCCACTTTCCCAAAATGTAGCTTGGCACCTGCAGCTCCAGAACACATTTTGGCTTGTATTAGAGGTACTAAACAGGACCTTTGGGAGAGGCCGCTGCTTGTCATAAAACAGCTCGAGGAGCATGAACTTATGGAATTTGTGTAATCTTTACACAAGGGGATAAGAAACAACAACATACAACATATTGATAAATATTATCTGATATCACATACAGGTTTCACTCTGCCTAGTTCACATCTGTATTTCATTCTCCAATTAATAAGGTACAATTTGGATTATAGATTAGAACTACAAGATAATAAGACCAAATAAATAGTGTGTGACGTTTCAGTAACAGCATTGTTACCGAATAACATATAACATGCAATATTTCAAAACAAAAAAATCCATGATCTTGATTATTAATAGGTGCAACAATAAAAAAATAACAACGCACACACAAACAAACATAATATATAAATATATTTATTTACAAAAAAATGTCAAAAAAATATATATTTAAAAAGTTTTTTAAAAATAAAGAAAAGCTTTATAAAACATTTTAAAAAATAAAGAGTTTGAAATTGTGGTTGTGTGAAAGGGGAAAAATGGCACCTTAAATAATGGAATGCTATAAATATATTTTGTAAAAATAGAAATATGGCAAGAATATAAATATTCCATTAACTTTTATGAAAATTTGATGCAAAGATAGATTTTTAAAAAAAGGTATATTTTACAGTACAAAAAACATCTAACCAGAGAAAAAATAAAAGTGCATTAAAACACCATCAATATCATGAAGTGTATGTAAACTATTTTAAGGCAAATGTTTCTTTTTCCTTCAAAATAAAATAATTAACTGCTGCAATGATAAAATATTGGGAGGGAGCCTAACTTTTAAGAACCCTCCCAGATTTTTCCATATTTTAAATTATTTTTTGAAAAAAAAAGGAACATTTGCCCCCAAAATTTGTTTAAATTTTAGAATTTTTTGAAAGAAATAGACCATCTCAAGCATAATTGAAGATAGAAAATAATATCAAAATCTACCCCATATATTTAAATCTGATTTGCATAAAAAGTTTATACTGTGGGTAAAATATTAGAGATTCAATTTAGGATAATAAAATCAAATTTTTGTACCAGCATCCAAAAAAGGATTGCCACAAAAAAAAAATCACCATTTAGTGAAAAAAAAACATTAGTATTATATTAACTACAAAAAGAAAAAATTTTCAAGGGAAGTAAAAAAAAAAAAAGAGCTAATCTTTCAAAATAATAAGACTAGAAGTGGGTTTTTATGTAAATATGTATTATGGTTAAAAAAAAGTTGCATAAGCAGGAGTAGTGAAAAAAAAAAGGTTTGGTAAGTATGTAAACAACAAAACATTTGATATAACTTGTCAATAAATATATATATATGTACATGTACACAATTTAACAAACTATGCATTAAGTAAAAAAAAAAAAGGTAAAGATAAAAAAGATAGGAGATTCTGAAATTTTTTTAAATGAAATTACACATGACACACCTTGGTGTCAATCAGCACCATTTTTGAAGTAAAAACTTCTACTAAAGTGGATCAACTCTCTCAACTCAGACCAGGGCTAAGCCTTAAAACAAGCCTTTGAGTAGAAAGGACGGCAATCATAAGTTAACACCAGATTAGAGCCCTACAAGGTAATAAGACCAATAAATAGTGTGTGATGTAACAACGCTGTTACAGAGACGTCACACAACTTATTTAGATTTGGTCTTATTATCTTGTAGAGTTCTAATCTAAATTATGCTATATCAAAACCAAATTATATTTGAAAAAATAATGATAAAAAGGGGACACGCAACCAATCTCAACAAGCTGCGAGAAAAAGAGAGGTACGACTCTTAGCTGCAATCTTTTTTTTTTACTGTGGGGGCGGATAAAGAGATTCTTTTTCAGAGATGAGATTTATCTTGCCGTTGAATGGCATTAGTTCGCTAGGCGTAGGTAGAAAGAAAAAATTAAGAAACAATTACAAATATCATTCAATAAACTATAAAGAGAGAATTAATACAAACTCTAAACAAAAAAAATGATAAAGAAAGGGAGAGAAAAAAAAAAATTAATATATATTTAAAAAAAAAAAAAAAAAAATTTTTTCTTTCCAAAAATACACCCATTTTTTTTTAAGAGGGTTGTCATATAACTATACTGTTATATATATATATAACATATAACACAAATAGACATTATATCTTCCCATATATATTAGTAATATTATTATCTATAATTTATATTACAACAACAAATGATACAAGGGAAGAGTAAAAAAAAGTTGAAATAAATAAATAAAATTTTTCTTATAAAATTAATACTTATAATATAGATTCCTCTTTTTTTTATATATGTATGCAAACATATCATTATGTTTGCTTGCTTTTCTTTGTACACTTGAATAAATATATCCACATTGTATGTACATGCTAAAAGAAGAAAAAAATCTTTTTATATTACAATATCTTAAAAAAAAATAAGGTACAACTATGTACAGTATAGATAGAGAGGAAAATAATACCTTCATTATAAGTGTGTGCCCCTCATTGTGTGTGGATGTGTGGTGAAAACAGGGGTACAAAGAAAAGTTAACAAATATAGAGAAAAACAGATCATATAGAAAGATGATACAAAAAAGATAAAATCCTGTAAAAGGGGATGGTGGTGTATAAAAGAAAATGTATACACTCAATGGACAACACTTAAGGAAGTTGAAAGTCTTTGATGTCACAGGTCTTTTTTTTAGGGAGACTGAGGCAATTTTGTTCACACTTGGTTATCTCATGTATCTTAAATAAAGGTCACTGTAATATCTTTCAAAGTTATTGTCTGAATACAGATATACATTCTAAAAAGTGCCTTAAGTTTTGTCCACGAGTGTAAATTTAACCCTGCATTATAAGAGGTATGTAAAAAAAAAGTTGATATTTAAAAGTAGCTGCTCACAAAAAAGTGAATTGCCCATATTTACACGCTGCCATAGCTTTTACTGGAACTAAGCACATTTTTTTAACTCTTAAAGCCATGAGGGAGAGAAACTTTTGAAGGCCTAAACCACTTAAAAAAGACACAAAAAAAAAAGCAATTAAAAAAAAAATTGAAACATAAATTTACTTGGAAATTATATTTGTACTTATTGGAGATTAGCATCTTTCAGATTTCACAAAGACATTAAATCAAAGCACATAAAAAATGCATATAGAAAACTGAAAATATTTACTTTTTTCTCTTAAGTTTTTTTTTAAAAAAGAATAAAGCAAAAACAAAAAAAAATTCCTATGTGATAATTTTTATAAAAAGGATTTCAAATAAATATGGCACGCAAAAATTAAAAAAAAAAAAAGAGAAATAATGACGTACAATTTGGATTTAGAGATTTGAAACATAACAAGATTAAATCCAAATGAATGAGCTGTATGTGAGGTTTCGGTAAAGGTCTGATGATGGTAACAACACTGTTACCGAAATGTCACAAACAGTTCATTAATTTGAATTTGGTCTTGGTACCATATCTTTCTATATATATATGTTTACTACTTTTTATAAAGCTAAAAGAGGGAGGGATAAAAAAATGAAATGGCAACAATGGATTCAATGAGTTTTGTCACTTATTTGTTTTGTTAATATTTTTAAAAAATAAGAGAAATTATGTAAATATGGAAGTAAATATAAAAAATGAAGTTTTTTTTTTTTTGGCCAAGAGAGTCGTGCAATAAATGAGATTTTTCAATTGTTTCCTAGCGTGATGCTACAAGTTTAAATTACAAAAAAGGCCATTCCTATAGAAAGACAATGGCACTAACAGGCAAGGGGTACTACATCTATAGATAATGATAATCATTTAAGGCTTATTCACTGAAAGGACTTAATCAGAACCTAGACAAGCTTCCGTTCATAAAGAAATATGGTCTTCATTACTGTCAATGTTGTGGGAACTAACTGCATGTCATCATGAAATGTCATATCTATATTTTGTTTGCTTTTTCAGAGAGAATGTTTTAATTGAATTAGGCTTAACTGTACAAGATTGAAAAAAAAGGAACATAAAAGGACAACCTTCTAAAGGATAAATGCTCAAGGGATATTACACTCATGGACAAATCTTAAGGAAGTGGAAAATCTTTTATGTCGCTGGTCATCTATTTTTTTTGAAGAAGGCAGAGGCAATTTTGTTCACACTTGGTTATCTTGTGTGTCTTCGATAAAGGTCACTCTGTATCAAATATCTCTCAGGGTTATTGTCTGAATTCTGATATGCATGCTGAAAGGTACAACATCCTTAAGTTTTGTCCATGAGTGGATATAGATTAGATGGGCACACAGTAAAACCTGTGAATATGGAGCACAGACACCAAAGGTTTCAATGCAGGTCTGTCTATAATAAGAGGAGAGAGAATTCTAAAAAGTGGAGATTCCGAGTGGACTGTTGTGTTCACCAGTTGTGGTGTATGGCTAGAGCTGAGTCTCTGGGAAGCTCAGAGTGGCCGAGCGCTTGAAGCCTGGCCCAGGCAGTAGATAGGGCCTGGGAGGCAGATGTACCCTCGGTCTCTCCTCCTCTGCGGAGTCCACATCTCCGTCTGAGGAGTTATTGGATGGGGTTGGCCTGCGCGGGTGACGTCTGGACCTGCCCTTGCGGTGGTACTTGAATTCCCGCGGCAGAGTGTACGACCTGGGCAGGGAGATCTGGCTATCAATGTCTGAAGTCAACCTCGGCTTGCTGCCCCTTGTTTTGATGCCATTGCCACCTTGAGAAGTGTCCTCACTGTAGCTAGAGTGGTCTGAGGCGACGGCTACTGCCTGCTGGCAGGAAGTGTACAGGCCCCTGGCCAATTCCTGGTAGGCATAGTACCTGTAGGAGGTGTCGTAGGACTCCGGGGCCAGAAGGATCTCAGGAGTCTGGGAGCGCAGCCTAGCTGCTGTGGTAGCGGTGCTGTTGTTCTCCACTAGGGGCCTGAGAGGGTGGTAGCCGTCCCCGTAGTGGGGGGCATCCAGTTTCAGCCAGGGCCTCTTCTTTGTGGAGGGAATGGGCTGCTGCTTCAGGGTGCCCTTCTCACTCATATCCAGTGGCTTCAACTTGCCCTGCTTCATTTCCTCCTGGATCTCCTTCAGCTCCTGCAGTTGCTGCTGTTTCTTCTCTTGCAGCTTCTGCTGGATGTTCACCCCGCGACCCCACGCTGCTCTCATGATCGCTGCTCCCACACGTGGCTGGTAGCTTCTTCCAGAAGGGGTGATTAACCCCAGCTGGCAGGATGGTCTTGGGCGGGGGGATGAAGCTGGAGGGTTTCTTCTTCTTCCTTTTCAGTACTGGGTTGAGGCGGCAGTTGAACACTCCTCCCGGCCTGCCGGACACCCTGTTGGAGTACATAGCCATGGCCAGACTTGGGAACATGGCACTAGACTTGCTCTTGTAGGCTGAGCTGCTGCCATTTTCCACCATGTTCTCATCTTTGGGGTAGGAGCCGTTGGCCACTATGGGGTAGAAGTTGTCGGGCAGGTAGAAGCTGTGGTTGAGCAGGCGGATGTGGAAGAAGCGGTAGTAGAGGAACATGAAGGCCAGGCCGAGGAAGAAGCCCCCGACCACCACATAGACCGCAGGGTAGTGGAACCAGCGGTGCTCTAGCCGCAGCCCCAGCCACACTCCCACCAGTAGGGAGTTCTCCAGGAACATGATGAGGTAGAAGGCCACCATCTTGGGCCGTGCATTGACCTCCTGCAGGTTGATGTAGCAGAAGATGTAGACAAAGGCAATAAGGGCGGAGAAGCCCACCTTCTTGTGCCAGTACATGGCCTCCCCGTGGAAGACATTCTTAGGGGAGATGAGCCAGAGGAACATGGTGAGCCAATGCAGAGCAATGACTGCCAGCACCCACGAGTGGTACAGCGTGGCATAGGCTGTGAGGGCCACCACACGCGACGACACCGTACCCAGCCTCCAGAAGAGCTGGCAGATGACTCCCAGCCAGGTAAGAACCAGCCGGTGGATGTTGCGTCGCCGGACATTCTTGCTGAAGGAGGCCAAGGCCCAGCAGACATTGAAGAGGGACAGCAGGGCAGACACAATGTGCAAGTCTGTGATGGCAACGAAGCCTGCCCGCTCCCAGATGAGGTAGAGCTGGAGGAGCAACATGGGGGCGGCCTGGCAGAAGGCATGCAGCAGCCTCAACAAGCACAGGTCCCTCACTTCCTGCTTCACCTGGGACAGCTCCACAGGGATAAAGAGTCTGAAGTACCTCCAGAGGATCCCAGACTGGAGCATGTGCACTGTGAGGACGAGGGAAACCTCCCGGAAGTCCTTGCGCAGGAGGTACCACTTAAGAGAAGTGATCTGGCTGACCAGGAGGGAGAGGAGGATGAAGGCCAGCGCAGTGGCGAACCACACCACCCTCCCCTCCATGTACAGCGTGTACACCAGCAGCAGGTCAAACACAACGTCGCAGAAGTAGGCCGCCAGAGAGATGATGTTGAAGAGCACATCGCAGAAAGGGAGGAATTCCTGAGCCATGCTGATGTGGGGACCAGCTCAGGAGGGGCCATGGAGCTCTAGCAGCCACCACCCACATCCCAGCCTGGCAACCTCCCGGCCTGAGGTGGGCCATCTGGCAACAAACACAACATTTATCTGGATCCACACACAATTATATAACCAGCCATTAATGATGAAGTACAATTTGGATTATAGATTAGAAACACAAGATAATAAATAGAAACAAATCTTGATAAATAGTGTATACTGTTCAGTACTTTTGTTTAATGATGGTAACAGCGCTGTTGCCAAAACAACATACAATTTAGCTACAAGAAAATAAGACCTAATCCAAATAAATTAATAGTGTGTGACATTTTGGTAACAGCATTGTTACCATCATCAGACAAGAGATGGTAACAATGTGATGGCAAGAACGCTGTTACCGAAATGTCACCCACTATTAATTTATTTGGATTAGGTCTTATTTTCTTGTAGCTATAATCTATAATACAAATTGTGCTTTATCAACATACAATTTATTAATTTGGTCTTATTCTCTTATATTTTTCAATCTATAATCCACATATGTGTGTATTTTGAAGCAACTTTTGGAAAAGTCTTTGTGAGGTAATATATAAATAAAGGTAATTATTTTATCATTACTGTTCATTAGAAATAATCTTTTTAAAGGGGTTAGTATGGTATAAACTGTCAATTTCCAATAGCAATGACCTGGGCACAAATACTGCGTTGAGAACTTTTTCTGAATAAAAAATTTCTTCAATGATTGATGAGGCACAATTTGGATTGTAGATTATAAACACAAGGTAATAAGACCAAATCCAAATAAATAAATAGTGTGTGACGTTTCGGTAACAGCGTTGTTACCATCTTCAGACAAAA
The DNA here is from genome assembly GCA_030710605.1 of Cordylochernes scorpioides. Classification (NCBI taxonomy): domain Eukaryota; kingdom Metazoa; phylum Arthropoda; class Arachnida; order Pseudoscorpiones; family Chernetidae; genus Cordylochernes; species Cordylochernes scorpioides. Next base: position 19,534,498 of record CP092868.1, read on the forward strand.
GTACTTTTGTCTGAAGATGGTAACAACGCTGTTACCGAAACGTCACGCACTATTTATTTATTTGGATTTGGTCTTATTACCTTGTGTTTTCTTCAATGATTCTTTCAAAAGTTCAACCTCACCAGTGAGCGCAATTAACTAAAGAGGACTCTGGCACTTTTTTAAAGTGCAAAAGTCAAACTGCTTTCTACGTGTGTAGACATGTGGTGTTACTTACAGTAAAAGCAGTTATCAACTACTACGCACCATGATTACCATGGCCTGTACCACAGGTACGAGGGATAAAATTATCTTTAAATTACAAATGATGGTTTGAAATATTTGAACCCTCAATACAAACCTCCTCAAACTGCCGAGGTTGGTCTAGAGCAGCCCTGGCCAACCTAAATGATGCCACGGAATCGTAAACAAGGTCTAAAAACTTTAACTATATCAAAATTTTAAATTATTATAATTATTTCAATATATATTTTCTGTTTTTGAATATACAGACGAGAAATGAAAGTTACAAAAGAAATATAAAGTTAAATGGAGAGCCGCAAAATTTTTTACGGCGGGCCGCATGCGGCCTGCGGGTTGGCCAGGCCTGATCTAGAGGCTTCTTTACAAAAAATAGTGGGAGTGTCATCAATGAAAGTCACACAAGTTGGCTATGTATTTGAAAAAAGAAAAAAAGCAAACTCTGAGAGCATTGAGTGGCATAGTTATAAGAGATACACCTTTTTAATAAATAATTTTAAAAAAGGATAAGGCACAATTTTGATTATAATATTGAGGTTTCGGTAACAGCATTGTTACCATCTTCAGACAAAAGTATTGAATGGGTATTGTATTGTGAATACTTTTGTCTGAAGATGGTAACAATGCTGTTACCGAAATGTCACATACTTTTATTTATTTGGATTTGGTCTTATTACCTTGTGTTTAATTTTAAAAAAAGAGAGATACAAAGACTATACACTTTCTATTGACTATTCCTGCAACTAGCTGATTCCAATCAGTGTCAAAATAATAACATTTGCTTTGGCAAATTAGGAACACCCACCAAGAGACCTTGGTTTTGGGCCATAGTCCGCTTCAGTCTGGAAGTGGAGCCTTGATTTCATGCAATCCACGTGGGTTTTGTGAAATCCTCCAAAAAGCTGATGAAGAGACCTAGCTAAGAGAGGTGTCCTATATGACAGATTCAGTTCTCTGAACCATCTCTTTTTAGTCTTCTCACATTTTCAACCCATTAATTTACTTCTTTCTCGCTGGAAAGATTACAATAGCTGGCACAATTACATACTTTAGATAGTTATTATCCTCTTATTCTGGTAATTTATTGTATCATGAATGATAAAGCACAATTCGGATTATAGATCAATAATCCAAATTGTGCTTTATCATTTTTGATAGACTTCAATGGACCTAAGATGTTATTCTTCCTTAACAGTACTATTTAAGAACTTGCGCTGTGATATTTTTTATCATTTATTCTTTTGTCTGATGATGGTGACAATGCTGTTGCCGTCACACACTAATAAATTATTTGGATTAGGTCTATTTTCTTGTATTTTATTGTATCATGTTTTTCTCCTGTACAAGGGCTTCTGTGCTCTCCTGTACAAGGGCTTCTGTGCTCTCCTGTACAAGGGCTTCTGTGCTCTCCTATAAAAGGACTTTTGTGCCTGAAAGTTAGAGAGAGAGATTTGTGAATCAAAATTTTAAAAAGAAACCTATCCCTGGAGGCTTGATATTTTCACCTTATTAGATAGGTAATGTTTTGTAGTGGGGTATATGCAATTAAGTGAAGGCTGTGACATTTCAAGTAAATAGTTTGCCGAGATGGTCAATAGATGGCCCTTAGTTTTAGCGTCAATTTTGACAGGAGAGGCGACCTTTATTTAGATAATTTGTGATATGTAATAAAAAATAAAATAAAATGGATTAGGAATACTCATTAATTGAACGACATATTCATTTCTGTGGACCAATGATGGCATTGTGCTGCTGAGTATATTAATATGCTAGGTTAGATAAGGCACAATTTGGATTATAGATTATAAACACAAGGTAATAGGACCAAATCCAAATAGTGTGTGACATTTCGGTAACAGCATTGTTACCATCTTCAGACACGTATTGAATGTACTTTTGCATTATACTATTGCATTCAGTACTTTTGTCTGAAGATGGTAACAATGCTGTTACCGAAACGTCACACACTATTTATTTGGATTTGGTCTTATTACCTTGTGTTTATATGCTAGGTTAGGTTAAGGTAGTTTAAAAATGTAACTATTTTATTTACCATAGGTAGGCTTAGCACAGAATAATACAATCACTGATGTATTGTCATAATCTGATGAAATGAGAAACTCATCAATGATTCTATTAACCTTTTTTTACTCTGATGCACTAAAGGTATATTATCACTGCAGTAAAGGCGGAAGAAATTATTTTATTTTGAAACATATGCGTCAAAATAGTTTGAATTTCATATATAAAGATATGTATAATTGAGATTAGCATTATTATATCAAAAAAAAAAAAAAATTTTGGTTAGTATATTACTTAAGAAATGGGAAATGAATAAAACTTGTAAAGATTTTTGAATGCATTGCTGATATAACTTTTGTAAAATTGCTGATATAACAAAAACTTTTGTTTTTCATAAAAGAAAATGAATATATTAAAAAATAGATATTTGCACCTGAAAGTTTGAATATCTGTGTGTTATATAGCATTTAATTTTCTAAATTCAAAATTTCACCAATTTCATTCCATCTTCTGATATATATTTTTTAATTCGTTAAATATTCTGTTTACAATTATTTATAGTACAACTAAAGGTGAATATAATTTAATTATTGTAATGAATATATGTGATAAATGTGTGTATGATATATATTTTTGAAATACTTAGAAAATAAACCAAGACAAATCTTACATTTTACAAATTATTCTTGCTTATAAAGTGCATTATTTATAGGCAAACCACCATTTTGTTTGATATATTATATAAAATTTCATATATATCGTCACAAAAGATATTTGTTTCAAAATCAAAAGACCATGTTGAATTATGTGGCAAAAACTTTACGTAACATATATCAAATATTACAATGCGAGATGGTCTATTTTAAAATATTTTCATTATATTGAATTAAAATTCCGAAAAAAAATAAGAGGAATAAAAAAATTAATATTTAATATAAAATTTATGAAAAAAAAAACTTTCACTTACTTTTAATCATTGTGTCAACAGATGAGCATTAACAACGTATAAAGAATTAACCAATGAAATTATTACAAACTTTTGTTTATCCCGATTGTCATAATAATTTAATGTCTAAAGAAACAAATTGGATATTAATAAAGCACAAACAAAACTTGCACTCGAGTTGCTTTGTAAACATGACGCCATATTGAATTGAATGGCGAGTCACTTGTGGAATGTGAGGAATTTGTTTCCTATTGGCCAGAAGTTGTCCGTCGACGTAGGGAACGATATTGATGGAAAATGCAAGGAATTTTTTAGTGTATAAATTAAATGGGTCATTGTATGTCGTGAGTTTGGGCCTCTTGTACGTCTGTATTCTCTTATTTTTAAGATAAGGAATTGTTCTTTTTCAAACTATATATAAATTATTATGAAATGCCTCAAATTTGTGCAACATTATCAAATTTGGCAACTCGTGTTTTTTTTTAAATATAATATCTTAAAATACAAAACATATTTTAATATTTATATCGTTAATATTTAGGTATGATAATTAATTATTTTATGCATATATCTATAATGCATTTTTTAAAAGCAATTAGTAGACAAACAAAAAGAATGCAATTTAGTTTTGTTCACAAACCATTTAAAATTATAATAAATACGTAATGTTAGAGGCAATAATTATGATGCAATTTTCCTTTCTGTGTATCCTAAAATACTGTTAACTCTAAAGCAATATTAAAACGTTGACGTTTATAATTTTAAGAATAGTTGGTGTTTAAAAATGTTTCACCATTCGACTAATGCAATGGTAGTTCTGTGGTTTTATCATCATAATTATTATATGGCGTCTTTGATCTGAATGTTAGCAGTCATAGAGTTCCATTCTCCTGGAACTTCCACTTTCGCAATGCATACAGCTTCCTCCACCCCAGTCCTTGAGATCCACATTCTTCCTGGTCTTATCCCGTCCTTGTATCCTCTTATCTGTGCATGCCTCCTTCCAAGGACAGTACCAAATATTTTATACTCTACCCTATTCTTTGAAAAAAAAAAAGTTTCCTTTATTTACGACAAAAAAAAAAGGGAACTCTGTGTCACGTGTTATCCCGCGCAAATTGGTGACTCCTTGGTTACGTAGGCCGTTGTGTCTCCTTGGTTACATGGTAATGATTCCTTGGTTATTTCATGGTGATCCCTTAGTTATTCATGATGACGCCTTGGTTACTTATTTGTCTCTTTGATTACTTCATGATGATTCTTTGGTTACTCCACAGAGACTCATTGGTTACTTCGGAGTGATCCCATGGTTATCCATGGTGACGCCTTGGTTACCTATTTGACTCCTTGGTTATTTCATTGTGATTCTTTGGTTACTTCACGGTGTCTCCTTGTTTACTTCGGAGTGATTCCATGGTTATGCATGGTGACGCCTTGGTTACTTATTTGACTCCTTGGTTATTTCATTGTGATTCTTTGGTTACTTCACGGTGTCTCCTTGTTTACTTCGGAGTGATTCCATGGTTATGCATGGTGACGCCTTGGTTACTTATTTGACTCCTTGGTTACTTCATTGTGATTCTTTGGTTACTTCACGGTGACTCCTTGGTTACTTATTTGACTCCTTGGTTACTTCATTGTGATTCTTTGGTTACTTCACGGTGACTCCTTGGTTACTTATTTGACTCCTTGGTTACTTCATTGTGATTCTTTGGTTACTTCATGGTGACTCCTTGGTTACTTATTTGACTCCTTGGTTACTTCATTGTGATTCTTTGGTTACTTCACGGTGACTCCTTGGTTACTTATTTGACTCCTTGGTTACTTCATTGTGATTCTTTGGTAATTCACGGTGACTCCTTGGTTACTTATTTGACTCCTTGGTTACTTCATTGTGATTCTTTGGTTACTTCATGGTGACTCCTTGGTTACTTATTTGACTCCTTGGTTACTTCATTGTGATTCTTTGGTTACTTCACGGTGACTCCTTGGTTACTTATTTGACTCCTTGGTTACTTCATTGTGATTCTTTGGTTACTTCATGGTGACTCCTTGGTTACTTATTTGACTCCTTGGTTACTTCATTGTGATTCTTTGGTTACTTCACGGTGACTCCTTGGTTACTTATTTGACTCCTTGGTTACTTCATTGTGATTCTTTGGTTACTTCATGGTGACTCCTTGGTTACTTATTTGACTCCTTGGTTACTTCATTGTGATTCTTTGGTAATTCACGGTGACTCCTTGGTTACTTATTTGACTCCTTGGTTACTTCATTGTGATTCTTTGGTAATTCACGGTGACTCCTTGGTTACTTATTTGACTCCTTGGTTACTTCATTGTGATTCTTTGGTAATTCACGGTGACTCCTTGGTTACTTATTTGACTCCTTGGTTACTTCATTGTGATTCTTTGGTTACTTCACAGTGACTCCTTGGTTACTTATTTGACTCCTTGGTTACTTCATTGTGATTCTTTGGTTACTTCACGGTGACTCCTTGGTTACTTATTTGACTCCTTGGTTACTTCATTGTGATTCTTTGGTTACTTCATGGTGACTCCTTGGTTACTTATTTGACTCCTTGGTTACTTCATTGTGATTCTTTGGTAATTCACGGTGACTCCTTGGTTACTTATTTGACTCCTTGGTTACTTCATTGTGATTCTTTGGTAATTCACGGTGACTCCTTGGTTACTTATTTGACTCCTTGGTTACTTCATTGTGATTCTTTGGTTACTTCATGGTGACTCCTTGGTTACTTATTTGACTCCTTGGTTACTTCATTGTGATTCTTTGGTTACTTCATGGTGACTCCTTGGTTACTTATTTGACTCCTTGGTTACTTCATTGTGATTCTTTGGTTACTTCACGGTGACTCCTTGGTTACTTATTTGACTCCTTGGTTACTTCATTGTGATTCTTTGGTTACTTCATGGTGACTCCTTGGTTACTTATTTGACTCCTTGGTTACTTCATTGTGATTCTTTGGTTACTTCATGGTGACTCCTTGGTTACTTATTTGACTCCTTGGTTACTTCATTGTGATTCTTTGGTTACTTCACGGTGACTCCTTGGTTACTTATTTGACTCCTTGGTTACTTCATTGTGATTCTTTGGTTACTTCACAGTGACTCCTTGGTTACTTATTTGACTCCTTGGTTACTTCATTGTGATTCTTTGGTTACTTCATGGTGACTCCTTGGTTACTTGATTGTGATTCTTTGGTAATTCACGGTGACTCCTTGGTTACTTATTTGACTACTTGGTTACTTCATTGTGATTCTTTGGTTACTTCACAGTGACTCCTTGGTTACTTGATTGTGATTCTTTGGTTACTTCACAGTGACTCCTTGGTTACTTATTTGACTACTTGGTTACTTCATTGTGATTCTTTGGTTACTTCACAGTGACTCCTTGGTTACTTCATTGTGATTCTTTGGTTACTTCACAGTGACTCCTTGGTTACTTGATTGTGATTCTTTGGTTACTTCACAGTGACTCCTTGGTTACTTATTTGACTCCTTGGTTACTTCATTGTGATTCTTTGGTTACTTCACAGTGACTCCTTGGTTACTTATTTGACTCCTTGGTTACTTCATTGTGATTCTTTGGTAATTCACGGTGACTCCTTGGTTACTTATTTGACTCCTTGGTTACTTCATTGTGATTCTTTGGTTACTTCACGGTGACTCCTTGGTTACTTATTTGACTCCTTGGTTACTTCATTGTGATTCTTTGGTTACTTCATGGTGACTCCTTGGTTACTTATTTGACTCCTTGGTTACTTCATTGTGATTCTTTGGTTACTTCATGGTGACTCCTTGGTTACTTATTTGACTCCTTGGTTACTTCATTGTGATTCTTTGGTTACTTCATGGTGACTCCTTGGTTACTTATTTGACTCCTTGGTTACTTCATTGTGATTCTTTGGTTACTTCACGGTGACTCCTTGGTTACTTATTTGACTCCTTGGTTACTTCATTGTGATTCTTTGGTTACTTCACGGTGACTCCTTGGTTACTTATTTGACTCCTTGGTTACTTCATTGTGATTCTTTGGTAATTCACGGTGACTCCTTGGTTACTTATTTGACTCCTTGGTTACTTCATTGTGATTCTTTGGTTACTTCACTGGTGACTCCTTGGTTACTTATTTGACTCCTTGGTTACTTCATTGTGATTCTTTGGTAATTCACGGTGACTCCTTGGTTACTTATTTGACTCCTTGGTTACTTCATTGTGATTCTTTGGTTACTTCACGGTGACTCCTTGGTTACTTATTTGACTCCTTGGTTACTTCATTGTGATTCTTTGGTTACTTCACGGTGACTCCTTGGTTACTTATTTGACTCCTTGGTTACTTCATTGTGATTCTTTGGTTACTTCACGGTGACTCCTTGGTTACTTATTTGACTCCTTGGTTACTTCATTGTGATTCTTTGGTTACTTCACGGTGACTCCTTGGTTACTTATTTGACTCCTTGGTTACTTCATTGTGATTCTTTGGTTACTTCACGGTGACTCCTTGGTTACTTATTTGACTCCTTGGTTACTTCATTGTGATTCTTTGGTAATTCACGGTGACTCCTTGGTTACTTATTTGACTCCTTGGTTACTTCATTGTGATTCTTTGGTAATTCACGGTGACTCCTTGGTTACTTATTTGACTCCTTGGTTACTTCATTGTGATTCTTTGGTACTTCACGGTGACTCCTTGGTTACTTATTTGACTCCTTGGTTACTTCATTGTGATTCTTTGGTTACTTCACGGTGACTCCTTGGTTACTTATTTGACTCCTTGGTTACTTCATTGTGATTCTTTGGTAATTCACGGTGACTCCTTGGTTACTTATTTGACTCCTTGGTTACTTCATTGTGATTCTTTGGTTACTTCACGGTGACTCCTTGGTTACTTATTTGACTCCTTGGTTACTTGATTGTGATTCTTTGGTTACTTCACAGTGACTCCTTGGTTACTTATTTGACTCCTTGGTTACTTCATTGTGATTCTTTGGTAATTCACGGTGACTCCTTGGTTACTTCATTGTGATTCTTTGGTTACTTCACAGTGACTCCTTGGTTACTTATTTGACTCCTTGGTTACTTCATTGTGATTCTTTGGTAATTCACGGTGACTCCTTGGTTACTTATTTGACTCCTTGGTTACTTCATTGTGATTCTTTGGTTACTTCATGGTGACTCCTTGGTTACTTATTTGACTCTTGGTTACTTCATTGTGATTCTTTGGTAATCACGGTGACTCCTTGGTTACTTATTTGACTCCTTGGTTACTTCATTGTGATTCTTTGGTTACTTCACGGTGACTCCTTGGTTACTTATTTGACTCCTTGGTTACTTCATTGTGATTCTTTGGTTACTTCACGGTGACTCCTTGGTTACTTATTTGACTCCTTGGTTACTTCATTGTGATTCTTTGGTTACTTCACGGTGACTCCTTGGTTACTTATTTGACTCCTTGGTTACTTCATTGTGATTCTTTGGTTACTTCACGGTGACTCCTTGGTTACTTATTTGACTCCTTGGTTACTTCATTGTGATTCTTTGGTTACTTCACGGTGACTCCTTGGTTACTTATTTGACTCCTTGGTTACTTCATTGTGATTCTTTGGTAATTCACGGTGACTCCTTGGTTACTTATTTGACTCCTTGGTTACTTCATTGTGATTCTTTGGTAATTCACGGTGACTCCTTGGTTACTTATTTGACTCCTTGGTTACTTCATTGTGATTCTTTGGTAATTCACGGTGACTCCTTGGTTACTTATTTGACTCCTTGGTTACTTCATTGTGATTCTTTGGTAATTCACGGTGACTCCTTGGTTACTTATTTGACTCCTTGGTTACTTCATTGTGATTCTTTGGTTACTTCACGGTGACTCCTTGGTTACTTATTTGACTCCTTGGTTACTTCATTGTGATTCTTTGGTAATTCACGGTGACTCCTTGGTTACTTATTTGACTCCTTGGTTACTTCATTGTGATTCTTTGGTTACTTCATGGTGACTCCTTGGTTACTTATTTGACTCCTTGGTTACTTGATTGTGATTCTTTGGTTACTTCACAGTGACTCCTTGGTTACTTATTTGACTCCTTGGTTACTTCATTGTGATTCTTTGGTAATTCACGGTGACTCCTTGGTTACTTCATTGTGATTCTTTGGTTACTTCACAGTGACTCCTTGGTTACTTATTTGACTCCTTGGTTACTTATTTGACTCCTTGGTTACTTCATTGTGATTCTTTGGTTACTTCACAGTGACTCCTTGGTTACTTATTTGACTCCTTGGTTACTTCATTGTGATTCTTTGGTAATTCACGGTGACTCCTTGGTTACTTCATTGTGATTCTTTGGTTACTTCACAGTGACTCCTTGGTTACTTATTTGACTCCTTGGTTACTTCATTGTGATTCTTTGGTAATTCACGGTGACTCCTTGGTTACTTATTTGACTCCTTGGTTACTTCATTGTGATTCTTTGGTTACTTCACGGTGACTCCTTGGTTACTTATTTGACTCCTTGGTTACTTCATTGTGATTCTTTGGTAATTCACGGTGACTCCTTGGTTACTTATTTGACTCCTTGGTTACTTCATTGTGATTCTTTGGTTACTTCATGGTGACTCCTTGGTTACTTATTTGACTCCTTGGTTACTTGATTGTGATTCTTTGGTTACTTCACAGTGACTCCTTGGTTACTTATTTGACTCCTTGGTTACTTCATTGTGATTCTTTGGTTACTTCACAGTGACTCCTTGGTTACTTATTTGACTCCTTGGTTACTTCATTGTGATTCTTTGGTTACTTCACAGTGACTCCTTGGTTACTTATTTGACTCCTTGGTTACTTCATTGTGATTCTTTGGTTACTTCACGGTGACTCATTTTGTTTACTTTGGAGTGATTCCATGGTAACTTCATAGTGATCTCTTGGTTCTCAATGGTGACGCCTTGGACTTATTTGTCTCCTTGGTTACTTCATGGTGATTCTACTTCGAGGAAATTCCTTGGTTACTTTTCACAATGACTCTTTTTGTTAGTTTGGGTTGAATCCTTGGATACTTTATGATGATTGAATGATACTTCCATGACAACTTTAAATGAAACCTTACACCTCCAGCTATTAAAAATAAAAAAGGCATATCCTGACCAGGAGCACATGTGCTTTTCAGATGGCAGAGCGCCATCTGGTGGAACAGAAATCAACTAAACATCGATTTAGCCTGTTCCCTGATATTTGGCCAACCCAATTTCTTGATAAATCAAGAAAAGCCATCCACGAACGCGTGTATGTATGTATATACTGGTTACTACAAACTCTAATGTTGTAACCCAGTGCGATACACCCCTCTCTCCATATTCACCAGATATTTCTTCTTCGTTTCCCTCCGGATTTAGAAAACTATTTGGTCTGAAAACATTTGCAAAGAGATTCAAAAAATAGATAACATCTTGTGTGTGTGAATTTGTTCGTATGATAGTGCTAAACTAGTGATCCCCACAACCCTTGTTTCTTGAATCACAATTCAGATGTATTTCTGTGGCGATGTATACCTTGATATTGTAGATGATAGGAATTTTGGGCTGAATTTGAAACAGATTTGGATATTGGAGGAGCGTATTTTTCAGAATGATTGGAACTTTACAGAATGATTATAAACAAGACAGTTTTATTTAATAACATTTTTTTTTTACAAAAATAAAAGAAAATAAGATTTAATCCAAATAATTTATTAGTGTGTGACGCTTCAGCAACAACATTGTCACCATCATCAGACAAAAGAATAAATCCGTTTTACTACTAAAGAGTTTTATTCTTTTGTCTGATGATGGTGACAATGTTGTTGCCGAAACGTCACACACTAATAAATTATTTGGATTAGGTCTTTTTTTCTTTTATTATAATCTATGGCGGTTCCGCTTCTGTTGTAAATGTATTCAGGTCTGCCTTAATTGGGTATATATACCTCTCCGCACATTTTCTTGGATTACCTGAAGAAAAGCGTTTTGCTTGAAAGCTTGTATTTTCAATAAAAAGAAACTCACCACGTTATATTTTCGTTTTCTCTTTTAAATTATAATCTATAATCCAAATTGTGCTTTATCATTTTACAAAAATTAAAACAAAAAGGAAAATGTACGAAAAGAGGAACCTTTCCCTTTAATTATACATCAGAGCGATGCACTGTACATCACCCTAGTAAAAAAACTTTACTAGTGATGATAAAGAATGAGCCACAATACCCGTTTTGGCAAATTCAGACAAAAGCCAACAACCTATATACCATGGTTTCAGGCTATGACCCTCATCAGTACAGGGACGGCTTCGATTTCATGACATCCTTACTAGAGGGATATGAAATCGGTCGAATTTACCAAACAGTGTGTTTAAACTGATGAAGTGACAAGGAGGGTCGATTTCCAAGCTAGAATTCTATATACAGTTACGAGCGTCATTCTTCATCTCCTAATCAACTCTGTCACCGTTTGCTTTTTTTTTTTTTGGAATGGCGCCCTCCTATTGGTTGGCTACGATCACGCCACCCGGTCGATCTAGCAGAGTATTTGATTCTATGAAAAATAATTTTAAATAAAATATTTCAATATAACATGCATTTATTTAAGGCGCCAAATTATAATTGTAACAAATAGTATTTGAATAAAAACATTCAATCGGGTAAAACACGGGCGTTGCCCGGGTCATTCGGCTAGTACAACATAAAGTTGAGGGAGGATGGTATTCATTGAGAATTGGATGTATATATCTGTGAATATTTATTAATCTTTTTATTCTGTGGCTAGATCAATTGTTAATACTGCCTGTTTTGCATAAATTTTGTTTGTAAAATAAGTTATTCTGTTTTAATTCTTTTGACCACAGGCCAAGGTATATAAATAGTTTTGTTGTTTAAATAAAGCTCGAGGGATTTTTTTTCCAGCTTCCTCCACCTCTGCGATGACACCTCCACTGCCAGATCTTAGAATCCTTTGCCACCAGTTCGCGTTCTGCAGCCATAGTAGGGCTAGAAGACCTTATTTGATAGGCCAATTAGCCCGGAATCTCAAGAATAAAGTGTGTGTGTCTCATAGTGTTGGTGTGTTGGCTTGATAGGAATATACGAGGTAGGCAGCAGCAGAATGGAGCCTTATTAAGGAACAAAATACAGTCCTCAAGAAATTAAGGAGCTACCAGTGTTCATGTACCAAAAGTGGAATCTCTCCTCACTAGTAAAGTTTTTTATACCTAGGGTATCCAAAATACGTCTTGGGATGGCCACCACTACCATCCTTACCGGTCACGGCTACGTTCTGGCAGATCTCTGGCATAGAGATCTAGATCCAACATGTCTTCACTGCCGGGAAGAGTCACAGACTGTGGATCATCTCCTCTTCTCCTGTCCAGCTTTTATGCTACACAGGCTACAGACAGCCTTTCTGCTTGGAGTACAAGACTTCAGCCCTGCTGGCCTGGAACTACCTGGTTCACCACAGCAATCTGCCTCCCCCCATGACTAGACTTCTCTTCTAGACTGCTGTACAGCCCAGGTAGTTGGCGGTTTACGCTCCAGGAGACCGGGTTACCTCTATTTTCTCTCTCTCTCTCTCTCTCTCTCTCTCTCTAGGGTGATGAAAACTGCATCGTTCTGATCCATAATTGAAAGGGAGAGGTACCTTTTTTAGTACATGAATATCATTCTGCCTCAACTTTATATTGTAAAGAGAAAAATGTAGTACCGATTAGAAGAAAAAATTAAGGCAGCTCCTGATTGTGATCAAATGAACGTTACTGATGACCTGCGCCATATATCGGAATAAATATTAAAATTAATCATTCATTTCTTTTCCCCAGAGTATTGATAAAACTTGAAAGTGATAAAAATATATTAAAATAACACTAACCGCATTTTTTCAAATGTTGAAAATAATATAATAAAATAAACACTTTATATACCAGTATATTATATCTTGCAAATACCTTTTTTTTCCAAAGTGTCTTTCAGCCGCACACAATCAGGAGATGATTTATTTCTTAATGTTTTTCTTGTATACTGTACATGTGTAAATATACTCATGAACAAAACTTAAAGAAATAGAAAGTCTTTGATATTGCCGGTCGTCTATTATATATATATATACAGTTAAACCTGTCTATAGCGCCCCCTCTTGGGACTCACCAAAATAGGGTGTTATAGAGAAGGGGTGCTATAGACAGATCACTTTTAATGTAAAATGTTTACATTTTAATGGTTAAAATAGGACGCTATAGAGATGAAGGCGCTATTTAGAGGGGGCGCTATAGACAGATTTAACTGTATATATTTAAAGAAAACAGAGGAAATTTTGTTCACACTTGATTATCTCGTGTGTCTTCAATAAAGATCACTGTAATATCTTTAAGAGTTATTGTCTGAATCCCTATATACATGCTAAAAGGTACAACTTCCATAAGTTTTCTCCATTAGTGTATAATGCACTTAAAAAATATAACCAGTAGCAAGAATCTTCTCTAATTGCTAGGATTAATATAAAATGGTAGAAAAAGAAATAAATCTTTTTCAGTATTATGGAAATAATTATTGATCCGTGTGGAACCTATATTTGTTTCATTTGCATATTTAATCGATTGGATAAAGCGAAAAAAATATTTATATATATATATTTTTTTAATTCAAAAACACCACAATTAAAATCATACAAAACTATTTTACATTTTACAATTATTATGTCTATATTTTGATAGTTTCCAAAAAAAAAATGGCAGTAAGAGTATAAAAAGTCTTCAAAGAGGGAAAAAAAAGAACTTTAATGAAAAAAATGTTATAGGAGATTATCTGTTTATATATATAAATGAAGAGCCAGTAGAGCAAGAGCATTCTTATATTTCATTTAGGTTAGAATAGGAAAGGATTCTTATATAATAGGAAAGGATACCAACTTCAACAACCTAGCAAGGACTTGGCCTCGCAGACTTGCATTGCTGTTGTGCCAACGGAGGACTTAGACGTAATTAGTTGGATGGTCATAATAATGCTTGGCTTCGCTTTGTATGTTGTACCTTCAACATACCAGTTCTTAAAATTCTGTCGATTTCTCTTGCCATTTCTTAAAAAAAAAAAGATACTTATCAGAGCTTCTGTATAAAGAAATAGTTTTTTCTGAAGTTTATATATCTTATTTATTTTTTTCAAAATTGAATTTTTGTGAGCATACGTTGTTCCTCATACGCTTGAAAATTTGTTTTCGATTTTTTTCTGAAGAGTTATCAACGCATGCATCACACAGGACTTCCTGCACTAGAGATATATTAATTTAATAATGGGTATCCTTGGATTTACTGTGATCTAGGGTTTTATCCAGTGATGAGAGGGGATTCCCTTACTTCTTCTTTCAATCCCTAATCGAGAGAGACTCTTTGATTTGTGTGTAAAGAGGCAATGTTTGGGTCCTTTACCGAATCGTCCGACATCGAGACGCAGATTCTTTCCAAGAAGTTCAAAAAGAAGATTAAGAGGGTCAAAAAATCTGCCAACGTGTCTTCGTCCTCCACTTCCATCGATACCTCATCTCAAAGGAACAAGCCCTCCGAAGTTCTGTACCCAGTCAAACGAAGTATTTCCATCAATTCTTACAGTATTGCATACAACGCTCTAAAACCAAACAAATCCCAAGATATTTTTCCTGAAAAAGAAAACGTTCTTTCTCCTAAAGAAGATTTAAAAATCCAAAAATCCGAGAGCTTGTACAAATTCCAAGAGGATTCCAAAGGTGAAAATCAAAATGATGTTGACGGCTTTATTTCGGAATGCAGAATTCTTTGTTCAGAAAACATAATTTCAAATAATATTTTGGATCAGTTAGCGAATTACGAAAGTTTTAAACAGCAAGCCTCTCAGGAGAAAGGTGAAAAACCCTTCACAGAAGTCTCAAGCGAAGTGAGCGACAAAAAAGCAGAAGTTCCAATTGAAAAAGCTACATGTCGGATGTCCAACAGTGATATATCCATTGCCTCGGAAAATTTTACCATTTCAAACCGCATGCTTAGCTCAAGGCACGCTTACAAAAAGCATCGTCAACTATACTTTCCTAAGGGAAAACATTTTAATAGGCATCCAAAAAGATTCTTAGTCAAATCCCAAAGTGATAATCGACTTAGAAACTTCAAAAGTTGGATATCTTCTTCTTCTGGGTCGGTTTTGATGAAAAGAGGGAAAAACAAGCCTAAAAAATCCAATGCTAAGCAGCTCTGCAATATACGAAGGCATCTCGTCAAAACAATGCATCGAGCTAAAATCAGACATGGATACCCAATCTCTTCTGACACTTGTTCAGAAGGATCGAGCTGCATTTACTTGCCGCTGAGTAAAAAGAAAGACTCAACATCTTCAATAACTAAGAATTCAAAAGACAATGAACAACAGCCCTGCATCAATATTATCACCTGCCAGAATCTAGAAGAGGAATTAATACAAGCTTGGGAAAAGTTTGAGCGAGTTGATGATAACGCGGATCGAAAGAATGAAGTAGATTACCAATATAGAAGCCTTCAAGAACAATCACTTGGCATTCCGAATATTTTTCAAGATTCTATTTTTCAAGCTTCCTCATGTCCTTTCGAACAAGCTAGGAATTGGGATTTAGCAGCCAATACCAATCCAGGAATAAATATGATGGTGCCAGATTCAAGTTCGAATTCCTATCCTATGTATTCGTCTTCCATGAACTACACAGTACCTATGCGTAACCAATTTACATGCCCATCCTACCAAGCCTCCAACATCACTGCCTCCAACTATTCTTTTCATCTCAATACAACTTACACAGCAAACCAACTCAATCAAGATTCCCAACAGGATTACACTAAGACGATATGCGAAAGAAATCAATGCCCACCATATAACTACCCTCAAAATCATTTTAGAGACTCTTGCTATAACCATGAAGTTAAATCTCAATACAATCCGATGTATTATTGTGAATCTCTGCAACAAAACCAATATCAACCTGCAGGATATAATTCTAACAACTGCCCTCAGAACCAGAATTATAATCCAAACACTTACTTGAGCTACAGCACATCCAATAACTTTACTAACGAAGGAAAACAATTTCTAGAAAGGGGTATCCAAACAAAGTACGCTTTGAAGCAAAATCCTTTCCCCGAAAATATGGCAAAGATGACAACGAAGCAAGCTGATAAACATTTCGAAAAAAATCGCCCTTCAGAAGTAAGCATTTGTTCTTGCAAGTGCAGTTCAACTTCTCTAGGCTCGAAGAAAGACTCATGTTTCGGGCGCAGCACTTTGCTTTTTGAAGAATTTGGTAAAAAACAATCAGTAGACCAAAAATGCAATGTAGATTATAAATGTTATAAACCTGATTTAGGGGGAGGAGAAAATTTTGATGGTTCCAAATGTGCGCTTCTATAAATTATTTTGTAAATCAATAAAAATCAACATATATTTATTAAGCGCTTACCTGTAAATATACTTCTATAAATTTATTTATTTTTTGAGCGATATAGAAGAATAAATTCTGATAAAATATTAGTTAAAATATGAAAAAAAGTTACCAACAATTAAAATATTTATCTATCTCAAATTTTCTAATTTCGATATCAAACTATACATAAAAAAGCGATTAGCTTTATCAAAGCGTTATTTTATATACCAAATTATCTTTTGTTTATACATAAAAAATTCACCTTAAATCAAAACGACAAACGATAGGTAAGATATATTTAAAATGTATTTAGGTTATATATATTGAATATAAAGTTTTTTTTTTATTTTGGATTACAACAAAATCATAATTAAACAGACGATTCTCAAAAAGAAACGATTTTAACATTAACAAACTCATAAAAAAATTGGGGAAAAAAAGAAAATTTATCTATTAATATAATACAAATTTATATACTGTATTATATTTTTATAATTTATATATAAATATAAATAATATGAATATAAATCTATTAATATTTTAATAACCAATTAGATAATTTTAAACAAACATTTCAAGTTAGAAATAGTCTATGTTTCTCTTTTAAGCCATTCAAAAAGCGATTTTCGCTTTAAAGCTATTAATTCTAATTAAAAAGAGAAACATTGTGAAAAATATATATATATATATATATAATTTTAATAACCCTTCACAATTCAACTTAAATCACAAATATAAGTAATATGGCTATGCGCCTTAAATGTTAATATATATTTTGATATCACACATATTCCTGTTTAAATAAGTTAAATCGAACTATGAAATCAATGTTCTAAATAATTCATTTTCAAATATTGGTTTTGTGGCTGTAAGTACTTAAATCTTACAACAGGTTTAATTTCTAAAATGTTAAGTATGTTTAAAAGGTAAATATAAATTGTAAATCAGATGCGCGCACAAATGTCGATAAACAAATGGAAAATATTAAATTAGAAACATAATTAAATTACATTATCCTTTGAATTACTAGTTTAATTCGATAATTGTCACAATATTTATATTTCAGTTTAACCATATATTTAATAATGTGGTATATTTGTACAATGTACAATTCCATATATACAATTAACGCCAGTTAATTCGCCCGATGAATAATTCGTAATTCGTGATAATTAGTTCGAAACCAATCAGTATATAATAATGATTGTTAATTATTTTAATTATCAATTTCTGTTAATCTATATATATAAAAATGAATGTATGTGTGTGTGTGTGTGGTCTGTTTGTCCTTTATGCCTGACCAAACCACTCATTGGAACGCCATGAAACTTTGGGAAGTTATTTAGTATAGTACTGGGAAGGTTTCTAGCAAATAAAATTTTTGAAATAACTTTTCGCTTTAAAATAATCAAGATAAATATTCTAATTTATCTGTTATAATTCAACAATCTGCTCTAAATATTATCATGATGATACGATGATTTTGTAATGTAGAAAATTAGGAAAGACAAAATTCAGGATGACACGGCAATTTATTTGAGACAAGAATAATGATACAATTCCAAGGCAAGATACTATTCCTTTAACTTCCAATTACCGAGGGAACCAATTAATATTGATTTTATTCAACTTATCGAGTATTTTTAAAGGGACCGGGAAAAAATGTTCACTTTATCGAGAGATTCGTTAGACAAACCTTTACTCGGGTAAAACCCGGGCGAAGCCGGGTACGTCCGCTAGTATTATATATGTAGTATATTGTTTTCTCATTACCTGTGTCCAATACGAATTAATCCCCTTCTACTATATTTAAATGTGTAGAAAAATGCATTTCAGGTAAAATTATATCTATATTATCCTAGTAAATGAACAATTAGGAATATCTTTTAATAGCATTTTAAACTTTAAAATATTAATATTACTATAATAAAAATGCCACTTTTGCATATTTTATAAATATCACTTTATATTTTTAATGAAACTCTTTCTTTCGTAGGCCTAAATATAATTTCAAAATTTTGATTGAAGCCACCTTTTAAATTGATATCTAGTTTTCTTTACAGGCAAAGGACCCTTTTTAAGTTTTCTCTTTGAATTGAGAGTTATAAATGATCCAACATGTGAATGCTGTCTAGATGTTGAAACACCAGAGTGTTGGCCCTTTGACTAATCAAATTGTATTTGCTTACTTTGACATAATGCCATCTTTCTGTATATACTCAATCTTATGAAAACTTTGGCAAGTTTAGAGCTATTTGTACACAAATTTATAAATCACTACTAATTTATCGTGTAAATAATTATAATATAGCACAATAGTCTGTGATAGACTTCGTGCTTCTGTAATAATAAAATAAAAAATATCTAGTTTTCATTTTTGAGTGAGAAAATTTAAATAAAATTATAGTGCCATCCGAAGGTTGTCAGTTATAGAATTCCATCATGGGGCTTCATCTTTATTACCATGTAGCTTACTCCTACTCGAATGGATAGTTCATAAATGGTACCAGCACTAGCGGAAGAGGATCGATACCTCATTAAACATACTAAGAAAACGGAAACTTGATTGGATAGACCATTTGCTAAAACATGACATCCTATTAAAAAGCTTGATTGAAGGACGCATTGAAAGCATTAAATCAAAGGGATGTCCACAGACAACATTTGTCAAACAGCTGAAGAATTAAGATGGATAATTGCCTGGATTAGGATATTTAATCGAGATTTCTGAAATCTCTCTCATGTTTACTTCTGTGAAAGGACAGAAATACTCGAAAGCTCGGCTATATAAAAAAACCTTACAAGAAACTCTTCCGCCTCACGATATTCTACTTTTTATAATATGGAATATTAAGCCTATAGAGGTCTTAGCAACAACAACAACAAAAAGCCTTTATTTAGGGTCACTGACCCTATACAGGATTCACCAGAGGTATGCATAAGAACAAAGCAGTGAGACAAAGGAAACAACGATATAGACAGAAGAAAAAGATTTTAAAAAAAAGAGAAAAAAAAACAAGAAAGAGAAAGAGGGAAGCAAGAAAAACAACACAAAAAGAGTAGCAGTAAGAAAACGAGGAGTGAGTGTCACTTGGCCTTCTTCTGAGATATGGACTAGTGGAAACCATAAAACGCCGTAGCAATATACTTATTCTGAGTCATATTGTCAATTATTGATGGGAGTGAAGCACAGAGTTGCCCAGTTTTGAGCATAAGGGTTCTTCTTTCAGAGTAGAGCAATCAAAAATATAGTGAGTGATTTCATTTTTTTTAGTTTTGAATTACAGAAGGTACAAATCGGGTCCTCACCGCAAAGCATCTTGGTGTGGTTTTCTCTAAAAAAAACTTGAAAGTATTCTAACTTGTGCGAGTAGTCTTACAACCGGGAAAGGAAAATCCACTAAAAGGTATCCCTCCGTCATGAAAGATATGTGAATGTCTTTGTAGTGAGAGTATAGCTTAGATTTATCCATTCTTGTAAGGTCGTTTTGTATAGATTGGTCTGCCGCTGTTTTTAAGAGCCCTGTAATTATAGAGGTCTTATCAAGCAGTTGAAAACTAGGGCTGTGGATCGATAATTTTAAAGGAGTCTGAATGAGGAGGTATACCAGTCTCTCTCTCTCTCTCTCTCTCTCATAGGACTGATTGACCTAAAACAGAGCTCACTCTACTCGCGCGTCCTTGATGTCATTAATCTACCTTCTTCTTGGTTTTCTACTCTTCCTGTATCCTCTTTCGTTTATCCCCAAGAACCAAATCAACTCCCGAAGATTCCTTTAGAACATGGTCCGCATATCCCATATGCTGCCGTTTTTTTTTATCAAAGAGCACACAGTTCTGACTCCCTTCCAAACATCTTCATTGGTGACTCTGTCAGGCCACTTTATATTCTGTACTCGTCGTCTCTAGTACCACAGGTCAATACATTTTTAAAATCTGATTTTTTTTACCCATTTATACAGGTTTCACAAGTACAGGAAACGTAACAGCCCATTTATAGCATTTCAGGAATTTTGTCTTGAGCTTGTGTCAGACTTCTCTTTATAAATTCCATATACACTAGAACCTCCATGAATGGATACCCTCTCTAGAGAATAGTTTGCATCACCAAAATGAACATTTTTCCAATTAGAAGCTTTCCGGTAAGAGGCATCTCTCTCTCTCGGCCGTGCGGCTACGCGGTGCGCGAGCTCCGCGTTCTTCGGGCATGGAGGGCAAGAGGATGGAAGTCAACAACCTCATCTTTTCTTCTTCTTCTTCTTAAAAAAAAAAAATACACTTCCTTTCTTTCTCAAAAAAAAAATCAATATTTTTATTTCGATCAATTTTTGGCCGTGTTATGAGAATTATCATACCTTTTTATGTATGAAGATTTCATTCATTGTAATTTTCTCTTGCATCGATATTAATAGAATTTTTATTGCTAAAGCTGCAATTCCACGGTGGGCTAAGTAACATTTCGACGATATAGAGTGGGGTCTAAATCTCTTTAATTCGGATCTCATCACATGTAAAATATTTATTTTAATATTTCCTTAAATATATTTAAGATCACGCGTGAATTTAAAATCTTTTTATCTCCAATCTACATTATGTGAATATAAACTACTTAATATGTATATACAGCGAGTTTAAAGTAGAAAATCAGTGTAGGCACCAAAAAAGTACACATGCAAAAATACATATAAAGTAAGCACATACCTTAAGTATGTGTGGTACATATAGCAAATATAAAGTATATATAAATCAAGAACAAAATAAATATTGGAAATATAAAATACATATACTCATGGACAAAACTTAAGGAAATGGAAAGTCTTTGATGTCGCCGGTCGTCTATTTTTTTTTAAGGAGAAAGAGGTGATTTTGTTCATACTTGGTTATCTCGTGTGTCTTCAATAAAGGTCACTGTAATATCTTTCAGAGTTAATGTCTGAATCCCGATTCACATGCTAAAAATAATAACTTCTTAAGTTTTGTCCATGAGTGTACTGATAAGAAAAAAAAATACATCAAGAAAATTTATATTACATATACGCAGCAATATTTTAAGCGCAAAATGTCTGTAAAATGAATATATAAATACAATTGAGATGGAGCATATAAGTGCATATAAGACTAAATCGATAAACAAACTAAGCGTTTGCAAATAAATTTTCAGATGTTCAAAATTTTAGATGTTCAAAAGAGAGAGAGAGATTATCTGTATTTACATATGTTCAAAATTCCCTGTCGCATGTACGGTAGGCCTAACATACGCTACAATATTACTTTTATATCTGATGTAATTAGATACTAAGCGAGATAAAGAATATGAAAAATACCGCAATTACGCAAATTCAATATATTTAATAAAAAAAAGTTCTTTAAATTACTTTCACCTAAAAGCAATTTTAAAAATTTAATTTGTGCCTTTAATTTGTTTTGTTTTCGCGGAAACGAATTCCAGTCCAGCACACAACCAAAATAATGCCATTTATTCTGTGAGAGGTAAATTAAATGTTGACCAATGACCCTATTAATTCGGAACGGAGAGAAAACTTTTTCTTTCTTTGCTTCCAAATAGTTATGTAGTCAAATTAAAGAGAAAGAATATTTGGTACACTTTTGGTCGAACTTTTAACTATTGAAATAAGTTTTTCTTATATTTAAAGAATTAAAAGAAAATTGATTATTTTTTTAGTCCAATTTTAACATTCTTTGTGCAATTAGTTCTCTCCGTGGATTAATTAATATTGAAATTAATTAGGAAATGTTTACCACTTTAAACAATTAATTGTATTTTAATTTGAATATATTTAAATAGTTAACACATTTTTTCTCTATAACGAAAAACGCTATATATATTTTTTTTTTTGAAAATAGAGCATTGGTGTCTGAAGCTAATGCATTATATAAAATTCACCAATAATTTAAGGTTTGTTTGTGAATTTCACAAACTTTTAAAAATGTATTTCGCCCAGAAACTCGCTGTGTAAATCTCTCATCACAAAATACATATACAAGTATTATATTAAAACTTTGATATTGGTATCTATCTCTCATTACTTTGTACTCTATTTGGTTCCTATCTTTTTAGTGTGTTTAAATCATTAACTTAAAGAAGTGTATAAGGAAAGGTCTAAGCAATATGTGTATCATATACGTATATATATATATATATATAGGGTATGACTTCGATTTAGCGATAGTGATTTATTGATGTCCTCATACACTCACACAATTTAGCGATATCATCATTGGTGTCTGAAGCTAATGCATTATATAAAATTAACCAATAATTTAAGGTTTGTTTGTGAATTTCACAAACTTTTAAAAATGTATTTCGCCCAGAAACTCGCTGTGTAAATCTCTCATCACAAAATACATATACAAGTATTATATTAAAACTTTGATATTGGTATCTATCTCTCATTACTTTGTACTCTATTTGGTTCCTATCTTTTTAGTGTGTTTAAATCATTAACTTAAAGAAGTGTATAAGGAAAGGTCTAAGCAATATGTGTATCATATACGTAATCACAGGGTAATAAGACCAAATCCAAATAAATAAATAGTGTGTGACATTTCGGTAACAGCGTTGTTACCATCTTCAGTACTTTTGTCTGAAGATGGTAACAACGCTGTTACCGAAACGTCACACACTATTTATTTATTTGGATTTGGTCTTATTACCTTGGGTTTATAATCTATAATCCAAATTATGCCTTATCCTGTATCACATAATAAGAATCTCGTTATTGCAAGGTGTGTATTTTTGAAATTGATAATCATTTTTTTAAATACCGTGCAAAGAATATGTAATAAGTATGCTCAACTACAGCTAAGTCACTTAGGTTTATCCCGCTCTCGTTGGCAGGTTCAGTGGATGGTCCTTCAGACTCAGGAGCTATAGAACCCCGCAGAGATGGATCGTTAACTGCTGTTAGAAGTGACGCTGCCTCCACGTCCCCGGGACTTGTATTTCTTCACTTTGCCGGTTTTCACATTATAATCCTGTCAGCTGCACCTCAAAATGCACCCTGCATATATGTATTGTGATGAGGTCCTGTTGACTCTTGTAGAATACTGTCGACTAAAACTGTGGTGAGGTATCCAGTCGACTTAAACTACGGTGTGAGTCCCTGTCAACTCTCGCTATAGTGTGTTGACCGAGAGGAACAGTCAGGATGGGGAGTTTTCCAGTACCTCTCTGCACCTTGGAAGACCTTTAAAAGTTCTCACAAAGTACAGGCAGTCGTGGTCGAGGCAGAGTGGAAAGCTTGGGAATGTCCATACACAAAAAACGAAGACACAGTTGCACTAAGAAAGTTCCGTGAACAGATAAAAGTTGAGCTAGGAGCGAAAGATGGTAATAGAAGAGTTCTTACTGGTCTCTCTCTCTCTCTCTCTCTCTCTCTCTCTCTCTCTACATGGTGGATGAGGAGGACCTTGGTGACAACCGACGAGGGCTTGCGCTGATGGTGAACTGACTGTATTTTTGGCTAGTACGGAGGCTTTATATACCTTTTCTAAGAAAGGGGGTTTGCATTTCACCAGATGTGAAGAGCGTGGATCGTCTGGCGAAAATTCTAAACTGGCGCCGTCCTGGCAGTTTCCAATCTATCTTTAGATGTTGTTTTGTGACTTCCATCTATCTCTAATTTAGACGTTTTCGACTTCTATCTCTTTAGCTCCACTCTTAATCTATTACAGAGTTTTATTTATTTATCCTCAGTTTGTACAAAGTACATTACATATGATGATGTAATGGCACATGTCAATCATGCGTATAATCATTTACAGATGTGTTTCTATTATACAACATGAAAATCTTGTTATAAGTTATATACAATATGGGGTTGTTGCTTTAAATTACCATATATATATACACACTCATGGACAAAACTTAAAGAAGTTGTACCTTTTAACATGTATATCGGGATTCAGACAATAACTCTGAAAGATATTACAGTGACCTTTATTGAAGACACACGGGATAGCCAAGTGTGAACAAAATTGCCTCTGTCTCCTTAAAAAAAAAAAAAACAGACGACCGGCGACATAAAAGTCTTTCCACTTCCCTGAGTTTTGTCTGTGAGTATGTATATATGTAAAAAGTAAGCTCATGTTTAAGGTCATTACCTCATAAGCGGCCTGCCACCATTTCTCTGCCTAGAGAAGAAAACCTTTGGAAGGAAAGTCAGCATTTCTATCAAGGCACCCTTTCCCAAGCGGCAAACTCTTTATAAAAGGTCAGGAGCCGCAAAATAATAATAATAGTAATAACAATAATAAACCAACTCCTCATATTCCGCTACTCACAACGGACGATCTTTTTGAAGCTACTTTAACCGCGCGCGCGCGCGAAGTTTTAAATTTCTTTCTCTAAATATATTTTCAAATTACTTTTTAAAATCTAATAAACAATGATTAGAGTGTCACCATATTTAGTTTTTTTTTCTAAATCGCCAATTTTAGTGCCCATAACGATTAGAGACGAACCCCCTTGTATCTTCAGAGAGGTCACCTCTGGTTAGTAATGGCGATACCCTTGACCAGGGCGATCTCTTGACAGGTGCTGTGTACAGGTGTAGGATGTATAAGCCAACTGTCTCTATATGTAATTAGAACTTGTATTCAGCCAAAAATAAGATATTAAAAAAAAATCTCGGGCCTTTTAATCTTGCAACGCTAACAAATCGAAGATTTGTTATCTAATGATTTGTAAAGCTATATCTTGATGAGAGTATACCTCATAGAGAGAGAGAGAGAGAGAGAGAGAGAGAGACAATTGACAATTGACATATTTTTATTGACATCTTGTCAATACATGTAAAGTGCACAGTCCGCACTAATTATAAGAAAATGAGAAATTTATAATGAGGATGATGGTTATAATAAAAAATGATTTTAAAAATGATTAAAAAATACAACTATGTACATGGCGCCTCTGCCACCGCTGCAGAGTTTGATGGAAGATCGCCAATGGGTCCCCAGAGATACCACGCATCTCGCGATCTACGAAGAAGACGTAGATGGCATGCTTTGCCGCTGAGGAGATGGTGATGGCGTGGTTCTCGAGGTTCACCGCGAAGATCCAGGATTGCAGGTCCGGCGGCCGCCCGATGATGGAGAACACCTCTCGGATGAGAGGGCGGACGGCGCTGCAGGACCAGTAGCGATGAGCCAGCGACAGGTCGCTGGAGCCGCAGGCGATGCAGACGGGCTGGCTCGACGCCGGGTGCCCCGGATGAGGCAGGGCGTGCAGGGCTAGCCGCAGAGCGATGTCCGCTGCATGGCCCCCGAAGGAGCAGCGACGGAGAGATGAGAACGCCAGGCTGGTGGAGGGCACGTCGACGACAGGCGCCCAGCGCCGGAGATACCGCGAGATGGGAACGGCGGCCAGGCGGGGACGCTCCAACATGCGACGCGCAGCACCACGGCTTCCTCCAAGGTCCGCTCCCTGTAGACGCTCGTCGCGTTGTCCGCCACCAGGCGTTGGCAAAATGCCCCAAGAGCAGCTGCATCTTCGCAGGCGCTTCTTGTAAGCCTGGCGATGGGCGGCGGAGCAGGGCCTGCCAGGTCGCGGACGCGAACTCCTCTCCATCTAGAGGGAGCCCGAAGCGATGGCGTCGCCAGGAACCTGCAGGCACCGACGAGGGGCAGGTTCAGTAGAGTGGGAGCAGGCAACACCCGATGGTTCAGGCCCAGGATGGAGGAGGCCTGCCCCCATAGATCCAGCAGCCGGCGGCGGCGAGGCAGCAACCAGGAACCCGAGGACAAGGGGGTCATCCAGGCTCCAGACTCCACCAGCCAAGAGTAGGCGTTCTTGCCTCCATTTCTGGATGCAGCCTGGACCCCCTTGAAGCAGGCGAGCTGGAGTTGGGTCCTGATGTCGAGCAGTCCTACGCCACCGACGGACACAGGACGTGCCAGTAGACCTCCCGGGAGCCAGGCGGCGCGATGGCAGGATCCCCAGACGAACCGCGTCAGCCTGGCCTGCAGTTTGGCGATAGTGGCATCACCGGGCAGGTAGCCGTGCAGATGGTGGAGCACCGCCGCCAGTACTAGCGAGTTGGCCGCTCTCGCCCGCCCCACCAGGGAGAAGCCGCGGACAAATGGGGACCATCTGGAGATCGCCCTCTCCAAGATGCCCAGCAGGTGATTTTCCTGGACCGAGGTTCCATGGCCTGATGTTATTTCGCAGCCCAGCACCGTGATGGAGGATGCGGACCACGAGATGCCCAGCGGAGAGTCGGCACGGTCCCTCCAGGCGCCGCACCACAGTCCTTTACTTTTCGGGAAGTTGACGCTGACTCCCGACGCACGCCGGAATTCGTCAAAGATGGTCTTGACTCTCTCAAACTGCCAATCCTCGCGGATCAGCAGGAGAATGTCATCGGCGTACGCCAGGACGTTCCCTCTTCCGAGGATTCTCTCCAAGTGGCGCAGGAGGGGACCCGTAAAGATGGAGAAAAGGGCTGCGCTGCAGGCACAACCCTGCCGAAGCCCTCTGCGCATTTTGAATGGGCGGGTGAAGTTTCCATCCACCTTGATGGTAGCGTCGGCCTCCGCGTAGAGCAGGTGGAGCCATTCCATGAAGGGCGGAGGCAGGCCGATGATGCGTAGCTGGGAGGCCAGGAACTCTCGGTCCACGTTGTCAAAGGCGGACTGCAGGTCGGTGGAGATGACTGCCAGCGGCGTCTTGTTCTTGAAGGCCTGGGCCACCTCGTCAGACACGCACGCGATGTTCCAGGAGGGACATCTTCCCGGAACTGCGTATGTCTGGCAATCCGGCACGATAGCTGGAAGGTGGCGACGTAGACGACCCAGAAGAACGCCGCTGACGATTCTGTAGTCCGCCGTCGGAAGTGATATGGGCCGGTAACCGCTTAGGCCCGGACCACCGTGCGCTTTGGGGACGAGGCAGATGATATTCCTCCTCGATGATTCTGGAAGAGTCCCGCGAAGCTTGGATTCGGCGAGGACTTGATGTATGGCTCCACCGAAGAAGTCCTCGAAGCCCTTGACAAGCTCGCAGGGTATGCCATCCCAACCAGCCGCTTTCCCTTGAGGCAGACGGCTGATGGCAACTTCCACCTCATTCAAGGAGATATCTGCTCGATGAAGCGGGTCACTGTCCTCCAGAGTGATGCACTCAGTAGCTCCCTCCAAGAACCCAGCGATGTCCTCCGGGCTGCAGGTAGAGCCGTTGAAGCGCTCTCTGAAGGAGTTGAAGACGTAGCGTCTCAAGCTCTTTCCCTCGAAGAGGTTCCCCTGGGCGTCGAAGACGGTCGTCAGTTCCGCGCGGTGTTGTCGGACACGCAGGGCACGCCCAAGTTCAGGCAGTGAAGGGTAGTCCGCCTCCACGGTCTCAGCTTCGAGCCTGGAGCGAAGAAACCGACTTGCCCTGGTGACGTAGTCCTCATCTTCAACGCGGGGAACGTAGAGGCACTTGATGTCTTCAACGAGTTCCCGCTTCAATTTTCCCCATTTTCCCCATAGATCTCCAGTACGGATGCCTTCGATTTCCTGCGAAGCTTCACTAAGAAGCGCCTCAATCCTCTCGATGACTGGCGCTGAGCGCAGTAGCGCGGAGATGGATGGCGCAGGCGGTGAAGGGGGATCCCCCACTTGGAGAAGAATGGCACGGTGGTCCGAGTTGCGGTAATTGAGGGTCCAGTAACGGGTGACGCGCCCAGAGAGTCTTGATGGTATAAGAGAGAGAGAGAGAGAGAGAAATAGAGGTAACCCGGGCTCCTACTATAGTAGACGTATCAATATAAACTGATTTTTTTCTCCAATATAGCCAGAACATAAAATATAATATTCGTAAGCTATTAATGAGTTTGATTGTTTCTTAATAAAGTGCTCCCCCATGTATAAATTTCTTTAACACAAAGCAATAACGCGCCATCTATACATATAAAATAAAAGGATTTAAAAGCGCGAATGTTTCTTTTATACATAAAACGAACTTCTACTGTCCTAACTGCGATGAAAAAATATATTGGGAGGGCTTGGCTCATCAGTGGTGAACCCAGTGGTGGATTAAATTGGCGAAACCGCTGGGAGGGTTCACCACTGATGAGCCAAGCCCTCCCAATATATTTTTTCATCGCAGTAAGGACAGTAGAAGTTCGTTTTATGTATAAAAGAAACATTCGCGCTTTTAAATCCTTTTATTTTATATGTATAGATGGCGCGTTATTGCTTTGCGTTAATTTATTCCTAATGACCTTGTCTTTATAGTTTGCTGAAGAGCATTGCTCGAAGCAAATATTTGAATATAATTCTACTGCCCTATAAGCTTATGTCCATAGTTTACTTGAAAACCATTTCTAAGATTCCATCCTTCAGTGTAGCATATAAAAGCAGAATGGTCCAATACAATATTAGAGCTCTGAGAAGCGGTCTGGTGGATTAAATTGGCGAAACCGCTGGGAGGGTTCACCACTGATGAGCCAAGCCCTCCCAATATATTTTTTCATCGCAGTAAGGACAGTAGAAGTTCGTTTTATGTATAAAAGAAACATTCGCGCTTTTAAATCCTTTTATTTTATATGTATAGATGGCGCGTTATTGCTTTGTGTTAATTTATTCCTAATGACCTTGTCTTTATAGTTTGCTGAAGAGCATTGCTCGAAGCAAATATTTGAATATAATTCTACTGCCCTATAAGCTTATGTCCATAGTTTACTTGAAAACCATTTCTAAGATTCCATCCTTCAGTGTAGCATATAAAAGCAGAATGGTCCAATACAATATTAGAGCTCTGAGAAGCGGTCTGGTGGATTAAATTGGCGAAACCGCTGGGAGGGTTCACCACTGATGAGCCAAGCCCCCCCAATATATTTTTTCATCGCAGTAAGGACAGTAGAAGTTCGTTTTATGTATAAAAGAAACATTCGCGCTTTTAAATCCTTTTATTTTATAAATTTCTTTATTACCATTAAATGTGATTAGATTTTACTTTGTTTATAATATTTTCATTTTCAGACTCCATGTATAAGACTACATATTATTGACTGTATTGACTCATCCATTGATGAGCTCTACTCTTCCCCGGCAGACACCATCAAAAATCTCAAGCTTTACAAGCTTGATACCTTAGTGTGATTGAGTGGAGATAAGAAAAGAAGAAGATGTATAAGACTATATCTCTTAATTAAGGCATTTGTGTGAGTGTGAAATATAGTGTTCGTCTATAAGAATGGGTAACCATATTCTAGCTAATGTTGGCGAGTTTCACCATGGCAACTTTTATTCTATATATCGGAGAATTTATTTATTCTACCAAGATTTCAATGGGGAGATGTCTGAGGAGGATGCAAGCAATGTCTACAGCGGTGTTCAGAGATGTCTGCCCCAACGCCATCCTGCAGTGTCTACAGAGACGTCATTCATCTACCAGAGGAGTCATTTGGATTTGAGTGGAGTCTACATCGATGTCATCTGTTCTCAATGGCGTTATTGGTTGACTGAGGCGTCTACAGCAGCTAGTACAACGGTGTCTACAGAGGTGAGTCAAAAAAAAAATCCTTAAACTCGCGGAATTGCTCCCAGGCCAGAATTCTTCCATTTTCGATTCACTCTGAAGATGATATCGAACTGCCTTGACGTTATCAGCCATGGAATATTTTTCTAATTTAAGAATATTCTCCTTTGTAATTAACTAGAGAAACAACCTGCGGCTCTTCGCCTGAGATCTTCCCAAGCAAATGTTTACAATATATTATTTATAACGATTATATCATTAATCATTTTATCGATGGTGGGCATTTTAACCCTAAAATTTTAGTCGGGAAGTAACACATTGCACTTATATTCTCATGTTGTGTTATACACCCATACCTCGCTTTGCGTCTGGGGTTACGTTCCAAAAAAACACGACGCAAATTGAAACGACGCAAAGTGAAAATATGTGAAGGCGCAATCAAAAACAAAGTGTAACGGCAGCTGGCATGCCTATATAGTAAATTATCAGTGAACACATATTTATCACTGATGATACTCTGTTCAGTTGCCTTTTGACTGTTTGTAATATCTACCACATGTAAACATATGTCTTATAATTAATATGCTATATCTGATGTTGGCCTAAAAGAAATAAAGTATTTCTTTTTAAACTTCCAAATACTTCTTGCTTATTAACGTCAACAAATACGAGGACGTTACATGGTGGCAGCGGCAGCGGCGCTTGTAAACAACACCACGTGGTAAGAACAATTTATTAATTCCCAATTTCTTAAAGTATTTCAGAACATCTCTAATTGCATGTTCAAATAAAATTCAAATTGCATAAAAATATATACAAAATAATTTAATTTACAAGCAAGAAGAAATAAGTGTATTTTTAGAAAAAAAAAAATTACAATAACAACAACATGGCGGATAATGCTATTCGACCTCCAAAACAAATAGGCCTAAACGAACTAAACAAAGAGGGCTGGGAATCTTGGCTTGAAAGCTTTGAATGGTATGAAATTGCTACCCAATTAAGTAGCAAAGCACCAGAGGTACAAGTTGCTATCTTTATGGCTGCAATGGGACGAGAGGCTCAAAATATTTTTAAATCTTTCAACTTAAATAATGCAGATAAAAATAATCTGAGCATTGTAAAAGACAAGTTCAACAACTATTTTTCTCCAAAGCTGAACACTACAATTGAAAGATTCAAATTCAATCAGATGAAACAGAAAGAAGATGAATCATTTAATGATTTTCTGACTAGGATCAAATTACAGATAGCAAACTGCAAATATGCTGTCATGTCTGATGAACTACTTAAAGATCGAATAGTTGTAGGAATTATCAACAATGAAATAAGAGAAAGACTTCTTAGTGAGGCTGACCTTAATCTGGAAAAAGCCACACAAATTTGCATAGCATGTGAAAATGCCACAAACCAAATGAAACATGTACTATCCGACTCAGACAAACAAGTTGCTGTGACAAAGGTGAACAGTAAGAAGAGGGAAGATAGAAAAGAGCCGAAGAAAGAAAATACCACTAACCAAAGTCACAAAATAATAGAAAACTGCAGAAATTGTGGTAGATCCCACAAAATCAACCAATGTCCGGCATATCAAAAGAGATGCAACAAATGCAAGAAACTCAACCATTTTGCTAATCTTTGCAGATCCAAGAACACAAATTCATACAAAGTCAAACAAATTGTTGGGTCACCAGAACCTGAAATGAATCAAGAATTTGTAATCCAGTCAGTTGAAAACACCAACCTGACCGAAGATTGGTATGAAGAAGTAAAAATCAAAGGCAAAAAGGTAAACATGAAACTAGACACAGGTGCACAGTGTAACGTGTTGCCACTCAGTCTGGCAGGGAGATTAAATCTGGAAATCCAAAGGTCTCCAGTAAAAAGTTTAATTTCCTTTTCAGGACATCGAATTCCTGTCGAAGGACAAAGTCTAGCAATGTGCATGGTGAAAAACATGACTGCCTACATACGTTTCATCATATCCAGAGATAACACATGTCCCATCCTAGGCAGACAAACCTGTTCCAATTTAGGTCTTGTCAAGCGAGTAAACACCTGTCAAGCAATGACACAGGAATACCAAGAATTATTCGAAGGGATAGGATGTTTGAAAGGATATG
This sequence comes from Cordylochernes scorpioides, assembly GCA_030710605.1. Lineage (NCBI taxonomy): Eukaryota > Metazoa > Arthropoda > Arachnida > Pseudoscorpiones > Chernetidae > Cordylochernes > Cordylochernes scorpioides. The sequence continues at coordinate 19,566,763 of CP092868.1, forward strand.
AATACGAGGCAAAGTTTCAGACTTCGGACATGAACATGCAAGTAAGACCACCCAGACCTATTCCTCTATCTATTAAAGAAAGTGTAAAGAAAGAACTTGAGGAAATGGAAGACAATGGGATTATAAAGAAAGTAAATTACCCTACCCCCATCTCCAGTCAGATGGTTATAGCAAAACAGAAAGGAAAAATACGTATATGCATTGACCCATCGGATATCAATAAAGTAATTCTAAGAAGCCATTTCCCATTACGGACTTTTGATCAGATTGCAGTAAACCTGCATGGTTCAAAATACTTCACAAAGTTGGATCTGAAGAAAGGATACTGGCAGATCAAAGTAGCCCCCAACTCACAACGCTACTTTACCTTCAGCACTCCGTGGGGAAGATATATGTTCTTGAGAGTTCCCTTTGGAATTAAAACTGCTCCAGAAATATTCCAGAAAATCATGGCAGACTTACTCCAAGACCTTGAGGGTACAGAAAATTCAATGGACGATATCCTGATTCATGCTCCGGATCCACAGACCCTGGAAATAAGGACAAGAGCTGTACTACAGAGGCTTAAAGAAAATGGAATCAAACTGAATAGAGATAAATGCAAATTTCAACTTCAAGAAGTCCAATTTTTAGGTCATATTGTCACGACAGAAGGCATTAAAATTGACCCTGAGAAAGTGCGTGCAATAGGAGAAATTAAGTCACCGAGCAACAAGCAAGAACTACAACGTCTCTTAGGAATGGTACAATACCTGAGCAGGTTCATCCCTAACCTTGCAGAGAAAACCAAAAACATGAGGTTACTTTTGAAAAAAGATACACCTTGGCTATGGGACGAATCTCTCGATTGTGATCTCTTAGAGATCAAGACTTTGCTCAGAACTGCACCAACTCTGAAATTCTTTAACCCCAACGGAAATCTGACACTTTCAGTAGACGCCAGTTCGTATGCCCTTGGAGCGGTTCTATTACAAAACGGAAAGCCCATAGCTTATGCTTCATCAGCTCTCAACTCCACTCAGCAGAACTACGCTCAGATAGAAAAGGAAGCACTTGCCATCAAATTTGGATGCGACAAATTCCATCAACTCATTTATGGCAAAACTGTTGACGTCGAGACGGACCACCGTCCTTTAGAAACCATATTCAAGAAGCCGTTAAGCAAAGCACCCCCGAGGCTCCAGAGAATTTTTCTACAGATACAACAATATGATCTCAGGATTAAATACAAGAAAGGAAAAGAACTGCTAACAGCTGATCTACTAAGTAGAGACTGCTCATATGAAGACACCTACTTGGAAGAGAACTTTGAAGTACTGATGACCACCCCGACAAATAAGTCAAGCTATGAGGAACTGCAAGCTCTTACAAAAGAGGACCAAGAACTACAAGAACTAAAAAACCTAATCTTATATGGCTGGCCAAACTACAAATCAGCAGTCCCTGAAAGCTGCAAGAAATACTGGCCATATAGAGATGAACTCTCGACAAACGAAGACCTAATCTTCAAAGGTAGCAGAGTCTTCATTCCGCTAAGGTGGAAAGCAAAGATACTCAAGTTAATCCACGAAGGACACCAAGGAACAAACAGCTGCTTGAGAAGGGCCCGAGACTCAATATACTGGCATGGCATGTCCCAAGACATCATCAACACAGTAGAAAATTGTAGGACTTGCCAAGCGAATCAGAGGAACAAGACAAAAGAACCAATGATCATAAAAGAGATACCGAGTCTTCCTTGGGAGATAGTCGCAGCTGACATTTTCTCAATAAAAGGAAAAAATTACCTGTTAATAACTGATAACTACTCTGGATTCATTGATTTCAAAGAAATGAAGACAATGAACTCTGCAGAAACTATTGAATCTCTTAAAAAATGGTTTAGGGTACATGGAATTCCCAGACTCCTGGAAACTGATAATGGACCAAACTTTACGTCCAGAGACTTTAAAGACTTTCAAAAGAAGTGGTTGTTCGACCACCAGACATCAAGTCCTCTATATCCTAAATCAAACGGATTAGCAGAGAGAGCGGTACAGACAGCCAAGAACCTCATCAGGAAGTGTTTGGATTCAGGACAAGAAGTGGAACTAGCACTTTTGAACTTTTACAACACTCCTAGAGATGGTCTTCCTTCACCAGCTCAGTGTCTGTTCAGTCGCAGGACCAGAACCCTCCTTCCCACTAGCACTCATCAGTTGGAACCAGAAATCCAAAAGGGACATACACAAAACCTAAGAAATAAGCGGGAGAAGCAGAAAACACACCACGATAAGACAGCAAAGACAACCCAAAGCTTCAAGGAAGGTGAAAAGATAATGCTGAAACAGCATCACCGTGAATGGATCCCTGCCAGAGTTACCCAAGAAGTAGCTCCAAGATCATATAAAGTGCAAACACCTACTGGTGAGTACCGCCGCAACAGCTCCTTCATGCGACATACGAATCTGGAGAGTCCAAAGCAACAGCGAAGGAGAATCCCGGAGATCCCCAAGTCAACTCTACCGGAAGGACCTGGCCCGAGCGGTGATAAGGAACAGGCTCAAGTTCCTGAAGAACTCAATACTTCTCCAAGAGCATTCACAGGCCAGGAACCCAGGAGTGATCACCAGAACGCGGAGCACAAGAACGGCACCCTGCCCATTACAACAAGGTCCGGGCGGATCATCAAGCCACCCAAACGATTTGAAGAATGAATTTCTTCAAAGGGGGAGATGTAACGGCAGCTGGCATGCCTATATAGTAAATTATCAGTGAACACATATTTATCACTGATGATACTCTGTTCAGTTGCCTTTTGACTGTTTGTAATATCTACCACATGTAAACATATGTCTTATAATTAATATGCTATATCTGATGTTGGCCTAAAAGAAATAAAGTATTTCTTTTTAAACTTCCAAATACTTCTTGCTTATTAACGTCAACAAATACGAGGACGTTACACAAAGGTGTTGTCATATTTTAGGGAAAAAAAATTCAAAAAAATAAATTAAAGACTCGAATCCAAAACAACGCAACTTCGAAAATCTAACGACGCACAGTGAAAATCAGTAAAAATTAAGCAGCGACGCAATTTCGAAAAAAACGCAAAACGAAACGACGCAAAGCGAGGTATTGGTGTATTCTTTTTATATTTTTGAAACCTTGTTATACTATGAAAATGGCACAAATACATAGAGCCATTATCGAGATCAATTTTTTTTTTGTGTTCGTTTCCATGGGCTTATGTGGTTTATAAGAACTGTTATCAAAAATTGGGAATTTGTTAAGTTTTGAAAACATCAGGCTTCCAGGGTTAAGTTTCTTTTAAATTTTTAAAAATAAATTTATCCATACACACAGATTACACATCAGATAGAACTGATTCAAGGGATTATATTTTATTGAATTTGTGTTTAAATGCAAAAGTTTATCAATTGAAACATTCACCACTGATGAGCCAGGAGGCACTCTTAACCAGTTTTTTTCTCCTATTGAGGTCGCTTTCATATTTACATATATAGCTCTTTGAAATAGTTTACAATTTCATCCAATGGATTTTTACAGTGAGGTTTTGTTACCATGATCGGACCATATAGGTTTAACAATATCCCACACATAGTTTACTCTATTATTCATACGTAGAAAAAAAGGCAACTCTAGCTTTAGTACTTTGTTAAGCTTAGCTAAAACACCTTTATGGCAGATTCAGCTGATTTCAACACTCCTCTCATGGGATGTTACGGATTCGTAGTCGCCCCTGTACTGATGAAGGCCATAGCCTGAAACCATGGTGTATACAGGTTATTGGCTTTTGTCTGAATTTGACAAATTGTTGCTTATTCACTGATCTGAATCTGTGCAGAATAATTAAATGCTCCATTAGAAAAACAAAAATAGTCAATAGATGCATTTTCATTATTTTTTTAAGAGGAAGAAGAACTTTTTTATATTGCATACTAGCCGAATGACCCGGGCAACGCCCGGGTTTTACCCTATTAAATGTACCCTATTCAAATACTATTCGTTACAATTATAAATTGGCGCCGTGGATGTCACTCTTGTGAAACGTCCCGCTCAAACTTTGTGTCTGAGAAGCGATATTTTTATAGAAAGATGATCTGGCTTTTGTTTTCTGCTCGAATGAATGTTTTTCTGTTAGAATTTTGTTCCTGCATACAAAATAATGAACTGGTTTCACCCGTGGTCTCTGCTTTTTGGAATTTTCCCGATATAATTTTGTATCTGATAATCAAACATGATACAGCAATATCATCATCATCATTTTCTGACTAAAAATATATAATTTTAATAATTGATTTATATATTTTTTAAAATAGCCTATCGTCTTCCCTGTATTCTTTTACCTATGTATGGAAATTTTGGTTTGAATTAGTGAACTACTGCGAATTTGTATACCGGACATACAGACAGACAAACAAACATACAAACATTCATTTTTATATATATAGAGATATATACATATATGCCTTTTTAATTAAAGATTTATTTATGGATTGCTCTATTTTCAATACATATATACATATACGGGATAATTTTCGAATGTCGTTCTACAATTATAAGCCGAATTGTATCTATATATATAAAATTGAATGTCTGTCTGTCTGTTTGTCTGTACTCTATAGATTCAAAAACCATACATCCAATCGCCGTGAAATTTTGGGATATTATTAGGTATATCACCGGGAAGGTTTTTGAAAAATAATTTCATGAATATCCTTAGAGTTATTTGCAGATTTGTAGATTTAACTCGCAAGCAGCGCCCCCATTGTGACGATGTTAACAGGTTTTCTTATCACTAAGTTTGTTATCTTAAATATTATTTATCAAAAGTAAGATTATCTCAGGATGACAAGGCAATGTGACACGGGAAAAAATGCTCACTAGATAAAACTATGATTTTCTAATGTAGAAAATTAGGAAAGACAAAATTCAGGATGACACGGCACACAGGGACCGGGAAAAAATGTTCACTTTATCGAGAGATTCAAATTTACGAGTTTCAAATTATCAAAATATATCTTTTTTTTTTTATATAAGTTTTTAGAGAATTGTTTTGACAAATGTTCGCTAGACAAACCTTTACTCGGGTTAAACCTCGGGCGAAGCCGGGTACGTCCGCTAGTTATGAATATACATATACCACCCTCTGATACTTGTGTAATACATTCTGGCCCAAAAGATCAGACCTACCACTTCACTCTAGCTAAGGCACCAACATATTCTCTTTATAAACACAAGGTAAATAAGACCAAATAAATAAATAGTATGTGACGTTTCTGTAACAGCATTGTTATCGAAACTTCACCCACTATTTATTTATTTGGATTTGTTCTTATTACCTTGTGTTTATAATCTACTAGGCGAATGACTCGGCTTCGCCTGAGAAATCCCTTGGGTGCAATTTCCTTCATACTAAAAGTATATCAATAATAAATATTAGAAGTGCCATAGAATAGCAATACAGAAGTAACACATAAACTACAGGAAAAAAGTGTGTGTGATGGCAAAAATTGTATTATATTAGTGTTTAGGTATTTGATTTAATTAATATAGTTGATATAATAATATATATTTATATTATACTAGCCGAATGACCCGGGCAACGCCCGGGTTTTACCCGATTAAATGTTTTTATTCAAATACTATTTGTTACAATTATAAATTGGCGTCGTGGATGTCACTCTTGTGAAACGTCCCGCTCCAAACTTTGTGTCTGAGAAGCGATATTTTTATAGAAAGATGATCTGGCTTTTGTTTTCTGCTCGAATGAATGTTTTTCTGTTAGAATTTTGTTCCTGCGTACAAAATAATGAACTGGTTTCACCCGTGGTCTCTGCTTTTTGGAATTTTTCCCGATATAATTTTGTATCTGATAATCAAACATGATACAGCAATATCGTCATCATCATTTTCTGACTAAAAATATATAGTTTTAATAATTGATTTATATATAGTTTTAAATAGCCTATCGTCTTCCCCGTATTTTTTTTACCTATGTATGGAAATTTTGGTTTGAATTAGTGAACTACTGCGAATTTGTATACCGGACATACAGACAGACAAACATACAAACATTCATTTTTATATATATAGAGATATAATATAAATGAGTTTTAAAAATTGTAAAAAAAAAAAAGCATCGGCCGGGAATCGAACCCGGGCCGCCCGCGTGGCAGGCGAGCATTCTACCACTGACCACCGATGCTTAAAAAAAATGGCCATATTTAGGTATTCATTCCATTCCGGATTAGTCCGCGTAAAAAAAAGTTCTTCAAATGAAAAAAAGAAATAGCCAAAAATACTAATCAAAATGCAGCCGAAAATTTTCCTCAGGTTTATAAAAAGCGACATGCAAAATTTGGTACCAATTGGTTCAGTAGTTTTTGAGTTTATCGCGAAACAGACAGACATTGACTTTTATATATATAGAGATAATCCAAATTGTGCCTTATCATATTCTCTTCATGTATTTATTAAAGGGAAGATGTGTGACATTTTTATATATATATAGAGTATGCAATCATGGGTTTTGTCTAAACTTACCAAAAGTGGTATTGTGGTTAATTCTTTATCCATTACGTTTTGTATTTGGGGTGATGATAAACAAAATGCTTAATTGATAAAGCACAATTTGGATCATAGATTATAATAAAGAAAATAAGACCTAATCCAAATAATTTATTAGTGTGTGACGTTTCGGCAACAACATTGTCACCATCATCACACAATGATGATGGTGACAATGTTGTTGCCGAAACGTCACACACTAATAAATTATTTGGATTAGGTCTTATTTTCTTTTATTAAAATGCTTAATTTTAATGCATTTTAAAAGGGAGAGGTTTTTCTCTTTGGGATACATGAATACCTCCAACTTACTAATATAAATTATGTTGTTATGGTATACTTTATACAAAAAATTCACCACCTTCCCTTTTAATAAATACATGTTTAATAAATTACTTTTAATACAATGCTTTTGTTAAAAATCTCAGGGCAGAATGAGTGATTTACAACTCATTTACGAAAAAAACATATGACCAGCGACATCAAAGACTTTCCACACTTCCTTTGTCCATGAGTGTACTTATATCAATTAGGTCTTGCAATTTTTAATCTTATTTTGCTCTATAATTGCCTCCTATACATCATTTTATTACAATCTTTTCCCGATAAAGGAAAAATAAGGGTTATATCAAATTCCTGGTAAATCCACAAATTATTCAAAAATAAAAGCATACAAAAAAAATAAAAACCCTTGGGTGGAAACTTTTCGACCTTGAGAACCCTGATAAATATTGAGAACCCATTAAACCAAAAGGAGTCTGTACTGTATAGGTTACAATGAATTAAGTTATTTCAAACTACAGTTAAACCTGTCTATAGCACCTGATTTTAAATACGTAGTACGATGCGATTTACATTAAAAGTGACCTGACTATACCATCCCCTTTTTATAGCACCCTATTTTGGTGAGTCCCAAGAGGGGGCGCTATAGACAGGTTTAACTGTACTTTGCCCAAAAATACACAGACACAGGTCAGTAAATTTACCACAACACCAGCTTTAAACAAATTCAGACAAAAAAAAAAAAGCCAATCTACAGGCTATGGTTTCCATAGTACAGGGTAGGCCTTGATTTCATAACATTGTTTTAGAATACTTAGCTTAAACAGTAGTACATCAATAAATTGAATCTGTACTCATGAAGACCATAGTTTAAACCCATGTTGTGGCTGTAATTTATTCAACTAAATCTGTGTATACACTCATGGACAAAATTTGAGGAAGTTGTACCTATTAGCATGTATGTATATCAGGTTTTAGACAATAACTATGAAAGATATTACAGTGACCTTTATTAAAGACACACTAGATAACCAAATGTGAACAACCTCTGTGTATCCTTAAAAAAAATAGATGACTTTCCACTTCCTTCAATTTGTCCATGGGTGTAAAATATAATGTCTTAAACACAAGGTAATAAAGACCAAATCCAAATAAATAAATAGTGGTGTGACGTTTCGGTAACAGCGTTGTTACCATCTTCAGACAAAAGTACCAAATTGTGCCTTATCAATACAATGTCTTGTTGTCTTTTTATACAAGAGAATGGAGAGAGGGGTGTCCCTTCTTTTTACATAGGAATTAATCATTCTCCAGAAAATTTGGGATTGATTTAAGTGTTAAATCGAACAAAACCCATCCACAAACACAAGCTTTCATTAATACAGTGGGCATCTTCAATGGACACATCTGTGAAACAACCCTATTTGTCAAAATGATGTTCTAGCTGCTATAATATCAAGGACCAATTTTTCATTCCAAAATTTGTGGTTACTAAATGAATGACGCAATTTTGTTCACATCTCGTGTGTCTTCAATAAAGGTCACTGTGTATCAAATATCTTACAGAGTTATAAGGTACAATTTGGAATATAGATTAGAAATACCTTGTAATCTTACAGAGTTATTGTCTGAATCCTGATATAATTTTGTTCAGGTGTGTATACAAAGAATGGATGTACTGAAGTTTTGAATGACCACAGTGAGAGAATATATATAAAAGAGAAAGCCCAATAGAAATACAAGGTGGGATTAATAAATAAGGTGATTTATAATTTATTAAAAAAAAAAAAAGAACGATATTAAAAATTAGGACTTGATTTATTCAGAATAATCACCTTGGCTTTCTATACATCGTCTCCATCGTTTTGGCAACTTGTAAATACCCTCTTTATAGGCACTCTTAGGAAGCGTGTGAAAAAAATCTTGCACCACTTTCTGGACATCTTCATCCGAGTCAAATCGCTTTCCCTTTAACTCCTTCTTTAGTAGTCCAAAAAGGAAATAGTCAGAGGGGCTAGGTCTGGACTATATGCAGGATGTTCTAAAACTTCAAAACCTAATTTAATGATTGTAGATACAGTTTTACATGATGTATGCGGCCTTGCATTATCATGAAGGAAGAGAACACCTTTACTAAGCTTCCCTCTTCTTTTGTTTCTTATACCGGGCTTTAGCTTATTTACAAGAATGTCACAATAAAGGTCGCTGTTCATACGTTGCCTTGAGGATAAAAAGTCAAGACAGATTGGTCCATCAACATCCCAAAAAATTGTTAACAAAACTTCACCGGCCGAACGTTGAGACCTGAGGAACATGTAATTCGTCCATTTTTGAACTCGTTAACCCATTTATAAATGTTTTTTTGAGACAAACAACTCTCACCATTGATATTTTTCATTCTTTGGCATATTTGAGATGTTTGAATACCTTCTGCATTCAAGAAACGAATAACTGCACGTTGTTCAAGCGTGGTGCAATTCTTCAAAGGAGCTTCCATTTTAGTTTATTTATAAGTCTCGCGCCGCGTGTGGGAAAAAGAACAGAACACCTTAAATACTGTAGTCTCTCAATGTTATATTTTAATATTCTGTGGTTTAAATTATTTTTGCTTTTTTAATTTTTAAGAAATAAGATAATTCACCTTATTTATTGATCCCCCTTTGTAAGTTAAGTCTTGGCAAACCACATTGTCTGATATTGCCTTCTTACTCAAAGGTTGTTGAATTTATCCCTCAAATCTTGGAACTCATGGATTCAATGCAGAGTCCTCTCTCTCTGTGACTATTTAAATTCCTGGATTCAATTGGCAGTATCTCTCTGATATTGTTTCCACGTCAGTTTGTTGGACTTTCTCTTCAACACCTCCCTGTAGCTCCTGTGTGTTGTGCCTTTGTTATTCTCTCCACCTTGACTGGGATTCATCTCACCACACGTTCAATAAAGTAATCTCTTGTATCAGGCTCTCTTCCAGGGATAATTTTCTTGTTTAAAATTTTTATTCAAATCTCTAGAATGGCATGAAAGCTGATGACCCATCAGCAACTTTTAGTTTGCACAATCAGATCATGGCTGATAAACACAAGGTAATAAGACCAAATCCAAATAATTTGGATTTGGTCTTATTACCTTGTGTTTATAATCTTTAATCTAAATTGTGCCTTATCATCATGTCTTATAATTTATCTACCTGATCCTCCCAGTATACAATTTCACTTTTGTACTGTTTTTTAGATGAGTATTAAGACAATTATTACGAAAAAGTCATCTCCTGAAGGTGCAAACCACTTTTAAAGACAATTATATTGCACACACACAATTTTGTAGGATAAGAAATATATTCCTATTCTCCAAAAAAAAAGTAAGAAACAAAGAAATGAACAGAAATATGTCAATGTTTACAAACAAAATACAAGAAGAGATCAGAATATTTTCAAACATTTTTTATTTATTATATCATCATCATTATTATTATTATTATACTTCCAGAGGATCTTATCATCATCATCATCGTTCCAAAAATGATATTATCATTATCATCATTTAATCCAGCCACTCCTCACCCCCCTAGCAACTACGGCTACAGCAACATACAGCAATGGAATGTTGGGGAAATGGGTTTTTTTGTTTTTTTTTTTATTATTATATCTCAACTAATACAATTTTTTTTTTCAGTAGTGTGTTTGTTTTACATATACAACAGGACTGTGTGTGTTTGTTTTACATTTAGCTGCTGGTTCTTCTTACACATAAATTTTTTGACAACATGTAAAAATTAGAGATTAGAGAGAGAGAGAAAGATAGAGATAAAGAGAGAATATATGTATATAAGAAAATACTACAACGTTTACAATGTAAAAATAGTCTTTTTTTTTTTAAATCCATTTTTTTTTTGTAAAATAATAACTTTTAAAGTATATCTATACTGGTGGTGTGTGTAGTATATTGTATGTTTTGATATATATATATATAATAATCATGTGTGTGTGTGTGTATGTAAATATATAATTCGCTAAAACAATACTTGACAACAATTATTATAAAAAAAAAAAAAAAAGAGAGGAAAAAAAAATGAATTGGCAACAAATAAAATAAAGTCTTTTTTTTTTTTTCTTTTTTAAAAGACTTCCACATTATCTAGATAGTTTTTCTATACAGCGAGTGTACGGTGATACTTTTTTTTTTAAACTAAAAAAATGAGTGTTAGAGAGAGGAGGACATCTTTATTTTTGGATATCGTAAGAAATTGTGCTTTCAGAGAGAAACCAAACAAATGAAGAGGAAAAACAAATAAGAGGGAGAAATGATGGGGGAAATAAAAAAAAAAGCTATATATATATATATAGAATATATTTTAAAATATATAGCCTCAGAGCACAAGTATATATATATATATTTATAAAAAAAGTTTTCAATAGAGTTTTTCTTCATGTACAAGTGTTTTTTGCCAAGAAAGAGAGAGAACAAAGAAAGAAAGTGTGGTGATATAACGGAGAAAGCCCCCGGAGAGGGAAACCGAGAGATATGTGGGGTAGGTAAATGCACAACAGAACAATATGGCACTGGGTGGGGACGTGGTGGCAGCTAGAAGGTGAGGGTGGAGTCGTCCCACTCAAGTTCCCGCTCCTTCGTCAGCCCCCTCTCCTCCTCTTCCGAGCTCTCGTCATGATAGGAGCTGCCCTCGTCAGAGCTCTCCTCTTCCTCCTCTGCCGCAGCCTTTTTGGAGGCCTCCTGGGCCTGCTGCAGTTGCTGCACACATATGCAACTTAGTGTTATATGCAACTTGGCTATTGTATGCAACTTTAAATAGGGTTGGATGATAGGGGCTGTAATTACATGAAGGAAGGGTGACAAATAAATAATGATTCATTCTACTGAACAATCACATGAATAATTTTTCAATCATGAGATTCAATATAGAAGTCAAAAGTTTCTTTCTGGGCTAGCTTTCAAGCCACAGAGGCTCTAATTTCTCATGACCTTATCTACACCTATTACAAGGGCCAGAGAAGAAGAACCTGTGGGTTTGGAAAGCCCAGATTTTAATAAAATGCTGTGTGGAATCCTTCACTTGAAAAAATAGGTATTCTGTTTATATAAAAGAAGCTCTTCTGTAAAATAGGTTCGTTTTACCCCAGGTTCATTTTTGCGGGGTTTTATATATACAGGTAGACAAAACTTAGGTTTTCAATCGTCTATTTTTTTTTTTAAGGAGACAGAGGTAATATTGTTTTCACACTTTGTTATCTCGCATCTTCAAAAGAGGTGGACTGTAATATCTTTCACAGTTATTGTCTGAATCCCGATATACATGCTAAAAGGTACAACTTCCCTAACCATGAGTGTAGTTATTCCAAATTGAACCCAGTGAAGTTACCTCCATGGGGTTGACTGTGATGGTCAGTGCAGAGTCATCCCAGGCCAGCTCAGGTTCATC